>CM076570.1:1125895452-1126424706 GCA_034641835.2 Pinus albicaulis | reverse complement strand
GGGGACCTTGATGAGATTTCAAATATATGATATTAGTTCAACCCTTGGATGGTCCAAGATGGTTTAGCACATGAGAGATAGTGTTTGATGGTTTTGCACAATTCAGATAGCTTGCTCAATAGATGTTTGACCTCAAAAGGTCATTGGCTTAGTGTTGTTTCCTCATGTGTTGGAGTTCTCTTGACAATAGGTGGATGTCCTTCATTGGGTCCCTATGGAGGATACACTTACTTGGAGAGCTCCCTTCAAAGATGAGGAGCATTATGTAGATTAGGCGAAGGCCTCAAGCCTTAATTGGCATGTGGAAAATTAGACTCATGTTCAAAGGATTGAAGATGGTTCAAGGACACTTCGAGCTTTGATAGTATTTTGCAGGGACAATAGACCTAGTGAAATACATTGTTTGGTAGGGTCAATGGAGTGTATGGAGGCTTTCCATAGAGGGATGTGGAACTATGTTCCATTGCTACGACACCTTGGACCCATTATTGTGTACACCATCACCATGGAGCATTCCCTTGGAGCACGACACATGTACTTCAAAGTGCATTATATCATTTGTGTTGACCTATAAGCACTCATTCTAGGTTTTGTGTAAGGGCTAACGCCCATATTGTATTGTTGGCTTCCCTTACCTCTCATTTAAATAGATGAAGGAGAGATTCTTTCCATTCATATATGCTCCTCCACTCATGTGTATTCAATCTTGTGATGAGATGTTGTTGGGAAAAATACTAAGAGGGGGGGTGAATCGGTATTAAATTTGACGCAAAACTTTTTACTTTTTCTTTCTCTAAAACCCATACACTACTTTACTGAAACCAACTCGCGTATACACGCGTATATCCTTCATAAAACTCACGTATATACATATATCTTATTATGCATTTAATTCTTTAATTATGCATCATTCATTCATCAAATGTTTAGTTAGCAGTAAGCATGTGCAGTAATAAAATACTAAACCATCACACATAAGCAACACACATGAACACCATGATTTAAGGTGGAAACCCAAGTCGGGAGAAAACCACCGCTGCTGTCGTCTCTGTCTTCAATATTTTATTATAAAGAAACATCTTACAACAGTAATAAGTAGGACCTCATACCGACACGCCGAGCACCCACACATGTTTACAACCTTCTCGTTTAGCATCCTCTCTTGGAAGGGAGCTACTACCCCCTGCTCTCGTTTACCAGCCTCTCCTGGAAGGGAGCCACTACCCCCTGCACACGTTTACCAGCCTCTCCTGGAAGGGAGCCACTACCCCTTGCACTCGTTTACCAGCTACCACTGGAAAGGAGCTACAACCCCCTCACTGAAGGCTTCGACCTTCAGCACCATTGCGGACCACGTTTCATCAATTTTCAAACTAGATCCAACAGCTTCCATACAACACAACTTGTAGGCCACTTTTCATCATATTTTCAGACTAGACCCACTCCACACATTTAAGCTCAACATTCATCAAACTGAAACTTATAACCCCATCAATTAATTCATTGAATCATCAACCAATCAACCAACGACTTGATCTTCAATTAACATAATCAGCAACATATTCATCATTCAAACAACCCAGTTCTGTATGAATACATCATTGACAGATAACAGTAAAACAACAAAATAGATCAGACATTTCATTCCACTTACTTCAGCAAACCCTAGATTCCATACGCGCTTTTACTTCACTGAACCTGCGTATGTACGTGTTTTCTCAGAAACCAACTTGCGTATACTTCTATGCATTCTTTAGAAAACCTTAACTTCCCATACACGCTTTTCCTTAGGCAGACCCGCATATACACACGCTTTTACTAAAGCGAACCTGCGTATACATCTGTAACTTTTCAGGACTATGCAGCTCTTCAGATCAGATAAACAACTTAGATTTCATCCTTCACTTCAGAAAGTATTTCGCCTCATCTCAGATCTAAACATTCCATGAACAAATCTAGGAAATACATATACATTTCAGATCTAGAGATCCCTCTTCATCGTTTTCTTCATAGGTGCATCACTAATTCAGATCTATCAATAAAGAACAAAGTTCATCCATGCAGATATACTTCAGAGTTAATTATTTATTAAAAACCAGACACTTGCACACTTTCACTATTATTCTCTTCTCCTTTTGTAGGTTTAGCCTTTATCAATACCATGAGTCAAATCCACTCAACATCCGATGGTATTCCTAGACGGGATCAAATAGATAATCCAGCACTCAATACAATGGGTCAATACCATGGTAATTCCCCGTGGTTTTATAAATTTAGAGCGCAATAGGGCATACACGACTTGGCACGTACTTTTCTGCGTGCATACGCTACTTCGCCTTAAAAAACCCGCGTATGATTTGTGACACATCATATTTATCATTTTTCTGGTACTTACTGGAATTCCTTTCTTCTGTTACTTCTGAGTTGATCTGTAGATACATCATCCTTCCTTTTAACACATAGATACATCACCAATAACTCATAGGTTTCTTATCATAGGCAACTCATCAAGTAGGTTTCCATCAAGAACAACTTCATCAAGCAGGTTCCATCAAAGTCAACACATTGTATCACATTGCCAACAATCTCCCCCTTAATTCATCAAGTAGGTTTCCATCAAGGACAACTTCATCAAGTATGTTTCCATCAAGTACAATACGTTTCCATCAAGAACAACTTCATCAAATAGATTGCCATCAAGGACAACACATTGCATCATATCGCCAACAATCTTATTTCACCAAGTAGGTTGCCATCAAGGACAACACAGGCGTATGACCTAGACAAGAGTACACACTAGCCTCTTTTTATCTCTAGATTCTTCGCATGTGCTTGATTTCTCTCCTGAGTCACTAAGGTTTCTTAGTCTTCTTGGAGCATCTGGAGTATATTGGAGGTGTAGCATTAGAGTTTATCCCTTGGAGATTGAAGATTAGGGTTTTTTGATAAAACCTAAGGGTGAAATTATGAAAAAAAAAAGAGAGGAGAGGATGTGTTGCCTTGGAAGATGTGTTTGGGTGATTCTTGCACATTGGATCTTCTTAGTTTCTAGGTTTTTGTTGATTTTCCCTAGCTAGGGTTTGGGGAGCTAGGAGATTTGCACCATCCTTGAGATAATGTTATGGCAGGTGCATGCACTTGATCTTAAGCATATTGAAGTTTCCAGCTGTCCCAAACCTATGCAATTTCCAAATGTGATTCCCAGCTATATATGTTCTTTATGTATTGTTACTTACAGCGATATATGTCTTGTTGCCTTGGAAGATGTGTCTGGGTGATTCTTGCACATTGGATCTTCTTAGTTTCTAGGTTTTTGTTGATTTTCCCTAGCTAGGGTTTGGAGAGCTAGGAGGATTTGCACCATCCTTGAGATAATGCTATGGCAGGTACATGCACTTAATCTTACGCATTTTGAAGTTTCCAGCTATCCCAAACCTATGCAATTTCCAAATGTGATTCTCAGCTATATATGCTCTTTATGTATTGTTACTTACAGCCATATATGTCTTGTTGATTTGACATAAGTAAAAGGGAAATTGCTTAGTGATTTGACACCTAAGTGAAGAATATAAGGGATTGATTTTACTGCTATCATAGTGTTGTTGTATTGTTGTTATTACTACTGTAAAAGAGTATTTTCAGATATGGTTATTGGGTGCTATCATGCTATGTTGTCCTAAAAGTGTTGGAACTTATCCCTTTGGTTTGGTATCTCTTCTTTGTTGTATATTAGTGAAACATTGTACTCTTTCAGTTGCTATTTTGTACTGAGTTTTACAATAACACCAAGGCTGGAAATTCACAAAACTAAGATCTAAGATCTAAGATCCTTTGTTCGCACTTCTCTGGACTTCACATTTCAATGGCAGGGTGAGTCATATACGTCAGCATGGGAATCTTGGTGGAACACTGTTAATCCAAAGAAGCTTAGAATCTTAGATGTCTTCTGCTTCTTATGTCATGGGGAATTTGGTTGCCTCGAAACGTCGAGGTCTTCCTAGAAAGGACTTTCATCCCAGACAAAGTAGTTGCTCAGACTTTAGCTACCTATTCCTCTCTGATTTTGTCTCTCCTACTCGTTCCCATAACATAGCAAAAGAAACTACTGACTTTGTTGAGAAATCAAGATGCTTTTATATAATAATTGATTTCTCTTACTTGATAATTACTTGTGACTGTTTGTTGGCTTCTTATTAAATTTATATTCCCTTCATCAAGCGATTACCAAAACATGAATATCACAAAAAGAAAAAAAAACTCAAGAATTAGGCTCAAAGCCAGGGCAAAACCCCCACAAGGGGGAAAAACCCAAGAAAATCCTCTTCTTATAGAATCAGATCAAAGTGAGATATCCAATACCCAAGACCAAGACTTCCAAAAATGCTCCAAGTCAGCCCTCCTGCAAGTCTCCTCAACAAGTCAAAGTCAACAAAAGTCAACACCGGTCAAACATCCCTGAAATATGGTCAAATCTCTAAAAAACTCGGACTTGCAATGATGGCCAAATTTCAGCCCTGTAACAACCTCAAAAATTCCAGAAAATCTCGCACGTGTGAGCAAAAACTAGGGAAAAAAACTCAGATTTCTCTCTCCTTTGGCTTCGCTCTCTCTCTCCTTTGACTTTCGCTAATTTTCTTCTTCTTCTTGCACAGAAATCGATGTGATAGATTGGTGAGTGAATGAGGTCAAATACATGTCCAGGAGGTCAAATAGCTGCCTCTTTAGGCAGACTTGTCCAGGGAGGGCCGACTTGGTCTGTGGATGACATTTTGACTCTTTTGACTCAAGATAAAATAATTTTTCCTTTTCTTACAAGAAGTCCAAATGGGACTTTGACTAAAATACATTTCTTTGACTCATAATAAATTTTATGTTCTCAATTTACCCTATAAGCATGAAGAAGATGGTTTGACTAGAAATAAAATAATAATAATGAATATAAAAATAGTAATACATCAATAGTACATTTGAATTACATTAGTTACATTTTCAACAAACTTTACCTATCCCTAGGCATATTTTGATGGTGTCTCTTTCTGAAGGAGATTGTGGGGGAGGGGTTGTTCTTCATATATCACACAACCATTCTTTCATGATGAAAAGTGATTTGGGACAAGGCACAAATAATTTTGAAGAGCTTATGAGTTTGAAGTTGCTTTTGTTGTTTGCCATTGAAAAAGGAATTCGCCGCATTCAAATCTTTGGGGACTGAAAGATAGTTATTAATTGGTTCAACAACACAACAAGATGTCACACGCACAGACTCAGTCCAATCCTGGAGGAAATCTATCTATTAAAACAATCATTTAATGAAATCTCTGTTTGCCACATTTACAGGGAAAGAAATGGGGTTGCCGATGCTTTGTCTATGGAAGGTGCTTCGCAGGTTATGGGCACATGGCACATCAAGGAGCGCGTCAACGATCAGGAGCATGGATTCTATCACCGGTCCTTCATAGAGGGAACTCAGGCAGAGCAATGACAGTCCTAACCTAAAAAAAAATTGTAAAAATTTTTGCAGGCTATATATGCTAAATGTTCAGCACAGATTACAATATTATATCACAGAACTGTTATTACATTTTCTCACTATGTATTTATTTTGGAACACTTTTGTGGATATATATTTGGGACAGCAGTCCAAACACTGACAGGTGTTTTTTGGTGAAGCCATATGTAGCTGGTTTTCTTGAGTGCTATTTGGCACACTCAGAATATAATTTTCATTCCTAAACCACGATAGGAAAAAAGGGGATGAGTGGGCTGCTCTCACCCCATTTTTGTAATATAAATTTGTAATCAGAAATAAATACCATTTTTAATATCAAAATCAAAATGTTGTATCACTTTTGATGTGAGTAAGCTGTGTGCATAAAAATGCCCTTAAATATCCTAAAATCTGTGACGTGAGTACGCTGTATGCATATAAATGCCCTAAAATCTCCTAAAATCAGTGATGTGAAAGCTGTATGCATATAAATGCTCTCAAAGATATCATTACAGTATGTTATATGTTATTACTCAATACCGTTCAAAGCTTAAAATTCAAGCTATTAAAAAATAACAATAACAAGCTACTCACAAATTACAAAATATGAAAATAAACATTTTGATTGAAACTAAAAACGTAATAAAGTTGTTGTGTTCATAACCATTGTATGAATGTTTATCAAAATTCCTATCCTAATTTGAGGCACCAAAATGTCATGGATTTTAACCATTTTCAAGGTTCTGCCAACATAATATTACTAAATTACTAATAATGGTGAATGGTTAAATTCAAATCTACACTCTACCATTTGTATACATACAGAAAATCACACAGTGAACTTGCAAGGGATGCAGTTGTATCTATTAAAAATATTCAACGTTGATATGAAAGGCAAAAGAATGCGTACCACGGTTTTACTGAACCTTCATGTCAGGCCTTGGTTCAAAGACATCGATACAGTATCCACTTTCGAAATCTAAAGGACAGCTGGGAAGTTCAGTCCAGGTCTTTTCTCTTATATTGTAAGTAATCATCTCCAGCGCTCCCTCATCCCGATTGTGATTGAATATAAGGCAGACACAATCCTTAACTCCTTTGCACGTCATAGTTGGGTAGGGTCGCTTCATAGGAAATCTGTTTATACCCTCACACAAGGATGAAGGCATTGTAACACTCTCCTTCAACTTCAACTCCCACTGCGATGATGAGGAGGAAGAGTTCACGTTCACCTTCTCAAACTCCAATATGATGAACTTCTGCAACTTTCCCTCTTGGACTGTAGCACCCACAACTAGGATCTGCGACCCACAGACAACCAAGTAGGGGCCACGCCTAAAGTCTTCAACGATACTTGGCAACTGTTTAGAAACAGAGATCCCATCTGTCATGCTGAAACCCATAATTTCCCAATTCGCACGATAACACGTCAAACAGTAGAAGAAACCGCTGCCGAAAAGAAGTTCACCGCGAGCAATAACGAAACCACACAAATCCAACGGCCTATGTGGTGCAATCTCCCACGACTGCTTAGTAGAATCATAGATTTCGACTACCCCATAGTTCTTACTGTCCAAGCCCATCGCGACCACTTTGTATGTCTCTGGATGGTCACCCTCCCCTGCCACGATGCCTCTCGCTCTGAATGCTGTTATGGATGTCATGGGAGGGAGTTCTATGAAAGTTCTTGTCAGAGGATTGCAGACAGTAAAACCAACTGATTGATAATGAAGTGTTCGATCAATTGTCACTAAGGTGGTCACTAAGACCAAGCCTACCCCGGAAGCACATACATTAACAACGCGACGATCATCACTGAATACACGGTATACATCTTCTTTGAGGAAGGAAAGGGAGATGGCAGAGGTTTTCTTCCATGCTCCTGTGTAGAAGCAGTAAGCAACGGCCAATTTATCACTGTGCACAAGCAGCCATGGCATCCGGTTGGGAGGGGCCTTGGCCCATTGAGATGTGATAAACTTGGCAGATGAAATCAGGGCATTCCATTGCTGAGAGACACTGCGAAATCGACACCGGCTTTCCACCGGCACCCATGTCAATATTTCCTCTACTAGATGGTCGGCCAACTCAGGACACACCAAAGACTGCTCTGATTCCATCTCTACTATCTATTATTGAACACAAAGTGAAACCGAATAATTGTGTGATGTTTGGACAATTTATAGTGATATATATGGTTCTTTCATTTCTATCTTAATTGTGAATTAATAATTTTAATATATATTATTTTTAAAAATTATTCAAAATAATTTAAATAAATATTATTTTATTTTAAATTGATAATTTTAATAAATATTATTTTTTAAGTATTCAAAATAATTTTATTTTTTTCTGGTTTAATTTTTCTAAAATCTGGCATGAATTCATTGAAATCACAAAGTTTATGGGTAACCTTTCAACAATCGATGTGTTCTAGGGCGTTGAATCCATATATATAGTCAAAAAACCAGTTTAAATAACACAAATCAAGATTTCAACTCAAATTTTTCCATCAATTGTGACACCAAAATGTCAAAAAAATCACACTAAAAACAACTCTTTATTCAAAATATTGAATGTTTCAAACTAGTGTATATAATTTATTAGATAAGCTATTAACAAAAATATTCAAGTGTCATTAGTTTACAACTAATATTCATTATTAATAAGTTATTTTTTAATTATTATTATGGTTTTAATGAAATACATTATTATTTATACCATATAAGATTTTTGGGTTAAATCTTGAATTCTGTTATTTAAATTAGGTTTTTGACTAAAAACTTTTTGGACATCTAGACTGTGGAGATTTCCTAACTCAAACTTTCCAACAAAATCCTTACCCAATTCAAGCCAAATTAGACCAAGAACCTTAAAGTCTGGGTCCAGAGACACTCTACAACCTAGTTCATTAACTTTCCAACAAAATCCTTACCCAATTCAAGCCAAATTAGACCAAAAAATATGTCGATAAAACTTCCAAAACATATAAGGGATTCCCTGGACCTTAAATTCTCGGCTTTGAGGCACTCTACAACCCAGTACATTAACGTAATTTAAACATTTAACTGGGTGAAAATAAAATAAAATTAACAAATTCAAAATAATAATAATAATAAATGACCCATGGTATTCATGTGGAATATAACCTATTTTAGGTGGCAATTAAACTAGCCTTCTTACATCTTAGTTTGATGTTATATTTAGATACATAATTAGTTGAAGAAAATGAAATTAAACTAGCCTAGATACATCTTAGTTTGATGTTATATTTAGATACATAATTAGTTGTAGAAAATGATGATGTTGAATCCATGTAATTAGTAAAAGTAAAAAATTTATTGATATGTTCACATTCAAACTTTCCAACAAATTCCTTACCCAATTCAAGCCAAATTTGACCAAAAAAATATGTCGAGAAAACCTCCAAAACATATAAGGGATTCATTGGACCTTAAAGTTTGGGCCAAGAGACACTCTACAACCTAGTTCATTAACTTTCCAACAAAATCCTTACCCAATTCAAGCCAAATTAGACCAAAAAATATGTCGATAAAACCTCCAAAACGTATAAGGGATTAGCTGGACCTTAAAGTTTGGCTTTGAGGCACTCTACAACCGAGTGAAAATAAAATAAAAATAACAAATCCAAAATAATAATAATAATAATAAAATGACCCATGATATTCATGTGGAATATAACCTATTTTAGGCAGCAATTAAACTAGCATTCTTACATTTTAATTTGATGTTATATTTATATACATAATTAGTTGTAGAAAATGAAATTAAACTAGCCTAGATGCATCTTAGTTTGACGTTATATTTAGATACATAATTAGTTGTAGAAAATGATGACGTTGAATCCATGTGATCAGTAAAAGTAAAAATTTTATTGATATGTTCACTTGGGCATTTGTCTAGATATGTTGGATGTGGGGAAATTTTAAGAAAAAAATGTAATTATTACATTTTCTCTAAAATTTAACCTACTTTTATTTGGTGGGAGTGGTAATAAATATTGTAATATTATTTTAAAATATAAATCTTAATAAATCTAGGAACCCACGCGTTTCGAACTACCAACTGTAGTTCATCATCGGGAATTGTAATATTATATTTTATCCAAGATTTCCACTCACCGACATATAATTATTAATTTTATGTTTTCTATTTTATTTTTACCAAGTAAAAATGTTAAATATTACAAAATCTCTATTATATTTTATAATAGAGATGTTGTAATATTTAACATTTTTACTTGGTAAAAATAAAATAGAAAACATAAAATTAATAATTATAATTATAATTAATAATTAAACCAACCTAGATCCATCTTCACTTTGGATCTACCAAAAGCTGAGAGGGATCAAATTTCTTTGTGCTTGGTAGATCTAGAGTTAAGATGAATTTAGGTTGGTTTATATAGAGCACGATTCATCATTAACCATCAAATAGTTAGTCTCTCCCTTTAAATAATTTTAAATAATGAAATTTTATATTCTTACATTAAGTTGGAGGCATTATTGTGACGCTTTGATTTTATCACATCAAATACCGCGGATATTTACCATGGGTTACCCAATACTATGCACGTTTAATTCTTAAATCATCAATGGTAAACACATCTATGACCAAATCAATGTAATATTAAATACATATCAATAACCAAATCAAGGTTATATTAATTATTAATGATCAAACCAAACTTATATTAATTCATCAAACCAAGATTAAACTCACATTCCCAGCTTAAGTTTGACTTTGTATGTTTTTTTTACCAGAATTTTTATTTATTTATTTATTTTTTCTAAGTTAAACTGCTTCTATTATATCATATGGAACAGAAAATTACAGGTCTCTTCCTATGGATTTGACGAGTCCAATCCAAAGGGAAGTTTCAACAACTTTCCACCAGAAGTTGGACTACCCTAGTCGGGGAAACCAATCCTTAAAAACTAGCGAGTAACTGCTGCCCGAGGTGGGAAACCAGCAGATTTAGTTACCAAAATAAAACACGAGTCATATAGTTGACAATTCCAAAACATGAGCATGCTAACCAGATTTAAAAAACTGAACCTAAGGTGAACTTGCATTCTTGTTGTTGGAGGTGGGAACTTCTTCCTCAATTCTACACACATAGCACCCATCATCCATCTCCTTGCTCAGCGTGTGGCTAGAAAGTTGAGTACATGGCGACGTTGGGGTGTCAAGTTTAGCCGACGAGGCAGCATGATCCAGGTGGATATTGGTGGTCACCCGCCTATTCCACTTGGGGCCCCACCATTGTCTCTTTTAGTTTTTCAGTTGCGGCACAACTTACTATTTTTAGCAGTTTTTTGGGTCTTGAACTTCCAGAGCCGTTTTGAGGCCCTAAATGACGTTTTTTGGGAAAACTGGAAGCAACATGGGTCTATGGACCGATGTTGCTCACTCAAAATTTGCAGTCCTCGAACAGATCTTTCTAACGAGGTATGGTTCGCGTCAAACGGAGATCATATGCCAAAGTTACGTCCTTGAGAAGTTGAAACACCAATTTACCCAAACAGGGCCCATAGTTTTGGCGCTTCATCTCCTAGGGTTAGGGTTTTGGATGTTTAGGGTTTTCCGTTGTTTCTAAATAATAAATAGGCCCTTGAGCCTCATTGTAACTCAGTTCATAAGCCTGTAGCCGCCACATCTCTTCTCAGAGATAGCTACCAGCACCCTAGCTAGTTTATTTCCATTCTGTCTGTAAGCAAAAATCACTTCTTTGATATGATCAATCAGGTGCTCTATTCTTGAGAATGATGAAATCAAGAGGCAGATTCAGGAGCTACTACAGAAAGGTCACATCCGACCAAGTTCATCGCCTTGTGGGAGCCCAATCATGTTGGTACATAAGAAGGATGGGACGTGGAGACTCTATATTGATTATCAGGCATTGAACAAGATCACTGTCCAGAAAAGGTACCCGATCCCATGGATTGATTACCTTCTGGACCAACTCAAAGGAGCGAAATATTTCAGCAAGATCGACTTGAAGTCTGGGTATCACAGGTACCAATTGAACCCTATGATGTGTGGAAAACTGCCTTCAAAGCCAAGGAAGGCCTTTTTGAATGGTTGGTCATGCCTTTAGAGTTGACGAATGCTCTCGCAGCCTTCATGAGGTTGATGGACGACATCTTGCGGCCATTTACCAACTCATTTGTAGTGGTGTACTTGGATGACATTCTGATCTTCAGCCATACTTGGGAAGAGCACCTCCACCACATCCGACAAGTCCTCCAAACACTGCGGCAACACAAGTTGTGTGCCAATTTGGAGAAGTGCACTTTTTGCATGACCCAAGTTCAATATTTGGGGTACATTATTGATGAAAGCGGGGTGCATGTGGATCCAACCAAGATCCAAGTCATTCGGGATTGGCCAGCCCCAACCACTATAACAGAGCTTCGCAACTTTCTGGGTCTTGCTAATTTCTACTGTAGGTTCGTGTTGGGATTCTCTCATATCACTTGGCCCTTGAGTCAAGTCACCAAGGGAGGAGTGAGAGCAAAATTATTTTGGTCAGAATCTAAACAGAAAGCGTTTAAGGAATTGAAAAATATCCTCTGTTATGCACCAGTTCTCACATTACCAGACTTGCAACAACCATTTGAGATCGAGACAGATGCCTCTGACTATGCTATTGGGGCGGTTCTTACTCAACAGGGACATCCAGTTGCATATCACAGTGAGACATCTCTGACACAGTTCACAAGTATCCCACTTTTGACAAAGAAATGTATTCCATTCTGCAAGCTTGTCGACAATGGAAGCATTACATTTTGGGGAAGGAAACAATCATCCACACAAACCACCGGCCCCTGCAGTTCATACAGACACAAGGGAAGTTACAGAATGATCGCCATCAGAAGTGGTCCACATATCTGCAACAGTTTCATTTGAACATCAAGTACAAGAAGGGTAGCACCAATTATGTTGCAGATTGTCTAAGCCGACCACTGATCGTGGCGCTCACCACCGTTCTCAACTCTTGTGGGCATGAGACTTCTGATTGGCTGCTTCTCTACGAGAGCGACCTAGAATTTAGCCACACATACAAGGCACTCTTGGGGGTTATGCAAGTTACAAATTTTCACCTCCAAGATGCGCTTTTATGTCACCTAGGACACCTTTGTGTTCCTTCAAGTGAGCGCGCCAAGATGATATGGGAAGCACACTACAGTCAAGTCGTTGGGCATTTCGGGGTCGAGAAAATAGTATCAGTACTACAGAAGTATTTCTATTGGCTGAACCTTCGAAAGGATGTCGAGAAGCACATCAAATCATGCACTGCTTGTGCCATTGCCAAACCGACCATCAAGAAGCAAGGCCTATAAACTCTGCTACCTACCCCTAGTTGACCTTGGGAATCCATCTCCATGGATTACATGTCGGGCCTACCTTCTACTAAGCATGGGAATGACTGTGTTTTCGTGGTCGTCGACAGATTCTCGAAGATGCCTATTATGGCGGCCTGCAAGAAGAATATCACAGCAGAAGCCACTGCTAAAATCCTATTTGAACGAGTGTGGTTGCACTTTGGGATCCCACAATCTATCATATCAGATCGGGATAACAGGTCCCTCAGTACATTTTGGTCTAGCCTCTGGTCAATGCTGGACACCAAGCTCACCAAGTCCACAAATTTCCATCCCCAAATAGATGGCCAGACAGAGGTCGTCAACGGAATGATTCTACATATTCTGTGCATGTACAATTCCAAGAATCCACGCACATGGGACGAGAGCCTTCCCTATGTACCAGACAGTTATAACCGGGCTCTCCACAGCTCAATCGGCCATAGCCCCTTTCAGGTGGGCTTGGGATTCCAGCCACTATGTCCCATTGACGTAGCCATGCCATTTGCAGCTACTCAGTCCGATTCGACTCATGTCCAGTCGGAAGTTGACAAAGCAAATAGCTTCATTGAGAGCATTCAACACATCCACCAACAGGTTCATGACATATTGGATAGAGCTAATGCTAAGTACAAGCAATGCCATGATCAACATCAGGTGCCACACAACTTTCAGGAGGGCGACAAAGTGTGGCTACATTTGCAAAAGGAGCTCCTCACTGGACCCCACCACAAGCTTCACCCGCTCTTATATGGGTCGTAAACCATCACCAAGGCTGTAGGAAAAAATGCCTTCGAGCTCATTATTCCACCATTCCTTGGTCCGCACCCAATATTCAATGTGGATCGCCTTCGTCCTTACTTCCCACCTCTACTGGACATCTCTGACATTGCAGAACAACTCACACCAATAGAGTTAAACCCAGACTGCATGGAATAAGCCACCACAGATTGTATCATGGACATGCAAATCAAGAACACTCACCATAGAAGATCCAACTATATCGGGTTGTCAAAGCTGGCCAACTCCTGCACCAAGGCAAGTGGTTCACCAGGGACCAAGTTCAACAAAAGTTTCCTCATCTCATGGAGGAACTTAACGCAATGGGGACGATTGCTTCCTAAGGGAGGAGGAATGATACAGGTGGATATTGGTGGTCACCCGCCTATTCCACTTGGGGCCCCACCATTGTCTCTTTCAATTTTTCAGTTTTAGCACAACTTACTATTTTTAGCAATTTTTTTGGGTCCTGAACTTCCAGAGTCGTTTTGAGGCCCTAAACGACATTTTTTGGGAAAAACGGGAACATGGGTCCATGGATCGATGTTTCTCACTCAAAATTTGTAGTCCTCAGATATATATTTCTAACGAGGTATGGTTTGCATCAAATAGAGATCGTATGCCAAATTTACGTCCCCGGGAAGTTAAAACACCAATTTACCCAAATAGGGCCCATAGTTTTGGCGCTTCATCTCCTAGTGTTAGGGTTTTGGATGTTTAGGGTTTTCCATTGTTTCTGAATAATAAATAGGCCCTCGAGCCTCATTGTAACTCAGTTCAGAGGCCTGCAGCTGCCACATCTCTTCTCAGACATAGCTTCCAGCGCCCTAGCTAGTTTATTTCCATTCTGTTTGTAAGCAAATTTCAGTTCTTTGATATTAATGAAATGAAGTGATTTTTCTGCTACATCTTTGTATTTATGGTTATATGTTTATTTTGTTGTGTTCCTGCATAAATCCAAATCACAACATGCAGTCCATACTATTCTGTCTTGTTTTTGGCCACTTGGTCCGAGCTGCTACCTTCACTATTTCCAGAGTTGTCACTGGATTCTTTGCTACCGCTGGAGGCGCTTTGCACCGGGAAGGCCTTCATATTACGGGGGATGAAATTAGGCTCAGGAGGAATGGTATATTTATGCGGCCTCTTCTTACTACGGGAGATGGAGGGAGTCAAAGCAGGGGCATGGAGATGCAAAGAGAGCTAGGTGTTCAAGTTGACAGGGGGGTTCTATCATGCTCATTCCAGCAAATAGAAAGGTTCAGGTCACGACCCTGGGAGAGTGAAAGCGGAGGAAGAGAAGGCTGGCCATGCCCCTTAGATCTTCTACACCTCATTCTGTGGCGCCGAGGCATAATTGTCCAAGGAGCCGAGTTTTTAGACCAGGATGGGGCCGTAGAAAACACAGGAGAAGAACAACTTCCAAAGGGAAGGTTTATTTTGGTCGAATGAGGACCTTGCACCAGAGGCGAAGGGAAATTGACAGACAAATGCACCGAGAGAAAGCGGGAGGGCCGAAGTGAGGAAGAAAGGGCCGAGGTGATGGGCTTAATGGCCATGGCAAGCGACGTTAATGAGTTGCAAAGCTGGTACGTTGAGGATAAGGTGGCAGAGGTCGAGTTAATGGCTCCCTCACGCCAGCATTTATCGTAGTCCTTCTTTCCATAAGTGGTCACGTGGAGCAGCCAAGTGTCTCTCCACATGGCTGCCCGATGGTGCACTAATTCACTGGCGGGCACCCGCATCCGGGGGTTTTTTACCAGATTTATTAATTTTAAATGAAATCATAGTTTATTTTATGATAAAATTTTGAAACAACTTTTACTCATTGAAAAATAAATGTGAAGTTGAAAATTATTTTTTTTGTGAAAATATTTTAAAATTTGTAAAGAAAAATATAATCTTGGTTTAAATTGTTTTATCTAATTATTTTAATCTGATTCCATTTAAGTAAATGAAAATTTATACATTAGTTAATTTAATATAAATATCTATGGATAGTTGAGATCCATTCCAAACATTTTGTAAAGAAACTTCAGTAGTTGAACTTGGATCACTCATACATGTCAAAATAATACCTTCACGTGCTCATGGTTGCATGGAGCTGTGTTGCCTGCAGATTCGTGGCCGTGGCCTCCTACTGAAGGCCCCTCCCCCCCTCCTCTCTTCTTTCTCCCTCATGTCCCCTTTTCTCCTGCTCTCTAGCTTGCCTCCTCGCACTAACTGGTCGGTCAACCTTATGGTTGCGTCGATCCTGGTTGGTTCTTTGGATGCAGATATTGTAGCCTTCAACTCTCTGGTTGTTGTTGCACCTAAGTTTTAGAATCAGAGTCCTTCGCACTTTGTTAAAAAAGCACATGAAATCCCCAAGACCACCATCGACACCCTGCAAGATCACTCTAGAGATTTGCAGCTCACAAATCGGGGCCTTATTGGCCAGTTCATGGGCCTTTAGCCTTCACCCTGCTCGATTCGTGCCTGAATAAAAAGGAATTGGAAACAACTCATTCAAGGAGAGCTTATGTCGACATATCGTGGGAATGGATTCTTCACCTTCTTTTTCAAAAATAGGTTGGATAGAGATTTGGTTTTCAGGAGTGGCCCATACTTCATGGGTGCACAAGGGTTATATTTGGATAGGTGGAGTCCTAGCTTCGATCCAGACTACGATGTTCCCTCCTTGGTACCAGTATAGGTAAAGCTCCCATATCTCGTGCTCCATTGTTGGAACGATGCAACTTTCCGTCTAAAAGGGAAATCTCTGGGAAAACATATTGATTGTGTTGAGCCAAAGGATGGTATATTCTCTTGTGCAAGGATTTGCATGGAGGTAGACCTTGAAAAAGGGCTTCTGGCTAATGTTGATCTCTGTATGGACACTTGGGCTCATCTCCAGGAGGTATAATACGATCAGTTTCCATTTAAATACAAGCTATGTCATGAATATGGGCACTTTTCTAAAAGATACCCAAAGCATTAGGAATATTTTGACCATCCAGGCGAAGAAAATGAACAATGGAAGCAAGAAAAGAGGGAAAAAAGGAATAACAAAAAGAATAACGCACCATTCACAACCTCCAACTTAGTTCCTTATAAAGATGACCCAAGCCAAAGTGAACATATTCCTACTCACGAGGCAAAAACCCAGGAAAATGAAATTGGAATAGATAATAACAATTTCGTTGCATTGGCCTCTATCTAGGAAGAGGGGGGGGGTCTGTTCTGGGAATTAGTAGTGTAGAGGTTGCTTTTTTTTCCTTGACTTTGAAACTACAAAAAGAAATTCCCACAAGCACAAAGGTAACCAGTAATGCAAAAGACACAACAGATGAAGAGGAAGAAGAAGAAGGGTTCGTATCCTCCAAAGAGATAATGGTAACATCATAACCTGTGAACTCAGGGGATGAAAATTTGATAGGGCACAAGACTCAGGGACATGGAAAGAAAGACAAGAAGATCAGGACAGAAAACAAACAGATAAATAAGGAAAGAAAAAATAGAAAAGGACAAGGAGTTGGGTTTTCAACACATTATTCCTCGTGAGTTAGCCGATTTGGGGAACAAAGGAGGAAAAAAGGGAAGTGTAGTAGGCCCTGCAAAAGGGACACCAAATACAAAAATTATTTAATGAATATTATCTCCTGGACTTGTAGGGGTCTTGGTTGTAGAAAATGAATAATGGAAATAAAATATCTAATACAAAAGGAAAGACCAGTAGTCACCCTACTCCGGGAGACGAAGTTGAGTGAGACTTAAATATCCTCTATTCATTCCTCTCTTTGGGGTTTTAGAAATATGGAAGTAAAGAGCTTGAGAGGTGCTTTAGGAGGCCTCTGCACAATGTGGAATCCTACAAAATTACAACTGGTAAGTTCTTTAAAAAACACTCACTAGATTGCAACTTCTTTCAAGATTTTAGAGTTGCAATTTTTTTTTTGTGTGATCAATATCTATATGCCCGTCAACTTTATAGAGAAAAAATAATGTTGGAAGACTTTAATGGAGTTTAAAAACTCTGAATTTGGGCGTAACTATATTCTGGGAGGAGATTTCAACACCACCATGGGATAAAATGAGAAGAGGGGAGGCTCCACTGTTAGGGATGCTTCCCAAGAAAATATGGATTAGGACTTAATCCTTAACCTCAACCTCTTTGATTTTGAGGGTCCTAAATTCCTCTATACCTAGAATAACAAACATTCTAGGTCGGGCCATATTGCGGCTTGTCTTAATTGCTTCCTAGCCTATGATTTGTTAAAATTATGAAACTGCGGTCAAATTCCACTTTGGATTACTTACTTGATGGAGATGATGATGGCATTGAGTTCCTCTTTCCGAGAGGACCAAGATCGACCTAAATATCACCTCATTTGGATAAGTAGAAGTTGGTTTTTGATTTTGCACCAACTCATGGATATTGGATCAAGATGGCTTCACATATTTGGATAGGTTGGCTAGACATCATTGACACCAATTTGAAGCATATAAATACAAGTGACCTAGAAGCTCATTTTGACATCTCAACATCAAGCATCTTCTTCTTTTCTATCTGATTGGGTTCAACACATTGGTGAAGAAAAATATCGTACAGAGGTCTGAAATCTTAGGTCTGCAGGTCACACTGAAACTAGGGACATTTTTTTTCTTAGTCACACGCATACAACTAGTGGATCTGGGTTATATCCGCGGGCTTGCTATAGAAAAGGTAGCGGTTAAGACCCTATAGCAATGGGCATGTTTAGTTATGGTGGTGGCTAAGGGTTTGACTAATGTTGATTGTCATCCGAAGATTTCTGAAGTTGCATGAAAGCTTAAACAAATTGTCTCTGATATGTTTGACCTCGGTGCACAGGTTTCTGAAGTTGTTGGGTTATATTATTGTACAAATTGTATTGGGCTCATTTTACTCTCTGCTGAACATTTTATGACAATATAACAGAATAATATTTCCAAAGGGTTTTCCTAATAGTGGGTTTTTCCTTGGTCTTTGACCAAATCTGGTGTCTCTTGTTGATGTGTTGATTATCTCCTTTGTCATTGCATTTATTGTTCTATATTCAATTACTGTTGAAGAATGGAAATACTGATTGTAATTGGAAATATTTCTAAGTGAAGTTTGGAATTGGGCTAAAGTAATCGATGCAACATAGAACAATGTAAAAATTAACATGGTATCAAAGCTAAGGTGAAGGACAAGCCTAAGAGGAGACAAGGATTGAAGCAATCATCTTTGGAAAAGTTGAAAGATCCAATCTATTCAAATCAAGATGACAATGACCACCTTCAAGGAGAATGAGAAGTTGGGTGACTAATCACATTTTGCTACATAGAAAGCTAGGTTGGAAATCATAGCTGGAAACACTGATGCTTTGGACTTCATTCAAGGAAAGGTACTTGAGCCTCTAGAAAATGCATGCGTTGTCATCAAAAGTAAGAATAAGAAAGGTGAGAATAAAGAAAAGATAATTATAGCTAATGGTTTATAAGACAATTTTATTGCATATGCTGGAAACTTGAAAAGGTCCAAGGACATGTGTGATAAGATAGCAGGTATGTATGAGATCAACAATTTGAATGAAATCATCACTTTGAAAGATCAAATCAAAGACACCAAGATGAATAAAGGAGAGTCCATAAAATCCTACATAATGAGGATATCTCGTGTTAGAGATAAATTGGTAAGAGTTGGAGAAGTTGTACCTGATAGGGAACTGATGGTTGTGACTTTAAGAGGTATCCCTGCTATTTGGGAAACATTCATCACTACTATTAGCAACACAAATTTTCTTCCTTCATTTGATCCGATTGTTGGAAAGCTCACTCAAGAAGAGTATGGGATGATAGGAAGAGGAAGGATTCAAAATCATAAAGAAGGAGAACCCGCTGCATTCATCGCTCATGACAAGAAGAAGAAGAAAGGGAAAGGAGATCCATCAAATTCAAGAAAGCCTCATCCTCGAAATAAAAATAAAAGGAAAGAATACTAGCATATTGAATGCTACAATTGTCACAATAAGGCTCATTATGCTCGAGATTTCCCTGAGAAGAATAATGGACCGCGTTATAATACTAGAAGCAACAACAACATATTCAGTGATCAAAGGAGAGATGATCGAAGGAATGATGATGATGGAAGAAATGATAGAAGAAGAAGAGATGCTCCAAGTGATCATGAAGAAGATCTTCATCCATAAAATTAGTCAAAATTCTACAGGTATGAAAGTAATGTTGCAAATCAATCTGAATATATCCTTATTTCCGTTCTTACTAGTTCATATCCTCCAAATTCCTGGAATAGTTGGTTGTTTGATAGTGGGGCCACTCATCACTTCTCTATTTACAAGGAATTTATCTCTAACTTAGTGGAGAGTGATTCAAATTTGAAAATTATTGTTGGAGACAACTCCACTCATCCCGTCAAAGGTTTTGGATTCGTCAAATTTCATTTGAATTTTAGGGAATCTATTGTACTACATGATGAAATGTATGTGCCCTGGTTGAAGAAAAAATTGGTATCAATTTCTGCTTTGGAAGACAAAAGGACGAATGTTTCCTTCATCAAGGGAAAAGTTCTTACTTGGCCTGTTGGATCATGTATGAAAGATGCATTCACTTTGGGAACAAGATATGAAGGAATATACAAGGTCACTGGAAGGTCACTATTGGCATTGGTTCAAAATATAAATAATCAAAGCGAATTATGGCATTGAAGGTTAGCTCATCTTCATTATGACGCACTTTTGAAATTGGAGAACTTGGTCTCCGGGATTCCAAAGGTTCAAGCCCAACATGATGGCGTATGTCCAAGATGTGCCAGTGGAAATATGACAAGGGAACCATTCCCATTTAGTGAAAGAAAGACAAATGGCATCCTCCAAATCATTCACTCCTACTTGAGTGGTATGATGCCCATACACTATTGGTGACCATCTCTATTATATTACCTTCCTTGATGAATTTTATAGAAAGAAATGGATATATTATTTGAAGCATAAGGATGAAGCATTTGAAACGTTCAAAGAGTCCAAAGCCTTAATCGAAAATCAAAGAGAAAATAAAATTAAAATATTCAGGTTCGACAATGGTGGAGAGTACACTTCAAATGAATTCATGGATTTTTGCAATAAGGAAGGCATCAAGAAAGAGACAAATACACCTTATACTCTTGAACAAAATGGAGTAGCTGAAAGGAAGAACAGGTCCATTGTAGAAGCCACCCATGGCATGCTCCATGATCAAAAGTTACCAAAGTTCCTTTGGGGAGAAGCAAAAATGTTGTCGTATATGTTCAAAACAAGGTGCCTCATCAAGCACTAAACAATAAAACACCCAAAGAAGCATTCACAGGTGTCAAGCCCGATGTGATTCATCTCCGTATCTTTGGTTGCCCCGTATACTTTCATGTGCCGAAAGAGAAGAGGAACAAGCAGGAAGATACTGGAAGAAAATGTATGTTTATTGGGTATTGTGAAAATTATAAAGCATTTAGCATATATATTCCTAGTCAACGAAAGGTCGAAATTAGCATGGATGTCACATTTGATGAAGGTGTTGCATTTGGAAAAGCCCTGGACCTTACCTTGCTTCATCATCCCAAGAAGAATGATGAAATGGATATCTTGGATGGCTCGTCTATGCCTGAATCTAAGACTGATATAGTTGATGATCCCATGAATCCCATGGATCACTTAGATTCTCCTCCTAGTAATCCTCCTACTAGGAAGGTACCACTTTGGCTTTGAGACACACTTCAGGATGTTGATAGACATGTGCCCGCTCAAAGACCGTTTAGAGAAAGGAAGAAGCCATGCAGGTACCAGGAATATCTTGCAGCCATAAGCACCATGATTCAATTCGAACATTCCACATTCAAAGAAGCCATAAAATAACAAGTTTGGAAAGATGTTATGGCTGAAGAATATGAATCTATTATGAAGAATGATGTATGGGATGTTGTGTCGAGACCAAAGGGGAAATCTGTGGTAACTTCGAAGTGGATATACTAGATTAAGCATGGAATTGGTGGAAGCATTGAAAAATACAAGGCGAGGTTCATGGCTCGAGGATTCTCCTAGAAAGAGGGAGATGATTGTGATAATATATTTTCACCTTTGGCTCGATATACAACCATTCATTCGATAGTTTCCCTTGCTGCAAGTCAAGGAAGTAACCTTCATCATATGGATGTAAAGACTACATTTCTCCATGGCTTGCTATTAGAAGAAGTATATGTTGAACGACCACAGGGATTTGAAGTAGAGGATCACAAGACACATGTTTGTAGATTTAATAAGGCATTGTGTGGCTTGAAGCAAGCCCCAAGAGCACGGTATGCCCACATAGAAAATTATTTGGTGAAGTTGGGATTCACGAGAAGCAATGTCGATCCCAACCTCTACTTCAAGGTAGTCCAAGGTATGTCGTCGATATTGGTTTTATATGTTGATGATATATTTTCGATAGGTAGTGAGCCTCTAATGATGGAATTTAAGAGGGATTTAGCCTCTGAATTCGAAATGAAGGACCTTGAACTCGTGCACTACTTTCTAGGCCTTGAGGTATCGCAAAGGCCAGGTGAAATTTTCCTTTCACAAATAAAATATGTTGTGAAGTTGTTGGAAATATTTGGGATGACCGAATGCAAGTCTCTTCCCACACCAATGGAAAAAAAATTCAAGAAATTATGTGACGAAGTTGCAGGACCCGATTTGGCGACAATGTCCATTCGAGTATAGACAGTTGATTGGGGTTGTGATGTTCCTTGTCAACACTCGTCTGGACATATGCTATGTAGTGAACACGTTGAGTCAATTCATGACTGACTCTCTCCATGCACATTGGTCCATTGCCAAACACATATTGAGATATTTGCATGGGACGATTACACTTGGTCTGAGATACTCTACCAGAGATGTCTGACTTCATGGATACAACGATGCTGATTGGGTGGGAAACGCTATCTTCAGGAAGAGTACCTTTGGGTTTTTTTTTTAGTATTGGATATGCCATGATATCTTGGATGAGCTGGAAGCATAAGTGTGTAGCATTGAGTATCATCGAGGCAAAGTATATTTCCACTAACATGGCTAGCTACAAAGAAGTTTGGTTGAGGAAGTTCTTTGGAGAGATATTTGAGTAGGTTCTAGACACTATAGTGATATATTGTGACAACAATAGTGGGCTTCGTCTGGAAGAAAATCTAGTATTTCATGACAAGTCCAATCACATAGATATCCGTTATCACTTCATTCATGATATGGTACATAGAGGAGTCGTTTGTCTCCATCACATATCGACTGATGAGAAGATTGCATATATTCTCACCAAGGCTTTGCCGAAAGGAATGTTGTTGGTCTTCAGAGAGAAACTTGGACTGATTGATGTGACCCCTCCTAATAAGGGGCACCACTAATCGAGGACACTGATCCATATTCTTCCCCCTTTTTTGAGCTCCCAGGGTGAGGAATTGAGATAGAAGACTCCAAGGTTTGAGGGAACTCTGGACAATAAGGGATTCTCCCCTATCTGTTACCTACATGATTGGAGTAGTAGCTCACCCTCCCATGGTATTTTCAGAGTATACGCCAGTTGGAATCATACCCACAAAATTGGACTTGTTGGGCTTATCCCTCTCCGTTTGGCTAACACTTGAGGAGGCTTGGAGGCATGTGACCCTTACCTCTCGGTAAGTCGAGTATCTCATCCAAGCTAGATTATGATGCAGGTGTTCTACCGCATGACTCTTATGGGTCATTTTTGGGAAGATCGACAGGTGATAGGATGGGTTGATTAGTATCTCCCTTTCATCACCTATTGCCTGATATGGGTTGAGTTGTAGCTCGCCCATGTGAAATTTCTGGGTAGTAGCCCAATGTCATTTCCATGTAGTAGCTTGATGTCATTTTCGAGTAAAAGCCCGATGAAATTTTCACGTAGTAGCCTGATGATATTTCCGAGTAGTATCCCGCTGATATATTTATGGGTAGTAGCCTGCTGACAGATGTTTCGGGTTGTAGCCCGTTGGTTGGAGGGTGGTACCTTTTTCTCCCTGTGATTCTTCTTCTTTATATTTGAGAATGTTTCAGCAGATAGATTTGAGCATACTGGTACACATGGTAACATGATGACACATTGATTGATGGAATTGTTTTACAGGTGGAATTCTCCCTAGTTGAGAGGGTGTGTTAAAAGTATGCAAATGCAGTCAAATTTCACTTTGTACTACTCACTTGATGGAGATGATGATGGAATTGAGTTACTCTTTTTGAGAGGACCAAGATCTACCTAAAGATAACCTCATTCATATAAGTAGAAGTTGGTTTTTGATTTTTCACCCACATGGATATTGGATTAATTCGACTTCACATATTTGGACCGGTCGAATGGATATCAGTGACACCCCTTTGAAGCATATTAATACAAGTGACCTAGAATCTCATTTGGACATCTCAATATCATGAATATTATTATTTTCTATCTGATTTGGTTCAACACATTGGCGAAGAAAAATATCGTACAGAGGTCTGAAATCTCAGGTTCAAAGGTCGCACTGAAACTAGGGTTTCAGTCTTTTCTGCAGGCATACAACTAGTGGATCCAGACTATAGCCGTGGGCTTGTTATAGAAAAGGTAGTGGCTAAGACATTATAGTTGTGGGCATGATGACTTATGGTAGTGGCTAAGGGTTTGACTATTGTCGATAGTCATCTGAAGATTTCTAAAGTTGCCTGAAAGTTGAATCAAGTTGTCTCCGATATGTTTGACCTCTATGCACAAGTTTTAGAAGTTGTTTGGTTATATTATTGTACATATTGTATTGGGATCATTGTACTCTCTGTAGAAAATTTTATGATAATATATTAGAAGAATATTTTCAAATGGTTTTCCCCATTGTGGGTTTTTCCCTGGTTTTTGACCAAATCTTGTGTCTCTTGTTGATGTGCTATATTGTCTCCTTTGTCATTGCATTTATTGTTCTATCTTCAATTACCGTTGATGAATGGTAATACTAATTGTAATTGGAAATATTGCTAAGTGAATTTTGGAATTGGGCTAAAGTAATTGATGCAACACAGAGCAATCTAAAACTTAACATGATTACCTGCGCATGATGAATCTTTGCCTGAAATCCCATATTCTTACTTGGTGTGAATCATACCATCACCCAATCAGCCTTCTTGTATCACTTTCACTCAATCTCGGGTCTATCCCCTTTTAGTTCTCCCCTCTTTGGCTTGACTTTCATGGTTTCTCTTTCTTGGTCAGTTTGGGTTGAGGGTAGCCCAATATCTATTTGGGAATCCAAAATCAAAAGGATAAAAGGAGATATTAAAAAGTGGATAAAAGAAAAAAAATTCAGAAAGGAAATATGAAATAAAGTATATGGAAAACCACCTTGCCATAGTCCAGGGATAAATGGAGACAACCACGATCAAATTTATGGAATTTCAAAAATAAGATGAGATCTTCAAGGCTCTTCATGACCACCTCAAAAGAGAAGAAGAGTATTGGAGACTAAAGTCTTGAAACAATTCTGTAAAGGCTGGAGATAGAAACACAAAGTTCTTTCATAAGCGGGAAATTTTAGAGAAAGCAAGAATAATATATCTCAAATCCATCACGAGGGACAGATTCTAATAAATTTCTAGGAAATTAAGAGAATTGTGTTGGACCATTTCAAGATCCTTTACCAGGAAGACCCTCAAAGAGATCTACATTATGAATAAATTTTCTTGTATAACGTCCCTGCTATGGTTTCTCTTGAAATGAATGAGGTGATGACCTCCCCTTCGACCATGGATGAGATCAAATCAATTATTTTCTCCTTTTCACCTGATAAATATTTAGGTCTGGATGGTTTTTCTGTCAATTTGTACCAAAATTTCTGGGAAGTAATCTACAAAGGCTTGTGTCTTATGATAGGATGTTCCTTGAAAATTTTTATAATGGGGGGAGGAATCAATTCTAAATTTTTGGCCTTAATCCTTAAGGAGTCCCAACCCTCCACCTTTGCTAAATTTCAACCTATTTCTCTCTGCAATTTCTTGTATAAAATCATCTCAAATCTATTGGCCTCCCGAATAAAAAATAATCTTCCTCTTTTGATCTCAATCAATCAGGGGGGATTTGTGCCTAGACATCAAATATATGATAATATATTTTTTCTCCAGGAGGCTATTGATTCAAGTTGGAAAAGAGGAGACCAAGGGATGGTAATTAAGTTGGATATGGTGAATGATTTTGATAGGGTACGACATGCATTCCTACTGAAATTCATGCAGAGGATGGGTTCTGATGCTACCTTTATAAAATGGGTTTCTCTATGCATCTCTTCCCCTTGGATATCTCCCATTATCAATGGTCGAGTTGTGGGCTTCTTCAAATACTCTAGGGGGATGCATTAGGGAGGCCCTCTTTCCCCTTTTCTCTATATTATAATGGAAGACTCGCTAAGCAGAAGATTGGAAGTCAATCTCCAATCTCAACATCTTTCGAGGATCATATATAAAGAAGGGATCAAGAGTATAAACCATGGCCAATTTGCATATGACATCGTCTTATTGGGAGGGGCCTCTTCTGTGATTGAAAGACATTTCAAAAGTAATCTGGATAAATTTCATAGAGCCTTGAGAGGGGCCACAAATGACAAAAAAATCCATGTTTATAAGTGGAATATATCCCCCCAAAAAGAAAAAAAAGATAGAAAAAATTCTAGGATTCAAAATGGTCAGGTATTAGAAAGATTTCAACTACCTTGGAGTCCCAATCTTCTTAAGAAGAGCATCTCCTCATGTGTAGCAAATGGTTATAGACAAAATTAAGTTGAAAATAGTAAATTGGGGAGGCATCTATCTAAATAATGTGGGGAATACCATCCTGGTGAAATCTGTCTTGTCTTCCATCCCACTCTATCAGTTCTCAACTATCCAAGCCCCTAAATATGTTCTACATTAGCTTCGAATGTATATTAGGAAATTCCTTTGGGAAGGAGGAGAGCAAGAAAATAAAAAATTTCCACCTGATAAATTGGAAAACTATTATAACTCCAAAGAAACATGGGGAGCTTGGAATTTGTGATCCAACCTTGGTAAATACAACAATGGGTGCCAAACTGTGTTGGATCCTGAAAACAAGTCTGGATTGTTGGTGGGTGCAAGTTATAAGAGTGAAGTATTTAAATCAATATAATAACAGAGAGGAATACTCATAGGTAACTCAAGTTTCTTATATATTGAAGTTATTACACTCTCATCAAATCTCATTTAGAGAAACCTCTGTAAGATCCGGGGTAATGGTGCTTCGATTAACATCTAGACAGATCTGATTCTCAGATTTTTCCCTTTAGGACATGATCGCTCTATCTCTCCCCTTCGGGACCTCTTGTGAAAATAGGGAGTGGAACACTTGGATCAAATCTCTTCTTGGGAGGCCCGAGGGCAATGGACTGGGTGGAAAATAGAAAATATCCTAGCAAATCTGATCCCTCTCAGAGATATTCTAGTTGAGAATTTAATGGGTTGTGCTCCCCTGAAGCAAACAACTGAGGACAGGTGGGGGTGGAAGAAATCCTCATACACAGTCAAATAAGGCTATACCCTTATGTTGTTCAATGCTCAAATACCCCCCAATTACACAATCCAGAACAATATTCATAATACAAATTCTATCCCTAAAGTGAATTTCTTCTGTTTGATATTATCTCATAAAATAAAATTCACAGTGGAAAACCATTAGAAAAGAGGCCTAATTGGCCCCTCCAGATTCACATTATGTGAAATCTCTGAGGAAAACATCCCTCATCTCTCCCTCCACTACAAGTATTCCAAATAGGTTTGGTCGGTGGCTCTTGGTCCTCTCTTCCTATGTGCCAAGTGGCTCACTGACCTCCTAATATTATTTGATCCTTGGGCCAAGTTCTACATGGGCTCCCTTCAGGCAAAAATAAATCTCAAAGACCATTGGATAACCATTACTAAATATGTTTGCTGGAAAATATGGTTATCAAGAAATAAGGAAATCTTCACCTCTGTTTGCTCTCCATCCAGGATTACCCCTCCAAAATCCATCTCTTCTCATTTTTAGTTCCATAAACCATATTCAAATCCCTCTATAGACCCTTCTGAATCAACTTGACTCGATCCTTGGGCATAGTCAAATCCCTCCTCTCCCTCAAGAAAAATGAAGCTTGCTCGGTCTCCTTGGCTTCTTCGTATGTATTAAGATGGACTAGCTTATTGGATTCAAAATTTGAATTCTTGGACTCTTAAATTTGATGTTGCTTCAAAAAAAAATCCCAGGGTGGCAAGAGGTGGAGGAGTTCCCATTAATCCCGATGTAATAATTGTGGATCGGTATGCTTGGGGTTTGGGAAAGAAGACAAATAATCAATCAAAATCCTATGGGTTATTCTATGGAATCACATTAGTGCAACAAAAATGAATCAATGACATGAAAATATTGGGGGAATATCTCCTAATTATAAGACATATGAACACAAGCATGATATCCTAGAACAACAAGTTGAATCAAGTTCTAAAAATAACCCAAGATGTATGTTCTCTCTTTGAGAACCTTCAATTCTTTCACATCTTTAGAAGTCTAAAGAATGAGGTGGAATTGTAGGCAAATATAGCTTTCCAAATGAAAGACAATCATAATCAATTAAATGGAATTGAAGGATACTTCCACATCCCCTAATCCTAGTGATGAGTAGAATGCATCTGGAGGTAAAAATTTTATATTATTTGAAGCATAGAAACAATTTGTTTGGAGTTTGGAGCTTAAGCGCCGTAAACTCTTTCACTAATCCTTTCTCTGCCCAAGTTTATGTTTGTATATCCTATTTTGTTTCTCCTAGACTTCCCCTTTATCACCTCCTCCCTTCCTCCCTTCACATTTTCTATTCCCTGATCCGCTATCATCCCCCTCCCCCTCTCACTCGTCTCTCCCCAAGGCTTCCCCTTCATCGCCCCCTCCTCTCCTCCCTTCACCTTTCCTCCTCCCCACTCTACTGGAATCCACCTCCCACGCCATCTTATTGGGAGGGGCCTCTTATGTGATTGAAATACATTTCAAAATTAATTTGGATAAGTTTCATAGAGCCTCGAGAGGGGCCACAAATGACAACAAAAGCCATATTTATACGTGGAATATATCCCCCCAAAAAGAAAAAAAAGATAGAAAAAGTTATAGAATTCAAAACGGTCAGGTATTAGAAATATTTCAACTAACTTGGAGTCCCATTCTTCTTAAGAAGCTCATCTCCTCATGCATAGAAAATGGTTCTAGACAAAATTAAGTTGAAAATAGTGAATTAGGGAGGCATTTGGCTAAATAATGTGGGGAGGACCATCCTAGTGAAATCCGTCTTGTCTTCCATCCCACTCTATCAGTTCTCATCTCTCCAAGCCCCTAAATATGTTCTACATCAGCTTGTAATATATATTAGGAAGTACATTTAGGAGGGAGGAGAGCAGTAAAGTAAAAAAATTCCACCTAATAATTTGGAAAACTATTATAACTCCAAAGCAACATGGGGGGCTTGGAATCTATGATCAAACCTTGGTAAATACAACAATGGGTGCCAAACTGTATTAGATCCTGAAAAACGAGTTTAGATCGTTGGTGGCTGCAAGTTATAATATTGAAGTATTTAAATCAATATAATAATAGAGAGGAATACTCAGAGGTAACTCAAGGTTCTTATATATGTAAGTTATTACACTCTCATAGAATCTCATTTAGAGAAACCTCTGTAAGATCCCAGGTAATGGTGATTTGATCAACATCTAGACAGATCTGATTCTTAGATTTTCCCCTTTGGGACATGATCCCTCTATCTCTCCCCTTCGGGACCTTTTGCATAAGTAGGGGGTGGAACACTTGGATCAAATCTCTTCTTGGGATGCCCAAGGGCAATGGACTAGCTGGAAAATTGAAAATATCTCAGCAAATCTGATCCCTCTTAGAGATATTCTAGTTGAGAATTGAATGGGTTGCACTCCCCTGGCGCAAACAACCGAGGATAGGTGGGGGTGGAAGAAATCCTCATACACAGTCAAATAAGGCTATACCCTTATGTTGTTCAATGCTCAAATACCCCAAGTCCACAATCTGAAACAATATTCGGAATACAAATGCTATCCCTAAAGTAAATTTCTTTTGTTGGATATTAGCTCATAAAATAAAATTCACAGTGGAAAACCATCATAAAAGAGGCCTAATTGGCCCCTCCAGATTCCCATTATGTGAAATCTTTGAGGAAAACATCTCTCATCTCTTCCTCCACTGCAAGTATTCAAAATAGGTTTGGTCGGTGGCTCTTGGTCCTCTCTTCCTATGTGCCAAGTGGCTCACTGAACTCCTAAGATTATTTAATCCTTTGGCCAAGTTATACATGGTCTCCCTTCAGGCCAAAATAAATCTAAAAGACCTTTGGATAACCATTACTAAGTATGTTTGCTGGAAAATATGGTTATCAAGAAATAAGGCAATCTTCACCTCTGTTTTCCCTCCATCTAGGATTACCCCTCCAAAATCCACCTCTTCTTGTTTTTAATTCCATAAACCATATTCGAATCCCTCTATAAACCCTTCTGAATCAACTTGACTCGCTCCTTGGGCATAGTCAAATCATTCCTCTCCCTCAAGAAAAATGAAGCTTGCTCGGTCTCCTTGGCTTCTTCGTATGTATCAATATGAACTAGCTTATTGGATTCAAATTTTGAATTCTTGGACTCTTATATTTGATTTTGCTTCAAAAATAAATCCTAGGGTGGCAGGAGGTGGAGGCGTTCTCATTAACCCCGATGTAATAATTGTGGATCGGTATGCTTGGGGTTTGGGAAAAAAGACAAATAATCAATCAAAATCCTATGGTTTGTTCTATGGCATCACATTAGCACAAAAAAAAGGAATCAATGACATGAACATATTGGGGGGATATCTCCTAATTATATGACATATGAACACAAGAACAATATCCTAGAACAACAAGTTTAATCAAGTTCTAAAAATAACCCAAGACATATGTTCTCTCTTTGAGAACCTTCAATTCTTTCACATCTTGAGAAGTCTAAATCATGAGGTGGAATTGTAGGCAAATATAGCTTGCCAAATGAAAGACTATCATAATCAAGTAAATGGAATTGAATGATACCTCCACATCCCCTAATCCTAGTTATGAGTAGAATGCATCTGGAGGTAAATTTTTTATATTATTTGAAGCATATAAACAATTTGTTTGGAGTTTGGAGCTTAAGGGTGTAAACTCTTTCAATAATCCTTTCTCCACCCAATTTTATGTTTGTATATCCTCTTTTTTGTCCCCTAGACTTCTCCTTCATCACCTCCTCCCCTCCTCCCTTCACATTTCCCCCTCCCCGATCTACTATCACCCCCCTCCCCCTCTCACTCATCTCTCCTCCTCCCCTAGGCTTCCCCTTCATCTCCCCCTCCTCTCCTCCCTTCACCTTTCCCCCTCCCCTCTCTACTGGAATCCACCTCTGCCACCCTCTCATCTCACCTCCCACCTCAACTTCATATACCCTTGCTTCAAACACTGCATAAGGAATATGAGGTGTCAGCTTCTCGTCCTCAACACTTTGAACAAGTCGTGCACTTTACTCACCTCGACGTGTGACTCCATTATTTTTTTGTCCTAGACACTTGGTGATGGGATTGGCATAAGTGTGGGAGACCAGTTGATTATGCTATGTAATAAATCCTGCCACATTAACCATCAAACTAGAGCCATGAGATAAATAATTGATATTGACCCTCATTTAATTATTTGGGGTAATATATGATGGCTCGCACGAGGGACAATTAATATGCACTAGGCGATTGTTGTTTCATACTGCAAGGAATTCATGGAGGGTAATTGGGACCCTGGAGGTATGTTTAAATTATCATGTTTAAGGTATTTATATAAATTAGAAAAAATGAATAGAATCACTGCAGTAGATAGGTCTCTATCTAGAAGGTCGAGAGGGGTAGGTTGCATAGGCATAGTCGGGGATTTATGTGGGCAATTTGGGAAGTCTAATTGTTCCTTTGGGTTGATATTAGTGTTGGAAAGTATCTTCATGAGATCTTTGATGTTGAAAACATTAATGTATGTGCGATTTTGAGAGTAGGGCCTCTATTAATTGAACCTCTGTTTAGGTCCCTATGTCGAATTTGGTCCCTGTGCGATTATTTGGGAAATAATTGCTCAATGGTGTATACGGGGCCTTTGTCTCCTAGAATATTTCTGTCTGGTGTGGATAACTAGATATATCTCAAGGTTAATGTGGGGAATACATCTTATGGAAAAATATGGAGTGTTTTGGAGACTCTTGGGTCTGTAATTTGGGTAATTTGGTCTGGTTCTCTCCTTAAGAAATCTTGTGTGTTGTGGAATTTCTTCTTCTCCTCAGTGAATTTGGGGCCACGTGCTTTGTCTCTCTATGGCTACTAGCAGTTGGTCTTCACTTCAGAATTTATCCCTCAGTCAGTTCTCATGGATGCTTGGATATATCATCGTCGATGTTTGGGTAGGGTGGCAAGTCACATGGATACTGTCTCCCCTCATGTTTGTACCCACTTTTACCAATATCATTTCAAATTAAGAGCAATTCTGGCTGAACTCCAGAATTTCTTCTAGAAACAACAATAAGAACCCTGCGAAATGCTTAAGAGAAGCATAGAGAGGAACCATAAAATTCATCAACTAGAAGATGAGGTGCTTGCACTGTGCAACCAAATTGAAGAATTGTAGATTTAGTTGGTTCAAAAAAATTCACATTCTGAGGAGGATTGAATTGGGATAGATTTTAACAAGTCGATTGATCCAAATCACTAATATTCTCTAGTGTTTTATGCTAAAATATAAATGTATTTTTCTACTTGGTCAGCTATGTAAGGTATTTCTGAATGCTTTTGTAATAACTCAGTCAAATTTTGAATTTTTTCATAGTATATGGGCTCAACTTCATAGTCTAAAAACAAATTTTCCCAAGGATGGCATTGACTTAGAAATCTGATCTATCGTTTTCTACCAGAACCACGCGCAAATTAATATAATACTAGTTCTCTTTTCTGTAAAAAAAAATAATAGTATAACTAATCAATTGAAAAAATGTATATTATTCAATTTAACGTGTTTATTTAAATATCAATAGATACACGTCCACAGGAACATTTTGAAAATTTCAGTCTAATTCAAATCCGAAACAGCTGCTGAGGAAAGGAATTCGCGCTGCTACATCCTCCTCGGCCCCTCGGCCCTTTGGCCCTTCTGCTCCCACCTCTGCTGATTGCAATCTGGCTCCAGCATGGCCACTCTGGAGTCCTCCCCGGAGATGGCTGCCTCTTCGATCCAGGCCCGAGATTTCTCAAATCTTATTAGCTCCTTGGCTCCTTCACGACCTAGACCAGCGATATCTAAATTCGTAAAAAAACTTGAAGGCTTACAGGAGGTTGTTCTTCCTCCCTCTCTCCCTCGTATGGCTACTTTATCTTTGGTAGAGAAGGGATTAATAGGTCAATTTACAGGACTCTGGCCCTCTTCGAAGATAGTCTAGCATTGGGTTGAGCACAACTGGTAAGACAAGATCAATGGTAAAATCTCCATTCGATTATGTGGAAGGGGATACTTTACCTTCCACTTCGAATCTAAAGAAGATAAGTATCCGATCTTCAGAAATGAACCCTATTTCATGGACACCATGGGCTTGTACCTCAACAAATGGACGCCAGATTTTGATCCTAAACTTGATGTACCGAATGTAGTTCCTGTTTGGGTGCGTCTTCCTCACCTCCCCCTTCATTGTTGGGGAGATGTTTCAGTAAAAGCTATAGAAAATGCAATAGGAAAATTCATTGATCGAAGTGAGCCAAAGGACAACATGCAAGCCTGTGCCAGGATCTGTGTTGAAGTAGATTTGGGCAAAGGTCTCTCGGAGGCCATCAAACTAAAATTCGATGAATGGACGCACATCCAGTAGATTGATTGTGAGCAGAAACCATTCAAATGTAAGGTATGTCACGAATATGGTCACTTTTCTAATCTTTGTTCAAAATTTATTAATGTTGAAACACGGTAGATGAAACAACAATGGGAAACTATTAAAATAAAGAAAACCAACCTGAACCCTAAGAATGTCTCCCCGACAGTCCCTCCCCCTAAGTCTAATCCCTTGCCCTCTTCTTCACCCTCGATCTCGGATCCATGAAATCCCTTTGCATCTTCCGCTCCCCCCAACTCGTTGGAGCAATCCAATCCTTTCTCATCCATCTCCCTTCCTGATGAAAATCCCCCCCTTTCCACTTATCTCCCTCAGCATGTCTCCTCGCAGACCTCCCCCTCCATTCAAGACCCTCCCTCCTCCTCCCAAGAACCCTCTTCTATCCGAATCACCAAGAATTATTTAAAGGAACATGGGGAAAATCTAGAAACTCAAAAAAAGCAGAGCCTTGGAAGAAAAACTACAAAGCAGCATCGTGATGAGAATGCACAAAAGGATATAGCATTGGGAACACAAAACCCCATACAAAACTACATATTGGGACAAAACAACAAAGATGCAGGACAAAAGGAACAAGGAGGGAAAGCAACTCTCCGAACAACATTTTTGCAATGATGAAAGTTCTCTCGTGGAACAGTAGGGGACTAGGGCACCCCTCCAAAATAGCAGCCCTAAGAGATCTGACAAACCAAGAGAAACCCAAAATTATCCTCCTTCAGGAAACAAAGCAAGGAGAACTAGAAATGAAGGCAATAATAAATAAAGCATAGCACTACGATGGCTTCCTATCTGAATCAAGGGGAGCCTCTGGTGGGTTAGCTACTCTTTGGAATTGCAACATATGGAAACAAAAAGACATCATGGTAAACCAAAATTGGCTCAAAGTGACATTAGAAAACTGCACAGATCAGAAAGAGATCATAGTTTTCAATGTCTATGGTCCTAACCATTATAGGGACAAAGAACTCTGTTGGAACTCCATAAAGGAAAACATGAGCAATGAGGACAACAATAGCATCATAATGGGGGGATAATTCAACCTTATTCTCCATGCAAATGAGAAAAGAGGAGGCTGCTTTAGCCAAGATCCTTTCAGGAATCATCTTGAAGACATAATGCAAGATCATGAGTTGGTGGACATAGCTCCAAAGAATCGCAGATACACTTGGAGAAATAGAAGAAGTGTAGAAGAATAGGTAGAGACAACATTATGGAAAGGCTGGATAGAATCCTTGTCATAGTCACTCTTCTCTCTCATTATACTATAGCTTTAGCAAATGTGCTCACTTTTCCAGCCTCAGACCATTATCCCATTACACTCACCCTTGGAGAACATTGTTCTCTTGGGCCCATTCCATTTAATTATAACCCCCTTTGGAACGATAATCCAGATGCAAATCAATTGGTGCAAAACATATGGGCTCAACATGTCGAAGGTTCACCAAACTATACATGGGAGACCAAATTAAATAAAACAAAGATGGCCCTAAAGGATTGGGCCAAAACTCATTATAAAGAGCCTGATAAATTCAAGACTGAAATCAAAATCCACTTGAATGAAGTAGACGACAACATTGAAAGTCAAGGACTCAGTCAAGATCTTCATAACCGAGAAAAAAATCTATATTGGCAGCTCTATCGAGCCAATAGAAATGAAGAAAAGAAATGACACATTAGATCAAGGAACTTATGGCTTCAAGCTGGTGATAAAAACACAACCGTTTTTCATAATCAAACCACTGTCCGCAGAGTCAAAACCAACATTGTATCCATCATTGACGAAGCTTTCCAGCTTCATACAAACCAAGAAGCGATTAAAAGTGCTGCTACAACACATTTTAAAGAGCTCCTCACTGAGACAAGCATGCCTGAAGATTACTCGGATCTGCTGCAACAACTTCCATCCTTAATCACTGAAGAGATAAACAATGATATCAACAGAGAAATAGATGAAGAAGAGGTCAAGAATACAATCTGGACTCTTCACTCGGATAAGGCTCCTGGCCTTGATGGGTTTTCTATCACCTTTTATTCTATCGGGGACTCGTTGTTGACAATTGTTGTCTCCCCTAGAGACAATCTAGAGTTTCCATAGACCAGTGCCTAGGACATCTTATCATAGCACGGAGCATTTAATATAACTTGGGTGTCAATCCAAAAATATCTCCTGCTATCTCTTGTAAGACAAGGAAATTGATTTAAATGGGACCAGGACTTACAGAAACTGCCACAAGGAAAGTAATGTTGCAAAGACAAGATGAAAAACTCCAACACAAAAGCATCAGATAGTTAAGAGACAATTTACTATAAAGAGGGCCAATTCAAATAATATGCCACAGAAATCAAGTATCAGAAGGTGTATGTAGTGAAAGAAATATAAGAAGATATTAGTTAACTTTGGTCTGATACCCAGATACACAACAGAACCACATATGGGCTTATCATTCTAAGAATCCATACATGACAATGGCGTTTTAAAAGCACCCTCCCAAAGCAACTAATATAGCAGAAAGATGAATGAAATGAACATGAAACAATATATCATGCCTGAGCCATATTTAAAGCACTTGACTGATCCAAGTATGGGCATCAACTAGGATGAATCCTTACCTAAAATCAGTGAGCCACTTGCATTCCAGTACATGATACAAGAAGATATATGAAATGAAATGTTGTATTAATCACATAAGAGAAGGTTACATACTGTGAAATACCAAAGACCAGAATCCTCATTACAGATAGAACTCCTCCTCACTGAGACCCTACGGGCTCTGAGCCTTCATACAGAAACTTTACAAAATGTTTACAAACGTGCCTTTCACTGCACAATTTTTCTGATACAAGTCTGGAACCCTTACAATGTATTTCTTCCTTCCTTTTATAGAAGAAGGAGAAGAGAAACTAATAAAAGAGGTAGGTGAAAACAATTAATTGTTTCATGAAAAAAAAATGGCGGAAACATTTCGCGCCCATACTATTTGACGGCCATGAAATATTACATGTACTCTGCGGCCAGCTCCATGAAGTAAATGCTCTGGATAGAAGATCTCTTTAGAGGTAAGGTGTGAAGAATAAAATATATAACAATCTGTACCTTCCTGAAGAAAATTTGGCTGAAATAAACCTTGAGGGCATTGTTTTCTGTGAAAATATCTTTCTAGTAATCTGCAGGGTCTTCGATCTGGTACTTTGCCTCCAAAAGGGTATGTAAAAGCCCCAAAGTTCTTAAATACATTTCTTTAATCCCCTGCTCTTCACTGATATTCTCTATCTGCACCATTAATTCTTCATCTGCTCAACTTGTGCATTTGAATGACCTTGGAGGGTTTAATAGACTTAAATCCTTGCTTTCTTTAATGGTTGTCATATCATAGTAGCTCCCAGATCTTTTTCATAATTTTTGCTCCTGAAAAATTGTCCTTCATCACGCTCCTGGCTTCAATAATGGAGGCGGTGAATTATGGTAATTTCTCGTCGCTGAAACCTGCAAAAACCACAAACCAATTAAATAAAACCAGACACGACGGGTGGTGAATGCGGTGATGACTATGGAGATAGTGATGCAGACTGGGCGGAGTGGTGAGACGATGCAGGGTGGCGGAGAACGAATATTAATGGCGGAGAAATACTTTGGGTGAAGGTTGGAAGGATACATAAAAATTAACGAGGGAAATGGACTTTGACCTTTTAACAGGAATGTAGATGAGAGGCTGATGTGTTTGCGACGGGAGCACGTGAACAGATGACGTGGAGCCATAAGGTCGATGGCGTGGCGAGGTTTAAATACAAACCGTTCGATCTTTGGGGAAAATCGACGGTGAAAATGCGTCGAAAAACAATGAGACGGTGGGCCAGGGGTGCCACGGATAGGAACTAAAGGCTGCGCAACTCTGGAGATTAATAGCCGTTAGATTGAGCACTCAGGATCAGACGGTTTACATGAATTTCGCTGCACGTCATTGCCCGGGAGATAATGTGCGAAATGGAGCGGTTTTAGAACAGTTTCCAGGGACACTTGTCACGCAGCGTGTGGAATCGCTGCGATTAGCAGAATACCGCCAGCCCTTCAAAAGTGGTGCGGGGGAAAACTGGCCGGTTTCTGAGGGTAAGGCATGGCAGGGACCACTGGACAGGGAAAGATCGCGGACCGTCGATCTGTGATTGATCGTGTGGCTGAGAGCGGGCTCGATAGCATTTAAACGATGAGCTATTTTTGATCTGGCATAGGGTTACGTGCCCAGGTCACGTGAAAGACTAGTTGTAGGAGGCTAAGCCCAAAAGGGCTCGGATTCAAATCTTTCAAAAGCGAGCCTTTCGGCCTTCGATTATGAAATCTAGGTGTGGAGGAGGGTAATGATAAGCGGAAAAAGGGTCTCTTAGGCCACGATAGGAAATTTGAAAGGTTCAGGAGGGGCTAATGGCCAAAAATTTGAATGAAGGGGCTAACATGTACAACATCGGCTCCATCTGGGGACAGCGCGTTCATCCCTGAACGTGTCGAGAACCTGCAAACCACCTGATTATCATTTATGTAAACTCTGTTCCTCAGCTCCTCTACACTTTACTTCATAATTCATCAGCATGTCCCTGGATCAAACCAAAACCGAAAAAAAACTTATATACAATATGGTACATCAGGCTTGCTCTGCCTGAATCAGAATTGGAAGTAGGGCTTTAGAAATTGGCCATTTACAGGGGCATCCGATACTTCACCCTGTAAATTCTCCAATATGAACGTGTTATTTCCTCCCTGTTCCACAATTTTGAAGGGACCAAACCAGAGGGGGTCGAATTTGCCGTGCTTTCCTTTTTCAGCCCTCCGAACATCCCACTTGAGCACCAGATCACCAATATGCAGCTTTCTGTCTTTAGCATGCTGATAATTTTTTTTTTTCATTTTCTCCTGATACTCAATTAGCCTTTGACTCACTTGATTCTGTGTTTCTTCTAATTCTACTAATTGATTAATTCTCCTGATCATGTCATCGGGTTCTTCCTAGCCTTCTTGCATGAAACGTGCCACTGGTAAGGCCAACTGCACAGGAAACACTGCTGCTCGTCCATATACCAACTCATATGGAGATTTCCCAGTTGCTCCCTTACTAATAATTCTATTAGCCCATAGAGCAAACTTCAATTGAGAGTCCCAATTCTTCTGATTTTCATTTATAGTCCTTTTCAAGGCCCTCACTAGAGTTTTGTTGGAGGATTCTGCCAAGCCATTTCCCTGTGGATAATAGGTTGTGGAATGATTCAGTGCAATATTATACTGCTGGTAGAAACTTACAAATTTCGTAGATTTGAAGGCCTGTGCGTTATCAGTCACTATTCTAGCAGGACAGCCAAACCTGGATATGATGTTCTCCTCCATGAATTTTATGATGAAAGTGTCAGTAGCATTCCTTGCAGGTATGGCTTCCACCCATTTTGTAAAGTAATATGTGGCTGTTAATATCCATTTATGTTTCCCACTTGATGGGGGGTGTATTTCTCCAATAAAATCTATTCCCCATTGTTGAAATGGCTCATTCACATGAACTGGAATCAGGGGTAGAGCTGCTAACTTTTGTTTCTCAGCAAATTTCTGACACTTATCACATGCTCTAACGCAAGCAAAAACATCTCCAAATAAATTTGGCTAGTAGAAACCAACCTTTAAGATTTTATGAGCTGTGGCTCTCCAGTTGTAATGGCCTCCACAAATTCCTCCATGAAATTCCATCGTTATATTTTCCACTTCATTTTCTGTGAGGCATAATAGTAGTATGCCTGAAGGATCTCTCCAATATAATTGCCATTAGCAACTATGTACTTTTGTGATTTTAATCTCAAAGCCCTGTATTTTGCTTTATCACAGCCGGGTGGACAGCTGAGTGTCAAAAGATACTCAACTATTTCTTTGTACCAAGGACTAGTAAGATATTTTATATGTGCTTTTTGAGTGGTTACCTCCAATCCTTGCTGTTCTTTTTCATTTTCAGGTTCTTCATTTGAGAGCATAGACAGGTTTATGCCCAGAGCTTGATAGTTAGATTCTGATAAGATCCTTGCTAGCCCCTGTCCTTTTATTAGCTTGGTAGGGCGAATGTCCAGATCATACTCTTGTATTTTTGCAATCCATCTCCCTCTTTTGCCTTCACTGTCTCCCTGAATCAGAATGTCTTTGACAGCTGCTGTAGAAACATATGCAGTAACGTGGGACTGCAAAATGTACATGCGAAATGCTTTGAGGGACTTTACTAGGGCATATGCCTACTTCTCCAATATGTTATACTTCAATTCTGCATCATGGAGAACTTGGCTGAAGAAGGCAATAGGCTGCTCATATCCCTCTTCATTTTTCTGCAACAAAACTCCAGCTACTGTATGAGGTGAAGCAAATGAAAAAATCATAAATGGTTTAGTATAATTTGGGCCAGCTAGTACAGGAGCTTCAGAAAATGCCTGTTTTATCCTGGTGAATGCATCTCTAGATTCCTGAGACCATTTTACTTCATTATTCTTTTTCAGCATATCAGTTATATGCCTAACTATCTCAGCATAGTTAGGAATAAATATTCTCAGGAAATTTATCCGGCCTAAAAATACTTGCACTTCCTTTTATTTATGGGGAGAGGGATGCTATTTATAACTTCTACTCTTTTGGGATCTATCCTTACCCCATCTTTAGTCACAATATGTCCCAAAAGTTATCCTTCCTCTAATGCAAATAAATATTTTTGTGGATTAAGAGAAAATCCATACCTTCTGCATTTTTCAAAAGTTCTTTGTAAATGCTCAATATGCTCAGCATCATTTTTTGAAAACACTGTTATATCATCAAGGTACACCACCAGAAATTTATCTTGCTCCCCGACAAAGGCTATGTCCATGGCCCTTTGGAAAGTGGCTCCTGCGTTAATTAATCCAAAAGGCATCCTGGCGTACATGAATGTCCCCCATGGTGTAGTGAAAGCAGTCTTCTTATGATCCTTTGGGAGCACAGCTACCTGATTATAACCAGAAAAACCATCCATCATTGAAATTTTAGAGGCTCCCACTACTTTCTGCAGGATGTGGTCCATCTTAGGCAGTGGATAATTGTCTTTTAAAGATGCTCTATTTAAATTCCTGAAATCCACACATAGCCTTATTTCTCCATTTTTCTTTCTGACAGGGACCAAGTTTGCAACCCATTCTGAGTACCTTAATGGCACAATTATTTTGGCTTTTAGCAGCTTCTTGATTTCTTTTTCAATGGAGGGAAGCAGTAGAGGATTTATCTGTCTAAGCTTCTGCTTATAAGGTTTTGCATCTTCCCTCAAAGGAATTTTGTGCTGCATTATACTAACATCAAAAGTTTTAAGGTCTTGATAGGACCATGCAAATACATCTTTATAAGATTGAAATAATTTCAGGTATTTTTCTTTATACTCCTCAAGGACCTTCTTAGATAGCTTTACAATTTTAGGCTCAACATTGGTACCCAGATTCAGATCTTCCATTTGATTTTCTTCTACTACTTTATTATGTTGCAATGGAACATCATTTTTGTCAAATAATCTTTCTAGAGGCGCCAACCCTCTAGGTATGACATTCCCTTTTAGCTGCAACACTTTACTTCCTGCCATTTTCTCTTCCCACTTATTTTCTTGAAACATTATCAGCCTCATCTTCTTCACAATCATCAATCTCCGTATTAGAGAATTCTCCCACTGTCTCCAGGAATCTCTTCATCTGTTCATCATCTTAAAATACCTGCCAGTGCTTAATATTATCTGGGATTGATGGCCTATAACTTACTTCAATTTCATACCTCAAGAGAGGGTTCTGAGGAGGACGAAACGTACTAGCAGCTACAGCAAGAGAGTCTGCCATTCTATTATGCTCCCGGGGCATGAACTGGATATTGAATGCTGAGAAGAAATTCTCCACCATGTCCCATACTTCATTTCTATAAGCTCTCAGCCGGGGGTGTTTGGTTTGACATTGATTTCTGATCTGCCTGACCACCAGCTCAGAATCTCTCAGAGCCCTTAAGCATTGTATGCCCATACTCTTGGCTGCCTGCAGTCCCAATAGTAGTTCTTCATATTCGGCCACATTATTAGTAGCCTCATATTCCAATTTAAAAGACAGTGGCACCCATTTTCCTGTAGGGGAGATTAATAATACTTTAGCCCGATTACCTTCTCTTGAATTTGCTCCATCAAAATGTAGAGTCCATATTCCTACTTCACGGTCTTCTAAAGGCTGCTCAGTTTTGATTTGACCAAAGGAAGGCTCATGAGCATAATTTTGATCTTCTTCTAACATTAGACATGAGAAATCTCCTTCCTTACTATAGACTGGTGAGTTTTCTGAGTTGTCAGCCTTAGTAACCATTTTGACAAATCTAGTTTCTCTGTATAACCTCCTCTCCTGGCCACCAAAAACAAGGATAGTGGTGTATGTTAAATCCATCTTGAGTGACCCACCGATTTTTTCTCCCCAGGGCCTTGACAATAGCGTGCCAAAGCGAGCCGGGATATCAACCACCACAATGTCCATTACTACACTTTTTGCTGGAATTTGGGCCAGATTGACCACTAAATCTTTGATCATTCCCAAACATTTAACTCTTTTGGAATCAAATGAATATAGGTCTTTATATGGACGGGTGATTTTATTCCTAGTTGTTCCATGACAGACAGAGGCATCAGATTATGGGAAGCTCCAGAATCTAACATACAATTGTGTAACAGCAGGTCATGAATAACTAAAGACACATAGAAAGGAGGAGTAGAAGGGTCTATCTCCTCGACATGTGGGCCAAATACTACCATGGGTCTTTCTTCTTGAATATTAAGACTGTCTGGAATTATTGGTACTTCAGGAGGGAGTAGTAAAGAAGTAACTTGAGATTGATATGCGGGTTGCTTTAATAGTTCAGTCAAAGGGACTGGGATTTTGACTTTCTCAAGTTCTTTTTGAAAATTAAAAGCAGGAGGGGGCTTTCCTATTACAACTTCTTTTGAATCTTTATTTTCAGCTGAAGGTTTAGCTTCTTTTGATACAGACTCAGCATTAGGAGGAGTGATTACTTTTGAGGAAGAAGGAATTTGATCATTAGACTGCAGAGGTTTGTTTAGAGGACTCTTACCTTTATCTGTGACTTTTTGTTTTGTTGACTCCTTTTGAGTAGGGGCTTCCTTCTGGGGAGGCTCTTCTTCATGATCTTGAGTCCGAGTTCTATTTCTGGAGGATCTGAGATCATATCTCTTGTTGAAATGTGCTTGCATGAAATCATTAAACTGTTTGCAATAGTGATCAATTTCTGCATCTTCTGTGTCTCTGATCTCTTCTTCTTCTTCTTGCAATAGGCACTCTATTTCATCATTGTTTGAAAAGGCAAGATTTGCATCTTGCAGTTCATAGGCAGCATCTTCAGTGGAGTCATATACTGGACCTTCCAGGAACAATGGGTGTGGTACTTGGTCCTATTGCTCCTTAGCTTCCCTTGGGAGTATTTGCAGGGGTGGATTTCTATACTGAGGATTGTAACCCCTGTTTGGAGCATTTTGGAAGTTTTTGGAAGTCGAGTTCTTGGTTTCCAATTCAAGCTTGACTAGTTTATTAGAAATATTCTTAATCATTTTTCTCATTTCTTCAATTTTATCTGAATCCTTATCCTGATTAGAAGTAGATACTTCTTCTTTACCCCTTCTCCTAGCATCCTGCTTAGCTTTCCCTCTTAATTTTCCAGTGGATGCAAAGTTTGCTTCCAATTCAAGAGCATCTGACTGAGCATCATCTAGAGTGGCAGGCTTTCTTTCCCTAAGAGAGAAACCAAACTCTGAGTCAAAGGCTGCTATGAAAACAACTTTGGCAGCATTTTGATGAGGCTTCATATCAGCAGGGAGGTTTAGATATAACTTATTAAATCTCTTGATAAATTCTGACACCCCTTCATTATGCTTTTTCTTGAGTGTATTGAACTCAGTAAGACACTGTCCATGATCTTTCTTTTCTCCCCATTTTCTGAGAAAAGTATTTTCCATATCGTCCCAAGTGGTTATGGAACGGTTTCCTAATGTTTTGAACCATTTTCTAGCTTCACCATCCAGAGATTGCACAAACAGTCTTAAGACCACATCTAGATGTTCAACATTAAAGTTCTCTGCAAAAGAGCAGAAAGTCTCAAGATGTTTTTGAGCATCGATTTCATTTTCCCCAGTGAATCTGGGCAATATCTTTAAATAATCCTGCGACATATCATTTAACACTTGAGGTAGTGCTAGGGGAGCATATTTATTCAACAAAAAGGCTGGGACATTAGCCATTGGAGGAGGTGGGGGTTGTGCAGCAATCTGGTGTATAAATGGAGGAAGAGGTGGAGGAAGAAGTGGAGTATTAATAACAATGGGAATATATTGTACAGCAGCCTGTGGTGTGGATGGGAACAGTTCACGATTAACAGCAGCTACTTCGGTGACCTCTTTAACCTCCTCGACCTTAGGAGTAGGGTGAAGATTAGCTTTAATCCTAGCACTTCCCCTGGGTGGGCTATCTGAGTCATATTCAAGATTTTCCTCAGTGGAGTCGGGATTTTCTATTGGAACTTCTTAGGAAGAAGAAGATGGATAATCTCCTACCAAATATTCAGGGATTTCAGCATGGACTGATTTCCTTTCTTTCCAACTTCTTCTATATATAATCTTCTTAGGGTCAGACACTGAGGGTATCTTTGACTGTGATGTATCCGACCTCAAATGTGGCTTACGGGGAGCCAAGACTACGAATAGATTTATCAAATAAACATCAGTGGAGTCGCCAAGGTGAGAGATATGCAACTCTTCAACTCTCTGTTCTCACCTAATTAGAGAGTGAATATGATTTTTCAAGGCCCAGGGAAACCGATATTCTTAAATTCGTCCCCGGCAATGGCGCCAGAAAGATGTTGTCGACAATTGTTGTCTCTCCTAGAGACAGTCTAGAGTTGCCATAGACCAATGCCTAGGAAATCTTAGCATAGCAAGGAGCATATAATAAAGTTGGGGTGTCAATCCAAAACTCTCCTGCTATCTCTTGTAAAACAAGGAAATTGATTTAAATGGGACCAGGACTTACAGAAACTGCCACAGGGAAAGTAATGTTGCAGAGACAAGATGCAAAATTCCAACACAAAAGCATTAGACAGTTAAGAGAAAATTTACTATAAAGAGGGTCGATTCAAATAATATGCCACAGAAATCAAGTATCAGAAGGTGGATGTATTGAAAGAAATATAAGAAAATATTAGTTAACTTTGGTCTAATACCTAGATACACAACAAAACCATGTATGGGCTTATCAATCTAAGAATCCATACATGACAATGGCGTTTTAAAAGCACCCTCCCAAAGCAACTAATATAGCAGATAGATGGATGGAATGAACATGAAACAGTATATCATGCCTAAGCCATATTTAAAGCGCTTGACTGATCCAAGTATGGGCATCAACTAGGATGAATCCTTACCTAAAACAGTGAGCCACTCGCATTCCAGTACATGATACAAGAAGATATATGAAATGAAATGTTGTATTAATCACATAAGAGAAGGTTACATACTGTAAAATACCAAAGACCAGAATCCTCATTACAGATAGAACTCCTCCTCACTGAGACCCTACGGGCTCTAAGCCTTCATACAGAAACTTTACAAAATGTATACAAATGTGCCTTTCACTGCACAATTTTTCTGATACAATTTTGGAACCCTTACAATGTCTTTCTTCCTTCCTTTTATAGAAGAAGGAGAAGAGAAACTAATAAAAGAGGTAGGTGAAAACAATTAATTGTTTCATTAAAACAAAATGGCGGAAACATTTTGCGCCCATACTATTTGACGGCCATGAAATATTACATGTACTCTGCGGCCAGCTCCATGAAGTAAATGCTCTGGATAGAAGATCTCTTTAGAGGTAAGGTGTGAAGAATAAAATATATAACACTCTGTACCTTCCTGAAGAAAATTTGGCTGAAATAAACCTTGAGGGCATTGTTTTCTGTGAAAATATCTTTCTAGTAATATGCAGGGTCTTCGATCTGGTACTTTGCCTCCAAAAGGGTATGTAAAGGCCCCAAAGTTCTTAAATACATTTCTTTAATCCCCTGCTCTTCACTGATATTCTCTATCTGCGCCATTAATTCTTCATCTTCTCAACATGTGCATTTGAATGACCTTAAAGGGTTTAATATACTTAAATCCTTGCTTTCTTTAATGGTGGCCATATCATAGTAGCTCCCGGATATTTTTCATAATTTTTTCTCCTGAACAATTGTCCTTCATCGTGCTCCTAGCTTCAATAATGGAGGTGGTGAATTATGGTAATTTCTCGTCGCTGAAACCTGCAAAAACCACAAACCAATTAAAGAAAACCAGACACGGTGGGTGGTGAATGCGGTGATTACTATGGAGATAGTGATGCAGACTGGGCGGAGTGGTGAGACGATGCAGGGTGGCGGAGAACGCATATTAATGGTGGAGAAATACTTTGGGTGAAGGTTGGAAGGATACATGAAAATTAACGAGGGCAATGGACTTTGACCTTTTAACAGGAATGTAGATGAGAGGCTGATGCATCTGCGACAGGAGCATGTGAACGGATGACGTGGAGCCACAGGGTTGATGGCGTGGCGAGGTTTAAATACAAACCGTTCGATCTTTGGGGAAAATCGACGGTGAAAATGAGTTGAAAAACAATGAGACAGTGGGCCAGGGGTGCCACGAATAGGAACTAAAGGCCGCGCAACTCTGGAGATTAATAGCTGTTAGATTGAGCACTCAGGATCGGATGGTTTACATGAATTTCGCTGCACGTCATTTCTCGGGAGATAATGTGCAAAATGGAGCGGTTTTAAAACAGTGGCCAGGGACACTTGTCACGCAGCGTGTGGAATCGCTGCGATTTGTGGAATACTGCCAGCCCTTCAAAAGTGGTGTGGGGGAAAACTGGCCGGTTTCTGAAGGTAAGGCGTGGCGGGGACCACTGGACAGGGAAAGATCGCGGACCGTCGATCTGTGATTGATCGTGTGGCTGAGAGTGGGCCCGATATCATTTAAACGATGAGCTCTTTTTGATTTGGCACAGGGTTACGCGCTCGGGTCACGTGAAAGACTAGCTGATGGAGGCTAAGCCCAAAAGGGCTCGGATTCAAATATTTCAAAAGCGAGCCTTTCAGCCTTCAATTATGAAATCTGGGTGCGGAGGAGGGCAACGATAAGCGGAAAAAGGGTCTCTTACGCCACGGTAGGAAATTTGAAAGGTTCAGGAGGGGCTAATGGCCAAAAATTTGAATGAAGGGGATAACATGTACAACAGGGACCTTATTGAAAAAGATCTTTTGAAAATGATACATTGGATCCAACGCAAGAAAAAATTTGGGGGGTACACTAACTCTACATTCCTTGCCCTTATCCCCAAAGAAAACCACCCTTCCTCCTTCTCTAGATTTAGACCCATCTCCCTCTACAACTCCTCCTATAAGCTCATCACTAAAATACTGGCCACCCACCTCAAACCTCATCTTCATAACCTCATCTTGGAAAACCAAGGAGGCTTCATATCTAAAAGACAAATTTCTGACTCCATCGTCCTTGTTCAGGAAGCCATTCATTCCAGTTTCTCTCACAAAGAAAAAGGCTTTATCCTAAAGCTAGACCTTGTCAATGCCTTTAAATTGGTCAGGCACTCCTTCCTATTAGCTGTGCTCCAAAAAATGGGTTTTGACCAAAATTTTATTGACCTTATCAACTCTTGCATCTCAGGCCCCTAGATATCTCCTCTCATTAATGGTAGACCTAATCCTTTCTTTCAATCCACTAGAGGTTTAAGGAAAGGTTGTCCTCTCTCTCCCTACCTTTTCATCCTCATGATCGAATCCTTCAGCAAAGCTTTGGAACATATGAGACGGATGGGCCTCATCACTACCATCAAATTTGGAAATGGAGTTAAAAATATGAATCATTCCCAATTTGCAGATGATACCTTGCTGATGGGAGGCGCTTCCAATATCATTTCTCAGTGATTTAAAAATTTCTTGGACAAATTCATGCTCTATTCTGGAGGGCTGATCAATCACTGCAAGAGTTGCATTTATGGTTGGAATGCCTCCAATCAAACCTTACATAGCATTGCTAATATCTTTGGTGTTCCTTGCAAATTGAAATGGGATCACTTCATTTATTTAGGCATGCCTGTAAGTATCAGTCCTTTGAAGTTTGAAGTTTGGAATGTTACTATCGACAAAATGAAGAGGAAAGTTCAGTAATGGGGCTCATCATGGCTCAACCCTACAGGTTGCCTTGTGCTTCTCAAATCTGGACTATCGTCCCTTCCACTATATCAATTCACCCTCCTTCAAGCTCCTGCCATCCTACATCTCAAAATTGAAGCTATCATCAGGAATTTCCTATGGCAAGGAGGAAAGAATGAAAAAAGAAAATATAACCTCATCAAATGGAGACAAGTAATACAAGATCAGGAGCATGGAGGTATTGGGGTTCGCTGTCCCAAACTCCTGAACAAAACCTTTGGAGGAAATATTGTCTGGAGGCTTATCAATGGGAATCAGGCTTGGTGGAAAGAAGTCCTGGAAGTTAAGTATCTTAATTTTACTCGGCAGCAGCTTTTCGATCATGATATTCCTAATATGCCTTGCTCTAAAATCTGGGCTCTTTGCAAAAAATCCATTCCCTTCCTAGCTCAAAACCTCTCCAAAGTTCCCATGGGAGGCAACACCATCAATGATGGAAATGATCGTATCATGGGACAAAAACCCATCATTGACAGGCCTGGTACTCAGAGCATTCTCCTTTTCTTCAATAGTATGGGCTTAAAACTTCTGATTCAATTCTCCAAATGGGATGATCAAACCCAAAAATAGATTGGATGGCACTTTCCTAAAGTTCCTACTCACCTTGAATATGATCTTAGCAATTTTCAGATCCACCTCCATGGCTCTGCCCCTTTTAAAAAATATAGCATCGACGGATTTCGATGGGATCCCTCCGGAGCAGCATTCACCATAAAAGCAGCCTATCAGCACCTTTGTAATGACCAATATCCAACGCCTATCTGGCCTTCATGGAAGGCTATTTGGAAATCAGAAGTTATACCTAAGATCAAGTTTTTCATATGGCTCCTCTTGAAACATAAAATTTTAACCTCTGACAATCTCAAAAAAAGAGGTGTAATAGGACCATCAATGTGCCCAAATTTCCAAAATACTGAAGAGATAGTCCTACATCTCTTTATCGTATGCCCCTTTGCCTCTGGTTGCTGGACTGAGCTTACCCCATTTTTTCGACCCTGCTGGACGCATCACTCTATTGCTGATGTTCTACGCTCTTGGAAAAATGGCTTCCCATGGGGGAAAAAGAAGAATAGAATTTCGAAGAGATTTTGGGACACTCTCCCTTATGTGGCATTGTGGAATATTTGGCTTTCCAGGAATAGAAAGATCTTTAGGAATAAAGAGCCATCCTTCAGGAAAGTGTGCAGAAAAACTTGGAGCCTCACCCTCGAAACTATCTCTGCCAAGAGCAATAGTATCGACCACAATGAACTTTGTGCAGAGGAAAATACCTTCCTGGGTGATCTACTGGCTCGAAACAGCAGCAGAAACCCCCCTCCTAAACATTCCTACAGAATAGAAGCAAGCTGAAAGATCAGACTCAAAGAAGAGGACTTTGCCAATTGGATAAAGATCAGTGCCAGACCCTCTCTCTTCTTTGACGGGGCTTTAAAATTCAATCTGGGCAATGCGGGAGTGGGGGGCATCATCAGGAGTGTAAATGGCATCACTTTGACAACTTTCGAATGGGGTATTGGCATTCTATCTAATAACAGAGCAGAGGCCTTAGCCCTCCTTCAAGGCCTGCTTCAGTTGAAAAATCTTAAAATCACAAATGTAATGATTTTCAGATATTCTTCCATTATTATCAGTCTCATGATCCATGACCGGCCGGCTGCCAACATCGCTCTTGAGCAAACCATCAGTAAATGTCGTAATCTCTTGAAGGATATGAAGGATGTTTCATTCTTCCATATTCTCCATTCTCACAACAAAGATGCTGATCTTCGAGCCAACAGAGCCTGCACTCGTATCCCGGGGCAATTACTTTGCAACGATTCTATAAATATTATCCCTCTGCCATGATTTTGACCATGACTGCTCCTAGATTCTTTTTGATTTTCATATTTGGCCCCTTAGAAATTTTCTGCAATTTTTTTACTTTCCCATCTACCATTCCCTTGATCTTATCTCCTTGGTACTCCCCCCTAGCTGCATTCTTTCTCTCGCCCTCTCCTATTTATCCCATCGCCTCCCGCTCCTTCTGTCATTCCCCTCTTTCCTCCTCGAGCTTCACTTTTCTCCCTCTGCAGACCCCTCCTTCCTTCAATTTTTCATCCTGCTCTTGCTCCTTCAGGCCTCAACACCCTCTGCTTCATCTCCTCACGACCCTCGCCCGTTTTTCCTTGCTGCAGTTTCTTTTTTTGTTTTCTTATTAAAGAGTCTGTGCTATTATTGCACTGCTCCGCCTATCCAGACTCTCCCTACAAAGTCTAAATGTATATTTATCAGTGACTACGTGCAGTTTTGTACAAGTGCCTACAAGATCCGACCCTTTAGTAGAGCTTGTTACAAAGCTTGGTATCTCCATTCAACAGTTATCTCTGGTAGCATGGCACACAACGAAGAGTGTCTCTATTGTGTCGATCTTCAATCTGAGCTTGAAAAAATTAGAGCACATCAAAAGATTATTGATGCAAAGCTAAAAATAAGGTAAAAATTTTGGATGATAAACATGAAGCAGATGTTAAAGTCTTTCTTTCAAGGGTTTCCTCTCTTCAAAGTCAGTTTCACAATCTCTCAAATCGATGTTCTCATGTTGAAGAATCGGTGCAAATACTGAAATACATGATAGAGAATCAAACTGCCCCAAGCTCTAGTTCTAACAACTTCAGGAATGCTGGAAATGAAGACAATCCTGAGGACTCTAGAGCTCGCCATATCAGCCATATCAATATCGATTAAAACTGCTCCCCATTTCTAAGGATGTCTTTCAAATTTTCTTACCTTCTGTCTCAGTTCGTCCACATATATGCTTTATTTGTATTCCAACTCTTTTTTATTACTAGAAACACATGAAATATAGCATATAGCTGTAGCTATTTCCTCCACTGCTCTACAAGCAGTCTTGCATGTAATCTAGAAGTCTCCACTCCTCTTTTTTTGAAATACAAATAGCAACCGATTATGTTAAAAAAAAAAATAGATACATGTCCACAGGTTGTAGAATAAATGGTGACAATGAACTTTGTTAAGACATTTTGTGGTGAAAAGTTCAGCCATTTCAAACTCCATGGCAAAAATTCATTCATTATAAGGCTTGGTGTGGCTTAGGCTAGGTGCGATACTTGGGTGATTTTGATGACTTAGATGCCCCATGGGTCGCAGCTACTTAAGGCGTACTAGTCATCTCACGACTCACATTACCTAATAAGCAAACAAAAAAGAGTACCTAAAAATACAATATCATGCTTTTATAATATATAATATTTTTCTATTTTTAAACACAAATTATATTTGCAATAAATCAAGTACTTCTTGAGACATGCCAAAACAACAAAGTCATAAGCATGGATGTATTTCTAAATTCTTGTTGTATGCTTCTTCTAATATCTTTCAAAGACACTTGCCTAACTTATTTACATGATTGAAGGTTATCTTCAAGTAAATATGAATTTAGCCAGGTGTTTCAATGTAATATAGGAAATTTAGAGAATTTAGTTAGCATAAAACAAGGAATAACATCTTGAATTAATTAATGTGAACTACTATTTGGTTGCATGTGTTGAAGAATGTAACTAGTATCGGTATTCATAATTGTACTTGCAAAAATAAATTTTATTACTAAAGAAATGTCTTATTAAAGCATGGGTTTCATGCTTGGGTCAATGTTTTCTATGTCAAAGCTTCCATTGAAAGCTTATATATTTTATCTTGAGTCATAAGAGTCATTTTCATTTTTATTAGAACCTTCTTGGGCTTTTGTATGATGTAAAAAAAAATATTTTTGAGTCAAAAAGGTTATTTGTCACCTCTACACAAGTTGGCCCAGTCCCCATGAATTCGGCTTACATTAGGGCAATTCGACCCAGTAGAAAGGATATATATATAGAGGCAATTCGACCTATTTGGTCCACTCACTCAACAAGTTCGATCTTCAAGGAAGAGAAGCATAAAAGCGAGTGAAGTAGCTGGAGAATGTTATGAATAAAAATATCCATAACTTATATATATATCTTAATTAAATAAAAAATAATAATTAAATAAATAAATAAAATTATTTTCCCATTAATTATGAAAGGGAACTTATGTCAAAAGACATGATCTTTAACCCTTCTCGTCAGTCAACTCCTATAAAGGAGAACCTCCCAAGAGCTTTTAAACCATCATCAAGTATTGAGTAATAAAATATATTGTTTTACATTCAAATGTGTATTTCATTGGCGAATATAAGTGAAAAAAAAAAATTCTTGTTCTAATGGTATTAGGGCTACCAATCCTGCAACCTATGTTGCACCCATTTTTCCTATTTTGTCACTTCTTCCTTTGTCCCTGCATACCCACCATTATGCAGTCACAACCCTTCCCTCACCTCACCCACGCATTTGTTTCGCTGCCCACACAACATTGTCTCTGCTCCTGTCGCATACACATTGACTATTCCACTGTCCACTTCCATCGCATACACATCAATTGTTTTTCCGACCCCTCTTTGTTGTCACACCCCCCGACCATAGTCCATGTATTGCAGACCATGCCCATAGTTCCGATAGCTGATGAAAAGTCCACATAAGCTGTTAAAAATATTATCGTCCCCCCGCTGTCAAGTGTCGTGTCCCCGATCAAATGGTCAAAGGGTGTGATACATTGCATCAATACAAACATGGAATGATATATATATATATATATATATATATATATATATATGGTTCGATACACCATGGTCATTTTTTGTTCGATATATTGGCTCAATCGTATAGTTATGATAATCAACTATAAAACTAAATTAACATAAAATGAGAACTGTGGAGATTCCGAGCTCTGATTCTGAAAATCTACACCACAGAAATCTACAATCCATTATAATTTAATTAATTAAAATTATTTTATTAATTAAATTATTTAATTTAATATACTTATATATTTATATATATTATTAATTAATTAATATAAAAAATGGGTCTACTAAGAAAACGAAGACCAAATTGGGGAATAACAGTGACGATGCGAATTCAAATAAGTTTCAAGATGAACTCGATAGAATGCGTAAGCGCCTTGAGATTGTCGAAAAAAAGAAAGATGAGTTCGGAAAGGGACAAGAAAAGTTAATTAGTAGAAAAGACCAAATGGAAGATGATATCAAGGAATTTAAGAATGTGATGAGCCAATTTATGGGAGGAGCCAATCCACCTTTTAATCCCTCAGCCACACAAAGTCCCAAGACTCTAGAAGGAGAAAATTTTCCAAGTCAGGAATTTTCTTCGATGCTCGAAAAGCTACGAATACTTTATATACAGTTCGAAGGAATTCAATACTATACACAGTTTCCCCAAAGAGACTACCTTAAAATTAAAAGAGAATTACCTAAATACAATGGTAAGGAACATAAGGGCACCATTGTATGGGTAAATAAAATGGACACAATTTTTAGAGCCGCCAATAGGTGAACAAGATAAGGTCATGACCGCATCCAACAACTTAGAGGCTAAAGAATATGGTTGGTTCTTATGGTGGTCTAATATATGTGCGGCTCGTCTGTTAAATTGGGAAAAATTTTAAAACACCCTGCTCATTAGGTTCCATGACGAAGAAGAAGACAATGTTTACGAAAAAATCGTTCACCTCAAACAAAAAGGAACGATAAGTGTACACCCATGAGTGGGAAGTATTAGATATAAGGAAAAGGGGTTTCTTAGATGAAGAACTACTAAAAATATACTGATGTGGCCTTAAAGAATATATTCGGGATGAACTAAAACTATATAAACCCGAAACCATTGAAGAAGCTAGGCATGCAATGATAATCATTGAGCGAAAATATAAGATCCATAAAACACCATATGCTATTAATGAAACATCAAACAACTACTCGAAAGGGAAATCAAGTAAATCATCTTCAGAAAACACAAGTAAGTACATTCCCCCACCAATGCGTGAAGGAGGAAAACAATAATGAAATTTCGAAAGGAAAAAATATGGAAAATGTTCTACATACAGAGATAAATATTCCCTAGTGCACAGATGCACTACACAAAAAATTTCCAATTGTGAAGCAGAACAAGAAGAATAATCTTCATAAAATAGCTCCGATGAAGAAAAAAAATGAAGAAAACGAGACCCCTAATCCAGATCTAGAAGAAGAGAATATGCCATTCATCCTATGAGTATTATTGTATTATTTATTCTCTCATTCATCTTGAATGGTGCACTTAATGAGTTCTCCTAGGTGGACCTTGGAGAAAATTCTCCTATGTGCAGACTTAATTTATTATATCTTACATGCAAGCATTCTTGAAGGCATGATTCCATGTGGAAACACACCATTTGATTTGGTTTGGTGCTTATAACCCCTCATGCCAGCAAGGGTACATATAAAAAGATTTCAATAGATTTCACCATTGTTATAAGCCCAAGGTCATAAGTCAAAAGCATTTTAATACAATCATGGACCTTTGTCTTATTATTTGTGTCTTGTTTTTGGTCAAACCATGGCTAGTCCCTTAGAGTTCATCTTGGGTAACTTTAATTTTTTATAGGATTGGAGGTCCTTAGGGGAGCTTACTTGAGGACTCATGGTTGTATAGGAGCCTGCATTTAGGGGTGATCACTGATGTTTGGGCCAGTCCAAATTGTGTCAAGGTGCACCTATGTTTTATCGCATGGTTAGAGTCCATATAATCTATAAGAAACATTATATTTGGTGCAACATCCCTCAAATAGCTCATGCATTTCAGTCTCATATTGGAAACTTTCACAGTTCCCAAGGTAGTTCATTATTCTTGATGCAAAGAGGTATCGGTGGTCAAAAAGTTAACATGGTCTCATTTTTTTCAACTTGATGAGAGGAGTACAAGTCCCATTGAATTTTTCCAGTCAAACATGACAATGAATAGTTGTAACTTGGTCAAAGGTGGTCAAATATGTTTCCAAGTGGAAAAACAACGTTAGTGTTTAGCAACATGGTACATGCATTACATAAAAAATTTTCTACAGAGAAAGAGGAACAAAAACAAAGTGCCAAATTTTCCAAATTCATTACGGACGTAAAGAAAAAACATAGTGGTCATATGATGTGGCAGGGGTTATGATAATGTGGAAATTCTAGGCAAGAGATGAAGATATGGAGGCATACCCAGTTTAGATCAAGGAAGGTTTTCAACATACCCAAGTGTCATATTGGAAAAATTCACTAGGGCATTGCAGATATAGAGCATAGGTGGTTGATTTTACTAATGGGAGAAGTCAAAGTGAGCTAATTGTTATGGAAGTCAATCAACTGTTGGAGAGGTCTAACTAGATGTTAGGGGTATCTTGGATCGGAAAGTTAAGGAAAGGTCTCATATAGTCATCATAAAATAAAATAACCAACTCAAGGACCAAGTTGAGCTATGACATGGGCAAAAGAGAGGTATATTAAGAAAATAATTACTACCATTCTTCATATTTGAACACTCCATGACATTAGCAATAGGATCTTTGACCAAACTGAGCATTATAAACCAAATTAACCCATTTATGGGAAAAATATTCTTTGTAATGTAACATTTTATGGAGAAAATACTAAGTCTCCAACTAGTGGATTATTAGTAAAAAATATTACTAAGGGGAGGAGTCCAACTAGCCATTATCTAACTGTTAGAAATATTTAATAAAAGGCTAGCCTCCCTTCTTGTAATTATTTTTGTTGTCATATGAGATAAGCTCCATCAAATAATAAAAGAGCTTAATTTTTGCAAACCCTTGTTGAATATTTATCATTCATCCCATATGGGATAGTTTTTATTTGTATTGCTTTTCTTGATAAATTGTGTTCTGGCTATAATCAAATAATCTCCCTAATAAGTAAAACTACACAAATTCAATAGGTTGAGCCACTTACGAGCTACATAGTCATGTGGGTAGGAAAAATAGGGGGAACCCCACTTTGTTCTTTTGTTTTGTAGGTGGATCAATTCAATCAATTGGACCATTTTGAAGGGAAGCTTCAATTTGGAAAGAAGTTCATATTGCATCTCTCACACGTTTTAAAGACCAAAGAATGCCACAAAAAGGGGTTACTCCTAGTTGGGTTTGAAATTTAGAGAGGTTATCAAGTCAATAGTGCTAGTGAATTCTTATAGTATACCAAACACACTTCCTTAACCATTTGCAATATCAATCTAGGGTGGTATTAGTTTCATATCCTGGAAAAGTGAGTTGGGCTTGCTCTAAGGTATAATTAACAATCACTCTTCCTTTATAAAGTTCTAAAACTCTTATTTTCAACATTAGATTAGGAATTTTACTTGTTAATTTTTCATTGATTACATCATATTAACAAGTTTTCCATTGGATAAATTGAGTTTAATGCTAGATCTAAACCAAGATAGAAATGTTGTTCCATTAAGCCTATCTTACACTTGTATCTAGTCAAATTGCATGCAAATCTGGGCTTTTATTGCTTGTAGAACACAATGCATGTATTAGAAACTAAGATTTTCAACATTCCACAAGTTTTTTTTGAAATATTTCTAGTGGTTCTAACTTATTTATACCCATCTATTTTTTTTTTATTTTTTTGGTAAGTTAGACTAATCCTAAATCCATGGGTTTTGAACTGGTGACCTTGCATTCAGAGTGCCTTAACAGTGTACCCCATCACCAACTGCTCCACACCACGTGGGCTTATACTCATCTATTTTACCATTTAGAATCCAATTTATTTAATTTCCAACCATAATTAAATAGCATTCTTAAATATGGAAATTTATCGGCACTTTGCATAGAGGGTTAACATCATCTCCATAAAACACAATTTCCATCTTGCTCCAACTAGTTCCAACGGTTGGAGGAACTATTGGGAGGTCAAGTAGTGGGGTGTGTACTTTGTGATCAACTATTTAAGTCGTAAATAAGCCATAATTAACCCATGTATGCATGATATATGAGTTACCAATTGATAATGGAGTTCAAGGGTAGTGTACTATCAACTGTATAATTACACATGTTATACAGATGATGCATGCAGTCAGAGGGAGAGCCCAAAAGGAACTGTGCAATACAATCGAGGAAAATTTCTATTAAATAGGGGCCTAGTTCCTCATTGAATAAGGCAAGGAAGTAGGAGCTTGGAAGGCTGGGAAATTGGCTAATTTTTGGCAAAAGTCAGTATAAGGAGTGAGATACATAGAGATAGTGAAGAGGTTTCTCGGGCTTAAGCAAAGCATTGTAATCTTCTGATATTTTTCTTATGAATGAAATATACAAATAATAGGGGTTTTTAGTTGTGGCTTGCCCCAGGAAATCATTGTGTAATTTGTTGATTGAATTCTTTCTCTTGTATCCTTTATGATTTCGTGATCGTTTAAATTTTTTTCCACAATTCTAGAGTAGATTCAAGTCTATTGTTTTAGCACATTACAATTAGCATTTTGAATCTACAAGGAATTTATACATGGTATCAGAGCTAAAATCACAATAGAAGAGAAGAATTTGAAATTGTCCTTGTAGGTGAATTGAATTTGCAATAGCATTCTTCAGAGCTAGCAGAATATCATTCTATGGCCTGAGACTCGAGTATGCCTTTGACAGTAGGTTGAATTACATTGCTTAGAAGGACAAGATGGAGGAAGTGTTGGAAGATAATCAATTGAAGGAATTCATAGATCATGATATCTTGAAACCTCCAACATCTAATGCTAAAGATACATCAGAGTGGAAGAAGTGTGTAGTAAGAGCCAGGAGGATCATCCTGGAGGGTGTGAGAGACCACATAGTCTTGAAACTAGATGGAAAATGGATTCCCTTTGCTATATGGAAGACTCTAAATGAGCTATTCGTTAATAAAAATGAAGCCAAGAAACTTGAACTAATGAGGAAATTGAGGATTGAAGATAAAGGATATGAGGTAGTCTTCAGAGATGGGAAAGCCCACATCAAGCATCTTTCTTCATTTCAAATCAAACAATTTGGTGTCAGGATCAAGAGCCTATACACATTAGAGGAAGATTCATGCACAACCTTGAGGAGAAAGGCAGGGATTGGAGATGTTTTGGTTGAGATGGAGCATGATTTAGCTCTCAATGGGAAGCCTTAGCTAGTTTGAATTTGGGATGACCAGGAGGTTGATGATGAAGATGACCAGTTAGAAACCTCCAATAGGATGAGAGTTCAAGCCAAGTGGGCAGAGGGAGCACATGCAGGCATACCTCCAGGTGTGAGGTGGGGCGATGTCAAGTAATAGTCCAGAAGTGCAGAAATTTGGGCAAGGTCCATTGAGGTGTTTTTGTCTCGTTGATCATTCGGGGGCCCACAGTGTTTAGTAATAGGAGGATCAATGTCAGTTAGATACTAAGGAGTGTAGAGAAATTTTGACATCAGAGTAGGTGTCTTAGTATCAAATTCAACAACAACACACTTTTCCTAGTAGAAATTTCACTACAAGGAAAAGACCCTCTAGCAGAGGCTATAAAGGAAGTTTTTAGTGTTATAAAATTGGCCAAAATTGTCAAAAAAACATTTTCTACAAGATCCATTTTTGGTAATGAAGGTTTTGACGGTGATGCTAATCGAACTTCAGCACAACTAAAAAAAATTGGGCGACCGATGGTTTTTATAGATGCTTTTCTTATCGGTGTGTGCTTCATTGGTGAATGCACCGGTGTGTTGTAAATGGTTCACACCGATGTTGTAAACATACTAAGCACCAGGATGGAAAACAAATTTTTGAAGCCGTGGGGCATTTACAAACGCAACGTCCCAGTGCGTGTCACCAACAAATACACATTGGACCGATAAAATGTGCATGCACCAGTGTTATTCGGATTATAGTTGTAAAGCACCAAATTATTTAATTCAAAAAATACCGATGCTTTACAAATACGAATGCACCGGTGCACACACCTTCTATCCGCTCAGTGCGTATGGGTTGTGTACATGCCTCGGGTCGTTAAAGTGTAAAAACACATCGGCGCGTTAAAGGAAAACCATATCGGTGCATGCAACGCCTATCCGCCCAGGTCGTAGTCATTGATCAAGTGCACTGGGCATTCTAATTGGTATTGGTATTTGGTGTGGTGCTCATAGGTCGTAGCAACACACCGGTGTGCAGTTTGATACACATGCACCAGTGTTTATTTCTATTTTTTAGAAACATCGACCTATGATAGTGCACTTATTGTGACTTTTTAAATTTCATTATTCATCAAAAGTCAACACATATCTTATAACAATATTCATATCAATTAAACTTTTATTAGTGCATTTGAGTGTCATGTTTGGATGATTTTTTATATCATCAAATTTCGCATCTCTTCAATATATTATTTAATCATCCATATATTTAATCAGTGGTGTAACATTTCACAACTACAATGGAGAACATAATAGAATTAATTAAAACCAATTTTCTTATATATATATATATATGAATAAGAGACTCTTTGTCATACAAAATGGGATAGTTGTTGGTAACCCTTTGTCTTTTAATTGGGACACTATGTCCATTACATTAAACCAAATGTCTGATTTCACAGACAAATATTTCAAAAAATACAATGCCTTGCTTTGATATCCCAACATATTGATCATCATTGTTCGCTAGAACTGTTGTCACTGCTCGAGCTACTTCCATGAGTTGGGTTATTTGGAGGAATGTTTTGTTCATTGTGTTGATTTTTTTCCTCTTCTTCAAATTCCATCTACAAACATAAAAATAAAATGTAATGAGTGTATCTACATTGGTGAGAATAATGAAAATTGCAATATTAAATAATATACATCAATGTAAATCGAAAAGAATTGTACCATTGCAAGAATTAACTCATGAACTATACACATTCTTTCAAAACCCAATTTCATGCATTCTTTCAACAATTCTTTTGTTGGAGCAGTTCCATATTTTGTTTCCTACAAGTTTTATACCCCATAAAAAATCATAGATTTAATATAAAAGATTTTTTTTTGTTCTATTAATTATAGACGGAGCTAAGCAAAACAAGATAGATACTTACAAATTCCACAATTAATTTCTGATAGACCAACATATACTGGCAACTCATATTTAACCCAATGTCAATCAATTATTTTGAAGGTTCTTCTTTGTATGTTAGCACCTGTGTGAAGACATTCAATGATGATTGTTGTAAAACAACTTAAAATATACAAAAATGAAATCTAGTTAAGTTGTTATAAGGAAGTAACAATTACTCACAAACTTAGATATCAGCCCTTTTCTTCCTTTTTGTCATGTTTTGTGTGCTGAATGGGTTCCATTTTATTTTCTTTTTTGCAAGAAAATACTTGAAAATTAATATTTAATGCTAGATTATTTATTTATTGTACATAATCGAAAAATTCAATGATTACATATTTCATTTGAAGCACGTTTTTGTTGAGATGGCTCCCCGTACGATGCAATTATGTCTATTTCTTTGACCATCTCCTTGTACACCTTTTTGGACATTCCTACTAGCATATTTTTGATATCAGCGCGTTCAGCCTTTGAGATTTTCATAATCTTCCTGAAAAAGTAACATGACAATAAACTATTTAATTTTTATATTGACGTACGAAACTAAATATAACAAAAGTGATATTTATAAATGATTTCTTTGTAGTAATATATAAGTATAATTCAAGAAAAACATTTAAAGCAATATTATTTTTTCAATGTTTATTTTTTGTTGTTGTACATTTTTTCTATTAAAAGTCTGACATGTCTCATTGACCAATTCTCTGGAAAATCTTCCTGTAGTTTAAATAAAAATTGGCGCTTGGAATCATTGGATTGATTTTTGTATTGTAAGTGGAAAGAACATCTATACATTCTTTCCACTAGATCCCTCAAAGTTTTGTAAAATTTCCCCCCCTTTCATTAACCTCTAGCGCCACTCCAGATGAGTTAAGGAGAAATTCATTTTCATTTGCATGTTCTATTTTTTTTTTTCTTAGAACATTCCTTTCCTTTGCTGTTGGTCCCAGTAGAAAATTAAACATATCTGAATTAATAGGTTGTTTGAAACACATTATCTAATATTTTTAAGTATATTATTAATGAAAATTTTAAAAATAAACTCATATTGGATCGATAGTATTTTTTCATTCACCTGATTCATCCTTCTGCAATTTTTTCATCAAGATTTTACTCTATTTTGGTCTTAGATCAGAAAAAATCTGATCGAGCTTCATCATTTTGTGGCTTTGTATGACACACACTAAAAAATACATATTAGTTAAACTTACATATAGTTCAAAAATAATAATTTTTGTAAAGAATTTACAAAGGATTTTCCTTTTTTGCTTTTCTAGATGCACTATGAGTATTTTTGTTACTCGAACTCTTGTCAGCCATTTGTTTATCAAAATAAAACATGTACCATTTATTAATATATTTTATAAACAAATCACATACTTTTCAGGTAAAAAAAATTCAAGAAAATGGTCCATATATCTAAATTAAATGCCCATTGCGTTTATATTTTTAACCGCACCGGTGCAAATTTTTCCACTTAAGCACTGAGAATGGGAAAAAAAATTAAACGATAACGTTGCGACATGTTATTATAAACACACCACCACTACAATGGAAACAATGTACGATGCTCTTTGTCAATAGGAGACCCTTTGCATTATATTAATATAGGAGCACTGATTAACATAAACATAAATTAATGGAAAATTGTTTTTATCAAACAATTCTTTTTTTTCAATACGCGCCTAGTGCGTTATACTGAAAGCACACACCGGTGCGCTATATTAAACAAGGCGCACCGATTAACAAAAACCATTTTTTAAAAAATCGTGCAAGGGCCAACAGGGATTGGAATTTGACTCTGTAAGTGGTCCCGCGGGTTAGATGTTAAACACCTATATATATAGTAATACATATCCTATAAATATAAAATGAAAAACCCTAATTGTGAATTATTGCAGTCACATAAACAAGAAGAAGGGTTTAACGTAAGAATGAACTTTTTTTGTTTTTTGTTTTTCTAAATATTAATTAAATCTAAATAGGAATAGAGATTGTAAATGATTTTATTAGTAAAATGCACAGTAAAATTTAAAATTTTTACTATGCATATATTAAATATAACAGAAACTGTAAAAAAAATATTTATTACAGTAAAATTTACATTTTTACTATACTATAGGGTTTTTGTGTGAATCAGTAGATGTTTCAAATTTTAATTCTCTGAATAGTGTTTTAGTTCGAAAGTATTTTCTTACTCCACAGTGCTTTCTTGCTCCAGGTATGTCTCTCGTGTAAATCCCTCCCTGAAAAATTTGGCAAAAACAATGATTTCATTATTTTTTTATATTAATAATTTTTATCCCATGGGATCATAAAACATAACTAATTTTGTATGCATGTGTTATTATCCTTTGTTCGTGCGTGGGTGTGTGAAACATGACCTCCCCCAAGACCTAGGACGTGCGATATCTAAATTATTTGCATTTGTACGTTGGACTACGTCAAAGGAGATTCATGTGGCTAGCATTCCATGGTGGCATTAAGAGATAGTTGAGATTGTTTGTATGTTTGAGAGGGAGTTGTCAATGATTTTCATGGACTTGCAGGTTCATCTTCTAATCCACCTAGTAGATGAGGTTGAATTAATTGGGGTGGTTTCTTTTCGTTGGATGTTCTTCTTAGAGAGGTACTTGAAGAAATGAAAGGTTTTGTTCGAAAAAGGGAAAAACCCGATGGGTCTATGGAAGAGGGGTACATATTGTATGAGTATTTCTATTATACAGTGAGTACATCGAGCATATCGACAACACACCAGGTGCGGTGATTTGGGACAATGAAAGGGATGAAGATAAAAGAGAAAGGGAGCTTCTCCAAACGAATGGAAAAAGGCGCTTGATAAAGCGCAAGTGACTTATAATTTTTCAAATTTAAACGAAGTAAATATTCACATTGAACTTCAATATCATGTATATTTTGATCTCATATGTACTATAAGTCGATTTGATTTTTTCAGCAAATGCAGAAATTGAAGCAATCAATAAATTCATTCTTTACAATTTCGGTGACACAAATGTGGGTCACATTGTACGAAAAAAATAGGATGTAATATCCCTTTTTCAGGATTGCTCATAAATCAAGCATCAAAAATGCATTTTCAGCAACAAATGCAATAAATCAGTAAAATGAACTCTTGGATCCGATATATTAGTCAATATACATTCTAAATCCAATAATAGAGCTGAAACAAATCAAAATATGTGGGCTAAACAAACCTCCCACACTAGTTTAGCTAAAAATGGTGAAAATCCCCAAGACTACAAAATGCCAGAGCAGCTGCTCAAGGGACTGCGCAGTCTAAGAGAGGGTTTACACATAAAATGATAGGAGAATAATAGATCTACTCATATATTGATAAATCATGTTGAAGTACAAAGATCTAATCTCCTATACAAAATACAAGATAACCCGATAAGGGTTTCTTGTCAAACACTCTATATATAATATGTGTTATTCAGAAAATGACTGAATAATCACTGTAACACTGAAGTAAATGAGTGAAAAAGGCTGAAAGATGTCTGATCTTATGTAGAACCCTCAAGGGCTTCCTCCCATGAAAGGGTGAACCTCTCAATCACAAGGAAACACTGCAACGGAGCCACCAAACCATGCAATGAACACTGCCTCCAAAATAATGCACTCCCTAGCAGAAACAGTGCTGGGAGGGTATGAGAAATGTTTGTTATGATACCAAAAATCTAAAATAAGCTCTGGGGCTCTCCAAACAGATCTCTCAAGTGAAGGAAACCTTCCTCCAATGAGAAACTAGCTCAGAAGTCGGGATTCCAATCCCTTCCACTGCTACACCCAGCCACACTGCACAATCTCTGGCAAAGCTGTGCTGATGTAGATGGCTGAAGCTTGGCCTGAAAACCTGATGTGGAATGATGAGTAAAAACTCTCCCAATGAGCTCCTCAAAGGAAAGAGGTGGGATTCCTGCCCGGGAACACCCAGTGCTAAACAACACTGCAACTTTGCTAAGCAGCAAAGCAGCAAAAATTCTTGGCAGCCAAGAATAATAATATACAACATGATCAATAATGTTGTCATCCTCTTCCTTATATAATATGTGAGTTTTCTTTCCTTGGCCCCACTCACTTAGGTTACTTCTAACCCAAGTTACATTTCCCTCCAAAATTGCGTTATCCATCCTAGGATTCCTCCTCCACGAAAACTACGTTGTTGACTTGGTCAAAGCAGCTTCATTTTATCTTTGTTCACACATGGAGGTGTCTTATTGAGCTATAAAGAGTGTCTCCTTTCAAACTTGGATTTTTTTTATCCTCCTTAGGAGACTTATGGGCTTTTCTACCCATTTATTTACCGGCTACAGCTGCTGCTAACTCTAATGTTCCATTTAGCTTGGAAGCTAAAATTTTGGGAACATTACAGTCCTCCCGTCCAAAATATTTGCTTATCCTCAAGAAAATGCATAAGGAGAGCAAAATATCTCCCCTCCTCCTCATGTGGCCTCCCATCAATAGCCTCCATCACTGCATCAAGAGAATCTGCAAATAAACTTTCATCCAATGCCTCCTCCCAAGTGTGAAAAACCAAAGTGTCTACATCAATCAAAGGTGGAAAGTGTGAATGGAAACATGTTAGCTGTCTCATGGCCTCCACAAAGTAGGAGTGATGATCAAAATGGTGAATGAGTGCCTCTCTCACCCATGCAATCATCCAAATGAAGTGAGTCACCCTCCAACATGGTAACTCATGAAAAGTCTCTTCCACCTTGTGCTCCTGAAATGTAGGTGGGCTGAATAAGTGAACATGATAGGCAAGAGGGCCTATCCCATGCTGGCCTCCTCTCCACTTATGATAATTGTATAAGGCATGCTGATCTTTGGCTGAAACATGATGGCCCTCCAATGGCCAGAAGAAGATTGAGCCTCCAAGGACTCCTCCAAGGACTCTTCCTCCAAAATCATGAGTCATGCCAACCCAAACCATTCCATTCAAGATGAATGGCACATCATCACCACATGGCATCCAAATTAGAAAATTTCTGAAGGTTATGTGCAATTTTGGATGATACATATGGTCTCTCTGGTGGATACAACACAGTTCTCCCAAATGTTGCTTGAGAATGTCATATGGGAAGTGGTCCTGCAACAAGTTACAAGTTGTATATGTTTGTTCTCCCAACATGGGGAAGTACGCATCAATGTATATCAGCTATACATATGGGCTACTATCATCATAAACATTTTCCCTAAAGTGACCATGAAACCCAAAAATACTCTTGCTCTCATACGGAGCAATGCACTACTTACATATGGTGAGAAAGTACAAATACTCAATAGAGTAATCAATAAGCACATCAATGTCTTTCCTACCATGCATCATGTGTGAGCTGAAAGTGAGGTCCATGTATAAGTTCCCCCATGAGGATTCCCTCATAAAAATCTGCAAGAAGAAGGGGTACATATGCTCCTTGGAACACTCCATCAATAAGAACACTCTCCCATGTGACAGTGTTGTAGGCCTTAGAAATAAGGCTCCATGACTCCTCTCTTTGACATTCCATATGACAAAGCCATCCACCATCATGCTGTTATGTGAGAAGATCTCCTTCCTACATGGGAGTCTCTCGTGATCCTCCAATACTGAAGGGTAGCCTCCTTGTACCATGAATGTGCCTTTCTTCTCTTCAAAAATATCATGAAAAGTATGGGAAGAATTTTGCCCATACTCTCTCAAGTGAAACCATAGCAACAACAACTTTTGTTGCTGCCTCATCTCTCCCTCATACAAGCTTCCTTTGAACAAGAACACATTAGCAATACATGGAAGCAATATACAATAATAACAAGTTGTCAATTGACAACCGGAGAGTGAATCTTGGTCCCTCTCATGGAACCAGCACCGTGCACCCTTGGCCTGCATCAAAATAAGAATCAACAAGTGCCTTACCAGCTACTTGTTTCTTGCCATAGTCATCTCATAATATGAAAACATGAAGTCACAATATGGTGTCATCGGTGCACACCAAGAGACATATGGCTTCCCCCATAGCTCATAAAAAAGATAGCCAAGATCAATGCTACAAGTAGCTGCAAGTATATCATCATATAACATTCAAGAAGAAATATTTCTTCTTGTTACATCATGCTAATCAAATAAAGGAAAGAAGTAAAAAACAAAACATGAAATGATACCTCCTCCATTATGTACTTGAGGTCTTAAGCTGAAATGGCTCAACTAGAAATTCTCCCTCACTCCCAATGAGTAGGAAGGTAGTTGTGACATCCTTTATATAACCATCTGGACTATGCATCTCTCCATATGTTGATATATTTCATGTTGGATGCCCTCCCAATTGAACTCCTCCATCAACTGGAAATATGCATCAAAGTGCATAGAAGATAATTCCTCATGTGCTGCATGTAGCAGCTCCTCCTTGAGACTAGAAGATCTAGTCAAGAAGATCCTACCACAGGAATAGATGACCACATCTCTCACCATGTATCTGTCATCTCCATCCAGGTCATCAAGAATCATGCATGCACCAAGATCCTTGGAGTACTCTACCAAAAGCTGAGATCTCCAATAAGGATCAATCCTCCTCAGTGAAAGCGCTGGTGATCTGGCATGTGAAGTTCCACTCATGCTGCTGCCTACTACTTTGACATCCCCCATGCCAAATTTCTCCTCAAAACCCTTCACCTCTCCAAAATCCAAGAGTTGTGAACCCAAAGACAAGACATCTCTCATCCACTGAAGATCAGGTGGGCTCCTAGGTGGAATGCCTCCATGAAGTGAGACATCAATGTTAAGAGTAGACTGCATAGGTTATTGGGAAATATTGCCCCTGCTTCTACAGCGCCAATCATTCTACCTCTTCCTTGCATTGGCTCTCTGAAATAGAGAAGGGTGTATTCCTCTCATAAATTGATGCTGCTCTTCCTCCTTTCCTCCTCCTTCTAGCTGCAATGCTGCACAATCATGCTGCTCACTAATTGTGCTTGGACCTTTATGTATGAGATCCTGGGGAACTTCTTGCAAAGATACAAGAATCCCTCCTATGGGAGCATGTGCTCCTCCCTCCTCTGCATGAGGCCATAGATGTGCTCTAGATGTGACAACGTTGTTGCCCTCTTCTCCATCAATGTGTGTAGGCAACATCTCAACAATTGGATCCCTTTGTGAAAAAGTGATCCCCATGCCCTCTTGTTCAAGAATATGAACTGGAATTTTGCTTCCGGCAATGTGTAATGCAAGACATCAGCTCCTCTCATGGTTTTCTGAAATGGATTTTCATCCATCACATGCAAGGGTTTTGTTTTCTCAAGTTTTCCTTGCTCATGTGTCTTAGGAAGTTTTTCACCAAACCTCTCCACCAATGTTTTTATGAATCTTGCATAAGAGAAATTGTTGGCATTATTTAAGGAATAAGATTCAAAAATCCACCATGCATAAGCCTTACCTCTGAAATGTAGCGCTGCAACCATGATAGCTTCATCTCCGGAAATATGGTGCAGCTGCAAATAGGAGTTTAGCTCCTTCAACCAAGCTCCAACTGAACATGTAGGTGATCTGGAAAAAGTAGATAGAAGAAATTTATCTGCATCCTATTGTTGGCTCTTCTCCATCTGGATCTTGCAAAACTCTTGGAAATCAATATGATCTCTAAACCTCTTAGTTTGAGATTCATACTCCCGCAACAAATCACTAAGAGTCATTCTCTTAGGCATTCTTCCTCCTCCCATCCATCTCAGGATAGCTCTGGGCATGTGACTACGCTGTGCATCATGGAGTGCAGCTACATGCTCACACTCACCATGTGAAAATCTAGATTCAGCTCTAGAATCAATTTCCTTTGGATATTTCATCTCCAATCTCATTTTCTTCAGCTCTCCTTGAAATCTCTTCATAGATTTTGGAAGAAGCTTTGTAAGCTTGTCTTCCTTTCTTCCTGCACAAACTAAAGCTTTCTGGCTTCTATCCATCTCTCCTTCTTCTGATAGTTGTATCTCACAGGCTGAGCCAAGAGATCATGCTCTGATACCACTGTAATATCCCTTTTTCAGGATTGCTTATAAATCAAGCATCAAAAACGCATTTCCAGCAACAAATGCAATAAAACAGTAAAATGGACTCTTGGATCTGATAGATTAGTCAATATACATTCTAAATATAAGAATATAACTGAAACAAATCAAAATAGGTGGGCTAAACAGACCTCCCACACTATTTTAGCTAAAAATGGTGGAAAACCCCAAGACTACAAAATGTTGGAGCAACTTCTCAAGCGACTGCGCAGTCTAAGAGAGGGTTTACACATAAAATTATAGGAGAATCTTAGATCTACTCATATATTGATAAATCATGCTGATGTACAAATATCTAATCTCCTATACAAAATACAAGATAACCCGACAAGGGTTTCTTGTCAAACACTCTATATATAATATGTGTTATTCAAAAAATGACTGAATAATCACTATAACACTGAAGTACATGAGTGAAAAAGGTTGAAATATGTCTGATTTGATGTACAACCCTCAAGGGCTTCCTCCCATGAAAGGGTGAACCTCTCAATCACAAGGAAACAGTGCAATGGAGCCACCAAACCATGCAATGAACACTACCTCTAAAATAATGCACTCCCTAGCAGAAAAATCGCTGAGAGGGTATGAGAAATGCGTGGTCTAATACCACAGATCTGAAATAAGCTCTGGGGCTCTCCAAATAGATCTCTCAAGTGAAGGAAAACTTCCTCCAATGAGAAACTAGCTCAGAAGCCGAGATTCCAATCCCTTCCACTGCTGCACCCAGCAACACTGCACAATCTCCGGCAAAGCTGTGTTGATGTAGATGGCTGAAGCTTGGCCTGAAAACCTGATGTGGAATGATGAATACAAACTCTCCCAATGAGCTCCTCAAAGGAAAGAGGTGGGATTCTCGCCCGAGAACACTCAGTGCTAAACAGCACTGCAACTTTCCTAAGCAGCAAAGTAGCAACAATTCTTGGCAACCAAGAATAATAATCTGCAACATGATGAATAATTCTGCCATCCTCTTCCTTATATAAGATGTGAGTTTGCTTTCCCTTGACCCAACTCACTTAGGTTACTTCTAACCCAAGTTACATTTCCCTCCAAAATTGCGTTATCCATCCTAGGATTCCTCCTCCACTAAAACTGCGCTTTTGACTTGGTCAAAGCAGCTTCATTTTATCTTTGTTCACACATGGAGGTGTCTTATTGAGCTAGAAATAGTGTATCCTTTCACACTTGGAGTGTTTTGATCCTGCTTAGGAGACTTATGGGCTTTTCTACCCATTTATTTACCGGCTACAACTGTTGTTAACTCTAATGTTCCATTTAGCTTGGAAGCTAAAATTTTGGGAACATTACATAGGATGAAATGGGATAGTGACAAGAAATAATTCATACGGTTGAATGGTAGAAGAGTTCCTTATCCTGATCATTTAAAAGAAAATATGCCAATTATATGCCCCAATAGTTGGGTTGTTGACCAATTTAGAGAGAAATAAGGTGCAACTGATAATTACCCACATGCTAAAGAGGATGCACTAAACGAAGGGATTGGATGCAACAACTCAGTAATAATCTATTTATGTACATTTTTAACTTAATAATGCACCTTTGAAATGTAACATCTGTATTTTATATTTTAATAGTTGGGTTATTAGACATTTTTTTATAGGTGCATTTGTTCCCATTTATGTGGGCATACAAACGCGATTTTCTCATAGAAAATGTCGATGATGGACACATGACACAAGACTGTGGAGTGGAAGTCGAGTTCGATCAATCTAGTCGAGCTAGCCACCGTGATCAAAACCTAGTACGAGGGACGTTAGGTTACGTTGGAAAGATACAAGATATCATTGAAGTGGACTTCTCTTCTTTCCAGTGTGTTATTTTTAGGTGCAAGTGGTGGGTCACCTTTGATCAGAATAATGTAAAGGAAGATCGCAACAATAGGCTTATATGTATCAACTCTAGAAAAATGTGGGATGAAGCTAAGGAGCCTTATGTTTTCCCAAACACTGCAACCAAGTGTTTTTTTACCCAGATGTGTTGGATAGGGATTGGTGGTTCGTATTGAGACATGAACCTAGATCAAAACATATTTTTGAAAATAATAGTGTTATCATGCCAAACGGGCTGGAAGATAATGAGGGTGATGAAAACATAGAGTGATATGGTACATGTGTTATTTAATCATTTATACTATTTAAGATGGATTTTTATAAAGAAGAGGACTTAACCTTATAACTAAGATTTTTTTTTTCCAAACATTATAATATGTATTTCGAATTAATTGGTTTGCATTGTGTTAATGTTAAAATCATTTCACTTGATAATTTCAATTATGTTGATATCGAAAGCAATGCACTGTATCAAGTTTTTATTTTTATTTTTATGTCAATTCCTAAAATTATACAACTACTGATTGCTTTAAATGGTTTTTCACTAGATCATTACTTAAATAAATGCACCGTATATATATATATATCTTCAAAATTTAAAAAAATGTATTAATGTATATTGTTATTTTTGGTATGTAATATCACAATAAAATAATGATAATTCTAAACATGAATTTATTTGCATGATTTTCTAAACTTTATTATGTTACAAAAATTCATATTATTCTAGATATATTATTTTACAATTATTTATATTCTTACAAATTTACAATTTTACAATATGTGCGGTGTGCATTTTACAATTTTACAAATTTAAAAATTTAAAAATTTTACAATTTTAATAAAAATGAATCATGACAATACTTACAATTACAATTACAATTTCACAATTTCACAATACAATTACAATTTTACAATTTTACATACAATTACAATTACAATTTTACATACAATTACAATTACAATCATGATACATACAATTACAATTTTACAATTACCAATACATAATATTTAATAAATATCATGATTTAATATTAAAAATTAACATCACGATCATGATAACCATCGTACAAACAACATATTCTAAAATACACATTCAAATTCGCTAACATCATCTAATCATTGTGATCATGATCATCTAACAAAACACAAGCATTGTATAACATCATCACAACACAAACATCAAATATACATCTCATGTCAAATAATAGCTATAACATACACACATGTCTGCAAACACATTAAATGAACATATCTAACATGACCTAACAATATACACATCATGATGAGCACCAACATGTAAATTAAGTACATCAACATGGACATAAAATATATGCACCGTATATATATATATATATATATATATATATATATATATATATATATATATATTATGTCAAAAATATACAACTGTAATAAAACTCCATATAAATGTCAAATATATGGTGGTACATCAATACTTTAACTAGTCGAGACCTGCTCAGTCAATGGTGTCTACTTAGATGGTGCCTGCTCAAGAGGTTCCTACTCAGATGGTGTCTGTTCAGGATGTCCCTGCTCAGATTGTGCCGACTCAGGAGATGCCTGCTCAAGACTAGATGTTGGTTTCTCATCTCCATGAGGTGGAGGCGGAGTTGGAGTACTAGAATGATCACTCCACTCATGATCATCATCCGAGCTGTTGTTTTGCGCATCTCCATGGCGCTTATCCCTCCTCGCTACTAGTAGCTTGGAAGCTATGACGATATGACGCATAAGGCTCATCAACGCGACATGTCCCTCCAGAGCTCTGTTAGCGTACGATCTTCTTGGATGTCTCTGATCGTCGCAGGGTAGACTCCCTCATCAACCAGGAGTCTACATAGTCGGTTGTCCAACTCCGTCCTGAATCGAATTTCAACCCTACGTCGCATGCTCACAAGTATTTGCACCTGAGGAGGTCCCTCACCCTCCACGGCCTCTGCCATCTCCTCGTTATCTACATGATCATCTGGTGGGGGTGGAGGCCTGTCCCCAACGAACGTGCCAATATCTACAAAATATATAGTACACAACAATAATTAGCCAATTTCATTAAATAATTTAATAAAACAAGTTAAAAAATGTGTTAGAATAAATTTTATTCTAATTAATTAAGATAATAAAATGAAACTATATTACTTTAAAGAAAACACTAATATTACCTCTATCATCTGGTGGCTCATCCTATGTGAAGAGGATGTTGGTACATCCTCGCCAATCCAACCCCGCGTAAGGACACGACACCATCACGAACATGTGGTCATCCTCATTGGCTAGTAGCTCCAGTGCATCACTAGAAATCCTGGCCAGATACTCCGACTGGCCCCTCTTAGGCATAATATCACCCCACATGTGCATTTGTACCTCTATCATCAGCCTACGTGGATGACGGACAAAAGTAGGCCTCGTCTCCAGAAACCTCTCAATAAATAAACAAAACAATTATGAAGGAAAAGGGAAGGTCAACCTCCCACGTGTCTGAGAACGACATCTATCTAAGGCTATACAAAACTGTCGTAAAATAATGGCAGACCATCTAACAAGTCGTGGCCTTTGGAATATAGAATCAACATAAAATAAAAGAGGGAAATTGTTGTGTTGCTCGTCACTGGTATAATGTGCAATGGTGGTCAATGATGGTGAGAAGCACCTAACCTCCTCTGGACCAAAAGAAGCAACTCGTAGTTTTCCACCAAACACCTGAAAATCTGCAGGAGAAAGTATATCATCCCTAATATATCTCTGAGAGTACACCAACTGACTCCCTATTGCATAACAAAAGGGGACATCAGGGAATTGGGGAAAATGCTCCTCTCTCCTAGATAGGCCAGTGATAAAATATGTGTCCTCCTAAGTGGGTTGGTACCACTGGTCAGGACTGACGCAGAAAGCCCGTCAGTGGGCATCACACATGTAGATCAATTGTACTAATAAGCCAATGTGCCCTCTTCAAGGTTGTAGCCTCCTCATAGAACTCAAGGAGGCCTACCTCCCTTAAGCACAATTGGGTGGGTGACATAATAGGGCAAGGGTACAAAAGTCTCTCCCTCTCCCTTGCATCCCACTGTTGTATCATGCTATACTTGTCATCCCTCTACTCTTGTTGTTGTCTCTCCTCTCTCCGTCGACGTCATTGAATGATTCACATATTAAATATATCAGCCTCCCTCATACATAAAAAATAATTTTTTTATTAAATGACAAATGTATTTACAAATATATATAAATATAACTTTTATCGAAAAAACAAAAAAAAACATTTAGTGCGCCACAAAAAATAGGCACGCATTGCCAATGGTGCATACATGTATATCACGCACCGCAACAACAAGAAATATTACTTAAATAAATATTATAGGCGATGCGTTGACAAAACATATCCGCCCCAGGCTGTTTGTTATAGCTCAATGCACCACCTATTTGCAATATTTTACCACTGATGGTGCGGTACCAAACACAAAATGCCCTGGTGTGGTAATTTTGACCGACGCACTGCACATTAGGTGTGTTCCCATAATACAGACGCACTGGGCTGTTATTTTATTTTTACATAATTCCTGGTGTGTTTCGGTAAACTAACGCACCGCCGAAAATAAATTGTTATTTTAAAAATATTATAAATTTTCAGTGCGACTGGAAATCGACACACACCACACTATTTTATTGTTATTGTGGTGCGCTTTTGTCGATAGCACGCCAGGCTGTCACATTAACCGCCCGGTGCAGTTTCTGTTAACAATGTTCATGGCGTGGAATGTGAATTTACAGGGAGCATCGGGAACGGTGCGAGCTGAACGACTCGAACCCATCGCGCAGGAAAAAAAATGAATTTTAAGTCAATTTTCAAAATTAATCCGCTAAAATATTAAGTTGGTGAGAAACATATATATTACCTGCATATTTGCACGTCGAGGAGGCATGTTTCCAACGGAGTACTAAAACCCAAATTTTCCCACCGTTTTGCAAAATTTGAATTCCACACATTGAGAAATGGACGGAAGAAATGCAGAAAATGGGAGCACTGATGGCAGGGCACCTCAGAGATGAAAAATACATATCGGTACTTGAGAGCTCTAAAACACTGTAAAAAGTAAAAGTGAATTTTTACGGCCAACATTTTTTTTTTAAATTAACCCTTTTTCGGTGCGCTCGATTGTGAGACGCGCCAGGTGGTTGTATCAATGGTGCACAACACTTTTAAATTAAAAAAATATATGTGTCGGTGCGTTAGGGAAAATTAACCGCACCGAGGCTTCGTAGTTAGGGTATAGCACTGAACTTGGTGGAAATAATGTTTTTAACCTCACCCTTTTACGATGCGCTGGATTACTGAGACGCATCGGTCTGGTTTGTACGGAGCGTACATTGATTCCTTTGAATAAAAACACTATGTCGGTGCATCGTTGTACCTAAACCGCACCGGTCCATCGTCGTTAGTAAATAGCACTGAAATGCTGAAAACACACCGGGCATCCCTATGGTGTTTTAACTACATCTGGGCGGCCTGCTAATATCACAACTGATAGTTAACTTCCCTTTAACCTTTGTCTCAACTAGGTCTCCATTGGAAGTGACATGCATGCAGCTATTGATAGTAAATCATCAGTTGGATGGCAGATCACTGATTGCGAATTAAATAATATTTAATTTACTTGATCTCTCACTAGTGCAACAAACAGTTACAACTAGATCAACTGATTTTAACTCAATTAATTGAGTTAACTGATTTCTCATGCATTAAACTAATGCAATAACTGCAACTTTGACTCAATAACTAATAAAATCACCCTATATGCATCACCAACCACCCTCAACTCGATTTTCATGAGCTAACTGAGTGTATCACACACAGTTAACTATTACAAGTGATTATGAGATAAGATTACAATTTATTGTCCAATTTAATTAAGGGATAATTAAATTAGACACATTTCCAATTTATTAAATAAATTGAATTTCACACTAATGTATCTATAGGACTCATCACTACAGGAACTGTGGTCCCACACTAGTGTGGGTGTTGTCATGTTTTTTATGGATGCCAATTTCATTGTTTCTTATTGCAAACTTCAACACTCCCTCTCAACAAGAAAGGAATTTCCTTACATGTGACATGCAACACTTCTCTAGTGTTTCTCACACATGCAACTCTTGCATGCAACACTTATCTAGTGTTTCTCGCACATGCAAATTTTGCATGCAACACTTCTAAAACTAAATAGCCTCCAAACAACTGAATCAGTGTAATGCATCTGCCATCAGAGTCTTTTGACTACTGGTCCCTAATGCACATGTCTACTGGATTCTGTGTTGTTGACATCTGCATCAATGCACTCTGTACTGCTGCCAACTCTGATCTGTGCTCCAATATCCGACACCTTTCACTCTGATTTTTGTCCTCCTGACATCTGACTGCATCAATCTAAATAATCTTGCTACTATTGTACTGTGGGCTCCTCGTAGCCAGATTCGATCCATAAGATGCACCATCTCTATGACCCTACCCAAAGTTCTTCTTCGGATTAATCTTGCAAATCGCCCCACCTCACACCTGGAGGTATAGCTGCACATACTCCCTCTAGCCATCTGGCTCGAAATTTCTCTGCTTGAGTGGTTTCTGCCACTCCATGATCCTCCGCATGTGGTTGCTCCACATCTTGAGGTTCATTCTTTGGAACCAAGAGTTCCTCATCTGCATGCAAATCAAGCTCCCTCTCAAGGGACAATTGCATGGTTTTCTCACACTTCCCCATGGTACATCCCTTGCATGTGTCTATCTGCGCAAGAGTACCTTTTAGAATCTCTGTAGAAATTTTTTGCATGACCTTCAAAGCTACGTTGTGTAGAGGGCTCAATCTCCTGTGCCATAAATCACCCTCTTCCTGGCTCACCACTTTGTCTGCTTTACCCATCAATGTTGCGCAGTGCTTTACATCAAGTTTATAGAGATTCTTCACACGAATCCCAGTCTTCTTGGCTTGTCTCGTTGCTTTGTGTCGAAGGAAAGCTTTTCCCTCACTGAAAACAACATCATAGCCTCTATCCTCTAAAATTGCGACTGAAACTAAATTTTTCTTCAAGCCTAGTACATGCATTCCATATTTTAATAAAAATGGTTTACCTGATTGTCTCTAGAAAGTAACTGTACCAATCCTGGTGGCGCTATACCTTTCATCATCACCAATTTCGATATGCATATGGAGTTCCTTCCCCTCCAAGCTACTGAAAAGTTCTTTGTTTCTCGTCATGTGGAAAGATGCACCACTATCCAAGTACCAACCTGATCCCATCGCACTTGACACCATGCATGTGATTAGCGAGAAGTCCAACTCAAATTGCAATGCCAAAGCCTCACCAGCTGCAAATCCTAAAGCCTTATTGCTCTTCTTCTTTTGTGGACAATTAGTGGCATAATGTCTATGCTCGTGATAGTGAAAACACTTCACTTTGGACATGTCGTGCTCCTTGCCTTCTTCATCGGACTCAAATTTGGAATAGGTTTTCTTTCTCTTCCCCTTCTTCACCTTACCATCCAAAGTGCAATTTTCTTCTTCATCATTCTTAGATGAATATCCATCCCTGGTATTCTGCTTGAATTATTCTTACAGCAAATCCGACCAAAGTTTTTCCCAATCTAGCAGTGTCTCCCTCCCATTGACAGAGTCCTGATAACTATGCCAACTCTTGGGAAGGCCTCGAAGAGCTAGGCTCACCAAGTCATCACCCGCGATAGTAATTCCTACACTCCCAAGCTCATCTTGACATTGGAAAAACTTGGTCAAGTATACCGGAATAGTGTCGCCTTTCTCCATTTTGATTTTCCCAAGGTTGTCCTTCAGTGCCAATTTTCTATGATCATTGTTGCTCTGAAACAGATCTGTCAAATCCTTCCACATTTCATATGGAGTCACTTTTCCTTGGATACTTGAAACAATGTGGTCTCATACTCCCTCCAGTAAGATCCTTCTCACCCTTGACACATTTTTCCAAGCATCAAGAAGAGCGGCATCTGCTACAACGAGTTTGGGAATGTCATTATCAATGAATTCTTTCAACCCATTGTCCTCCAGTACTGCCTCCATTCTATCTTTCCACGCAATATAGTTAGAGATTCCCTCGAGCGCATACTCCAATGTCAAGCTATTGAAAGCCATTTCGATCCTAATTTGCCTGTCGCACCAACAATACTTTTGCAAATTTGAATTCTATTTAGACACAAAATCAACTTCTTCTCCACTATATTGATTTCCTGTGCTTCGATGCCGTGTAGAACTTATACAAACATATGTATATCAATGGATTCAATCCAATCAAGCAATGTACTAAAGCTAGATATTGAATCCTTCTACAAATCAATTGCAGAAAACAAACATGATTTCCAATCACAACAAGTAAAGAGAAAGAAGCAAATCAAACCACAACAAAGATAATTTCTTGGGGAAAGCTTACCGCTCAAAACCCCTCTATCATATATTGTATATTCCACAAGGAACCATGAAACAATTACCAAGAACTCTTCTCACAAGAGTCTTTTGCAATCTGCCTATCGTCTCACACTGATCTAGACAAAATCGGGCCAACACTTAGCCAATTCTCGGTCTGTCTTTAGCCTGCCTTCCTCACGCAATTCGTAATGAATGAAATCCCCATTCTTTAGGAATTTCAGCCTTCCTCAACTGTGTTGAGTATCATGGTCATCTTGTGGTGTTTTAACTGCATCTGGGCAACCTGCTAATATCACAACTGATAGTTAACTTCCCTTTAACCTTTGTCCAACTGGGTCTCCACTGGAAGTGACATGCATGCAGATATTTATAGTAAATCATCATTTGGATGGAAAATCATTAATTGTGAATTAAATAATATTTAATTCACTTGATCTCTCACTAGTGCAACAAACAGTTACAACTAGTTCAACTAATTTTAACTCAATTAATTGAGTTAAATGATTTCTCAAGCATTAAACTAATGCACTAACTGCAACTTGGACTCAATAACTAATAGAATCACTTCACATACCTCACCAACTACCCTCAACTCGAAATTCATGAGCTAATTGAGTTTATCACACTCAATTAACTATTACAAGTGATTATGAGATAATATTACAAGTTATTGTCCAACTTAATTAAGGGATAATTAAATTAGACACATTTCCAATTTATTAAATAAATTGAATTTCACACTAATGTATCGGTACGACCCATCACTACACGACATGTGGTCCCACACTAGTGTTGGTGTTGTCATGTTGTTTCTAGACGCCAATTTCATTGTTTCTTGTTGCAAACTTCAATGCCTATCACCATAAACGCACTGGGGCATCATTGTTAGAGTATAGCACCACAATTTTTATACAGTGAGTGTCTCAATGTGCCATTTGATAGTACGCACGGTGTGCTTTATATAAAGTGCACCGGTGCGTTGCATGTATGAAGTGGACCGTTGGTTCGGTAGTACTTAAAAATAACTCTGCAACGCTTCTTTAGCCTCTATTATGCACCAATGCGTCACATATATATCAAGTGCACTAGTGCGTGTTATGATTATAAACGCACAGCGAAAAAACACCCACCCGCTAACCTCCTCCATTGACCTCCGCTACAAACAGATATCTGGGCTATTTTTATAAGGGCTTCCTCAAAAACATTTGCTAGAGGGTCTTTTCCTTGTAGTGGTTGTAGATTGATTTAGTGATTATTTGTATTTATTATTCTCTGTTGTAGATGTTGCAGTAATAGAAGCAACAATGAGAGGTGTTGCATGGAATACATTCCAAAGGTCCTGGATCGGGATAGATGTGAATCCATTTCTTGTTAAGAGGGAGTGTTGAAAATGGCACCAAGAAATAGTGTAATTTAATTTTCCCTTAAACTAAATTAGAAGAAAATTGTAATTCCACATCTCATGAAAACTTGTACAAGTTAACTAAGTTAGTTTGACTTATTTGGTTAAGTTAATTCGAGTTGAGGGTAAAACTTGAGTCATGTAGAGTGGTTCCTACTTTTTAGGCTCCCGAGTTGAGTTAATGTCAGTTAAACTAGTTCAAACTGTTGGAGGAACTAGTGGAGGATCAAGTAGTCGGGTGTGCACTTTGTGATCAACGAGTTAGCTGATAAATCAACCATAATTAGCTCATGAATGCATGATCTACGAGTTAACCAGTTGAGATTGGAGTTCAAGCGCAGTGTATTATCATTTTTATAATTATCTGGGTTGTACAGATGGTGCATGCATTCAAAGGAAGATCCCAAAAGGAACTGCGCAATCCAATGGAGGAAAATCATATTAAATAGGAGCCTAATTCCTCATTGAACAACACAAGGAAGTAGGGGCTTGGAAGGCTGGGAAATTGGCTAAGTGCTGGCCAAAGTCAATCTAGGAAGGAGTGAGATAGATAGAGATAATGAAGAGGTTGCTCGGACTTGAGCAAAGAATTGTAATTTTCTAATATTTTTTTGACTAATGCAATATACATATAGTAGGGGTTTTTAGTTGTGGCTTTCCACAGGAAATCATTGTTTAATGTGTTCATTGAATTCTTTCTCGTATGCTTCGTGATTTCGCGATCTTTTAAATTGGTTTCCGCAATTGGTAAAGTATATTCAAGTCTATTTTTTTAGGAAATTACAATTAGTAGTTTGAATCTACAAGGATAATTTCTATAAATTGAAATTGATTGATTACATGATATATTTTCTTTCATTTGGTGTCATTTTATTTGTTATTTAAATTTTTGCTACTACATCATACACAAAAACAATGGGCAAACACCATACATTAACTACTCCAGTCATTCCTAACCCCATTTAAGGCATTAGTCATACTTGGAGTTAATTTGAGTTACTATTGGGAATCATCCCTTGACCTCTTAAGGGGTAGTTAGGAATAAAAAGTGGGGGCTTGTGCTGAGGTGATAGTAGGTCCCTGCCCTGTGTGTGCCCATCTAACATATTACAATACCTTAGTAACCCTACTAATTGGATTAGTAACAATGCCTATTTTTGGTTCCATTTGGCAAGCAAATCATATAATCATTTATTTTTTGGATATAATAATTACTACTATCACCCTCTCTCCCAATGAGCATAAGAGAGGAATCACCATCCTTCACTTGACATGCCTCAACCAACCTCGTGACAACTATGCCTCAACCAATGCAACAACATTGACATATTATCTCCCTCTATGGATTCCAATACCAAACCACTAGATTGTAATAGCATTTAGGTCTACCAAACTTTGATTGACCATTTAGGAAATGCATAGGTCACTCTTGATAGAGAGTTTAAGCTAATCTCACTCTAACACCATATTAAAAATATACAGAGAACTTAGGAGAAATAATTAACTAGAAATAACAACAAAAACACATACATCATGCACACATGATTGACACAATTATTTACCTTATGTGGAAGTTTTTGTAGCTTTAGAAGGTCTTCTACAAATGCATGGTGTCTTAGCATGTAGAAGATATTTGATTGCCTCTTTAGGTGCTTTCTTGGTGGAGTAAGTGATATTATGATTTATTTCCAAACATTGACTTAAGAAAAGTAAAATAATTAATCTGATTAATTATCGTGGACTATTAGGCCAAAATTCTAAGGATAGATAGTAAAATTATTTAAGTGACTTGGATATAATCTCGACCGTTGATCATAAATGAGGCTTAGGATTTGATCCTAGCCATTGATCAATTAGGGTTATAGATTTTAGCTTAATAAAATTATAAGATAAGCCTAAGGGAGAGATGAAGATACACATAGTTATTGAGAAAGAGATTTTCTTTAGAGAAAAAGACTCAAGTAGACTGAAGAGAAGTAGGATAAGTGCAGTAAGGAACTTCTAAAGAAATTGAAGGAGGTTGAGTTTAGGAAAGAGGGGGTCAAGTTGTTGAAGAAGAGGGTTGAACGTAGAGGAGGTTGAGTTTAGGAAAGAGGGGGTCAAGTTGTTGAAGAAGAGGGTTGAACGTAGAGGAGGTTGAATTATCCAAGGAGGTCGATTTCTATAGTGGACAGGAGTTGTATGAGACAGGGGGAAAGGGAGGTTGATTTGCTAGCGTGACAAGTTAATTCTCCAATACCAATTTGCTTCAGGTGGTTCGATTTCCAAAGGATGAATTCTTTGAGGAAAATTTTCCTAGTGGTGTTGTGTTTCTAGGTGCCCAACACTTGTATTTTCTATGTATTTTTTGTGGGTCTAACCCAAAATTTTCACAAGAAATTTAATGAAGGAAGATTTTGTTGGCTGTAAATTAGTTGTTGTGGTGTGATTGATCTCTTCATTTTTATCTCTGTTGCATTTTAAGTTAATATACCAGGCTAATTATTTTTCGACAAACTAAGAAATATTTGAGATAAATATTTTTTGGGGTTTTAATAAATTGCTGAAGAAAAATAAATGAGATTTGGTATGACAAAAATTAACACATTGCAAAATCCTTACGAGAAAATCCAACTAAAGATATATCTGTTTCCTTTACCAAATCCAACCATAAGCCTTCACAACGAACCTCTACGACCATTACAATCATCTACATGTGATGCGAATAAATGAGCAATCATCTACAATGTTAGAAGCCCAAGGTCATGTGACAATCCCACATTTATAAGTTTAGTGAATTAAATGAATATAAAATATTTTGGTAATAATCACATCTAAGTATATTTTGTCGACGCGTTTTGAACCAACCAATGTGGTTCATCATCAGGACAAGATAGTTTAATAAGTTTGAAAGACTTGTTTTCAAGACAATATTTAATATATTTTAGTTTTTAGAAGCTTAGGAATTTCAATGAGTTGGAAAAGGGTTGTTTTCAATATAGTTAACTTCTACATTGTAAGTGACTAACACCTAATGCTTAACTCACTAACTCCATGATTCATTCATCCTATTTGACCACCAAGTCATTAAACCCTTAGTCTCTAGTTCACTAATACCATAAGATCCACTAACCTCAATCCATTACCATAAATCTTTTAATACATATTTCATTACCCATTAAATCAATAACCAAACCACTAATCTATTAAACCCTTCACCATTGACCTAATAACCAACACATTTTTTTAATGATTGATCCTTAACTCACAATTCCTTAAACCAATAATCAACTAACCAATATTCCTTAATCACTAATTCATTAATTATTATATTTTTAATTATTCAACTATAATTGATTATAATTCAACATAAGTAAAAATATAATGATGCTAACTATTTATACCTAACTTACTAACCAAAAAATATATTTATTCATTATGTAACCCACCCTTGAAAATAAGTTCATAAATCCTTTACCCATCATCTAACCCAATACTAAAACTAACTCCAATTTTTTTAAACTTTCGATGATGTAAATTTAAGAAACATGAAATCATCCCTCATCCCTGAGGGATGACAAAACATGCCAAAAAAATCAGGGCTGTTCGCCTTCATTTTGGCTGATCCCCAAATTGGGGCAAGGCACAAAGGGAAATCAAGATAAGTGACCAAACTATCCTCAAAAGCTGGCAGTGGATACTCTGCTCATAATAAGACTTCAGCGGTCGTGGTACACGCTATTTAATAAGTGGCCGAAGCGGAATCAGACACTTGAGAACAGAATAGTAAAGATGTGCTACATTCCTGAGGGAGTAACTGGATGCACAACAGGCTGCCCATGTGCAGCGAATGCAAGAAATCAACGGTAACAGTGATCCTATAAATCTCCCTGCACAACATAATGAGCAAGGAAAATAGTTAGCAAATATACGTTTTTTTGTTTATTCTTAGAAGGAAAATTTGCCTGTCTATTTCGAAAACACAGAAAATTAGAGGCAACAATGATAGTTCTAAACAGATTTGATTTATCTTGATTTACCTTCTATCCATTGCAATTTCTATAAAATTTTACCTCCAGGTTAGGCTCGTGTTTTTTTAAGAAGTAATGCAAAATATATGTTTCTGTAAAAAAAATCAAGCTCGCAGAGTAATATCCAGATCAATCATGGTTAAGAAAGCATAAACCAGAGTTGGGACCTTGATAGGACTCAACAGAATCATGGAATATTGTCGGAGCATTGGTAAATTGTACGATGAGAAAAGGTAAACTTTGTAGGTTGATTATTTCTAAAGGGTGAGAAGATGAATAATCAAAGTAGATTATTGTAGGTATCACAAAGCACACCAAGCTAATAGATTATGGCCTCTGTTTTTTTATTTGGCTTGGGATTCTAAATCAAGTGTGCAGTGAAGTTCTTCCAAGGGATTGGGTATTGCATTCCTGGATACTTTAACATTGATGGGCAAGGATTGCAGGCAGGAGAAGAAGGTCAAGGATGGGCAAAGATTGCAAGCAGGAGAAGAAGGTCAAGAGCCAAATGGCACAAGGAAGCAAAATGTGAAGAATTTTTTCAAAATAGTTTGCAAATATATATATTTTTGGTTTATTTTTAGAAGGACAATTTGTTTGTCTAATACAAAAACACAGAAAATTAGGGACAACAATGATAGTTCTGAAACAGATTTGATTTATCTAGGTTTGAACCGGGTACTCCGCACCTTCTATTCATTGGAATTTCTATAAAATTTTGCCTCCAGCGTAGGCCAAAGGCTCTATAAAATTTTGCGTCCAGCTTAGGCCAAAGGCTCTATAAATTTTTGCTTCCAGCGTATGCCAAAGCCTTTTTAAAGAAGTGATGCAAAATATCTGTTTCTGTAAAAAAAAAATAAAGCTCGCAGTGACACATCAAGATCAATCATGGCTAAGAAAACATAAACCACAATTGGTATCTTGATGGCACTCAACAGAATCATGGAATACTGTAAGAGCATTGGGAAATCGCAATCTGAGAAAAAGTGACCTCTGTAGGTTAATTATTTCTAAAGGAAGAGAAGATGAATAGTCAAAATAGATTATTGTAGATACAAAGCACACCAAACTAATAGCCTAGGGCCTCTGCCTTTCTATTTGACTTGGGATTCTAAATGAAGTGTACAATGAAGTTCTTCCAAAAGGGTTGGGTCTTGCATTCCTTGATAGTTTAACATTGTGCCCAGTTTGTTTTGAAGATTCAGATTTTAAAGGTAGGTCCTATTGTTTATCCAGTGCATAGTTTTAACTCCAACTTTGAGGTGTCTTTCCACCTGGTGTTGCTTCACAGTTTTTTTATATTGTATGATCCTTCCAATTGACTGGTCATTGTTTATTTTTTTGAAGTTCAGACCACTCCATGCTTCCTCTTTCCTTTACCTGACAAGCCTGAGGCTTTGTGCTTTTCTTTGATTGCTTGAGCCTTGTCATGAACAAAAGGGAAAACTTCTTTAGTGCGAGAAAGGAAAATGTGTAGTGCCGGACACTTTGATTCTCAAAGGGGTTGCAAAGATCTCCTCCAAAAGAGGAAGATATAAGGAGCAACCTACGAAGCAAGTGGTAGACAGATTGGGCATCTTGCTGAAATCTATGTTAAAGAATCTTCAAGACTAGGGGCAGAGTGGGAACCCAAATAAAGAATAGGAGAATCCCCAATGTATTCCTCACAGATCCACTCCCCGGAATCCTAAACAGAGACTTGGGAGGTATTTTTATTGGCTACATTGGACTCGGATTCACATTCAAGATGTTCTAGCTAGCCAGTGGTATACTTGGCTGAAAAGGTATGATGATGCACAATACAAGCACACTGAATGGAGCATCAATCCTGCAAATGAAATATTGGAGAATGGAGCTCTAATCAAGGGACTAGAAAAAAGAAGTGGAATCAAGGTTGTACAACTTGAGGAATCCCCAGTATCCCAATGTGATGAGAAAGACAAAAAAGCCATCCGACAAATTTTGGGAAAATGGCTGCAAAGAAGTCCAGGAGGGTTGGAAAAGGCAAGGAGAATGAAGAAAGAGAGACAAAACAGAGTACAAACATTGCAAATACAGCAGTGATTGAGAGAGAAGAATGAAGCAAAAAGGCCCAAGGCAACAATCCTGGGAAGGTTTTGCAGTTGCTTAAGAAGGTTTTCTTATGTTATCAAAATGTTTATCACGGGTTGCAAGATGGCACCATCCAAGATAATAAAATCTTAAAGGCTATCAATCTGATCTCTAGAAAGCAAATCAGTCCAACTATAAGGAGGTCAAATTTTGTTACAGGGCAGAAATATATAGTGGAGAAAGTCATATCATGCCATTGTAAAGATGGCTAGAATATAATGCATTAAAGCTCTAAAGGCCACTTCCAAACCACAACAGGGGATTTGGTTGTGGGCACTCCGGTTTTGTATTAAAAAATTTGAATCAATAAAAGGAACATCTTTTAATTACCAAAATAAAACAAGCTGGTATCACTATTGATATCAAAGAACATTGCAAGGTAAGGTAACTTTGGAGAGACCAATCTAGACCTAAATAAGAGAGAAATCATGTTTAAAAATGAATGCATACCAGGCTTCACAGAACCTTCATGTCAGGCCTTGGTTCAAAGGCCATACCACTGCCTTCCCATACCTTGTGACCAGTTCCATGAAAGCTGGAAAGACTGATACCACTGCCTTCCCATACCTTGTGACCAGTTCCATGAAAGCTGGAAAGACTGATCCATGTCTTTGTTTCCTCATCTAAATGAAAGCTGGGAAGACTTTTCCATGTCTTTTCACCAATATTGTAAACAACCATCTCTATCACTAGAAAATCATTAGTTACAAAACACGCACGATCCCCAACGCCTACGCAGCACATAAACGGGTATTCGGGCTCAATGAAAGTCGGGTATTCTGGCACATAAACTGGAGGCATTCTGGTAATCTCCTTGAACCCTGATGATGAGGACTCCAACTTCAACTTCTCCTTCTCCTTTATTCTTTTGGATTTCACAGCACAGGGAATCATCCTCAGCTGCTTTATAGTTCTCTGCAATTGCACCAGAGGAAGAAGAGGAAGTTAGCAGACAACGAAAGAAGCCACGAAGAGACACCTGGGCTCATGAAAGGTGCTCAGGAACTTCAACGTCGAGATGTCTCGGCACCAATGTCGAGCGATTTCAGGTTTGCAGAAGCAACGTTGTGACAACCACGGAGCTACAGTCTCCTCCCGCCGCCACTCTCGGTACCGCGGCGAGTCTCTGCGAATAGCGGCGGAGCCGCCGCCGCCAAGGTGGGTAAGAAACGATCCAGAGCTTCCAGCAGAGCGCCGACGACGCTATTGAACACAGACACTTCGAATTTCAGAGCCATGGTGCAGCGCTTCACTGGTATTCCCGAAACCCCCTTTGGATATTCAGCGCTGAACCGTAGTTTCCCTCCAGGTCAGCAGGGCTGGCAGCTGTTGGGTAAACCGTTACCTTATAAAGCAGTACTTAACCTTAATATGAACTGCGTCTCCCACCCAATTCTGCCCCTGACAGTTATCGCCCTCAACAATATAATAACACTACGTTTCTTTCCTTCCAGTCTCTCCATGATTATATAAATATCAGTAGCCCTTTAAACTTGCTTCCCAAAGCTCCTCAAGGGCAAAACTCGAACACAACTCCCCTAAACGATGTGGGATTAATCAATTCGGCATCCGTTTTTTCCACCCTGCTATAACGTTATTGCGCATCTACAGCCCAATATGACTCCGATGTTAGGTATGTCACGTTTTCATACAAAATGTCGGCTTAAGTTTTAAATTAAAAAAAAATAAAAAATAAAAAATAAAAATGGCATTGTACTAGAACATATATCAATTTCTAATAAAATTATGTATTATTTATATAATTTGAATGGATATTAAATTATATACGTCATAAATTTACCTTTAACAAAAAAAATTACCACATTGAATTTCCAAATTAAGTAAAATTTTAAACATATTTACTCTTTACTAAAGTCAATACCATTTCCTAAATCAAAGGAAAAGAGTTAATTCAACACAAACAATCGAAATCCAAAATCTTTTAATATTTCTTTTAATTAAATATTTGTAAAATGAATTTATACTTACTCCAGAGCTATGGTAAATAAATAAATAAAATATATAAACTAGATATATGGTAAATAAATAAAAATTCTTTTTATATTTATTCCATAAAACTTTTTATATTTAAAAAAACTTTAAAAAGAGGTTTTATTTAGATGAAGCCTATGGGACGAATACCACGGGACAAATTAATATTTATACCATGGGCCAAATACCATGGGTAAATAAATAAATGTAAAAGACGTATAAAAAAGTATGATAAATAAATAAATAAATATAAAATATATATAAAGAGGTATGGTAAATAAATAAATATAAAAGAGGCATAAAGAGGTAAGGTAAATAAATAACAATATATCAAATAGGATTATAAATATAAATGTAATTATATAACAAGCCTATGGGCCAAATACCATAGTAAAGAAAAGGGGTATGGTAAATAAATAAAAATATAAATAAACTAGAGGTATGTTAAGTAAATAAAACCTCTTTTCATATTTACTCCATAATCTGCTTTATATTTACAAATATTTATGTTCATTAGTTTACATAACTAAGAAGAAAGAGAGAGAGAGAGTTATAAGGGAGAGATGGAGAGAGAGTGTGTATGTTTAGGGATGAGATAAAGAGACAAAGTAAGATGTATGGAAAGAAGGGGGAGAGAAGAAGTGAGAAGAAGAGAGGGAGGGATATAGTAATGTAGTTGGAGAGAGAGAGGGGTAGAAAGAGAGAGAGAAAGAAAGGGATGGGGGAAGAGAGAGGATTATAGAGAGAGAGAGAGAGAGATGGGGGAAGAGAGAGGATTGGAGGGAAGAGAGAGAGAGAGAGAGGTGGGAGAGAAAGGGAGAGAGAGGAAGGATGAGAGAGAGGAGGAGAGTGATGGGGGAAGAGAGAGTATTGGAGAGAGAGAGAGAGAGAGAAAGAGAGAGAGATCAGGGAAGAGAAAGGGACTTAGGGGAGAGAGAGAGAGGAAGGACGAGAGAGAGCACTTGAGAGAGAGGAGGAGAGAGGGATCGATAAGAGAGATGGAGTTGGAGGGGGAGAGTTGTAGGAAATAATAAATATAGAGAGTGAGAAGTGGAGAGAGAGAAGGAGTGACAAGGGAGAGACAGAGAGAGAGCATGTATGTTTGGGGTTGAGATAAAGAGACAAATAAGGAGAGATGGAGATAAGGGGGGAGAAGAAGATATAGGGAGAGAGGGAGGGATATAGTAACATAGTTGGTGGGTGAAGAGAGAGAGAGAGAGAGGGAGAGAGAGATGGGAGAGAAAGGGAAAGAGAGGAAGGAAGAGAGAGGATGTGAGAGAGTGGAGAGAGGGAGGGAAAGAGAGATGGACTTGGAGGGGGAGGAGGAGAGAGGTAAGAAGAAAGAAATAGAGAGAGAAAGGTGGAGAGAGAGAGAGAGAGAGAGAGAGAGAGAAAGTGATAAGTAATATGGAGAGAGAGGGGGAGAGGGGGAAGATAGAGATATAGATGGGAGGTGAAAAGAGGGAAGAAGAGAGAGATGGGGAGAGGAGGGGATTGACAAAGAGATTGATATATGTGTGTTTAGGATGGTGGGATAGAGAGACAGAAAATAAGAGATGGAGGGGGATATAGATATGGATGGAGGGTGGAGAGAGGGAAGAATATTTCTCACACTAGATGGATTGATATAAGTGGAGATGGTGATTTATAATCCTATTTGATTATTTGCACTATATGCATTGATTTTAGTGTAGATATTTATTTCTAATGATATTTGATTACTTGCATTGATTTCAGTGTATGTGGTGATTTTTAATACAATTTGATTGCTTGCACTGAATTTTTTTATTTCAATTTAGATGTCAATTTATAATTATATTTGATTACTTGCACTAGATGAATTGGTTTCAATGTAGATGATTTCTAATCCTATTTGATTGTTTGCACTAAATGCATTGATTTCAGTGTAGATGGCGATTTCTAATCCTATTTGATTTATTTGAGTAAATGCATTGATTTCAGTGTAGATATTGGTTTCGAGAGAGAGAGAGAGAGAGAGAGAGTGATAAGGAAGATGGAGAGAGAGGGAGAGAGGACAAAAGGAGGAAAGAGATATATTAATGGGGGAGAGGGAGAGAAGGGGAAGATAGAGATATAGATGGAAGGTGAAGAGAGGGAAGAAGAGAGAGATGGGGAGAGGGGGTGATTGAAAAAGAGATTGATATATATGGTGTACGAGAGCGCGTGTGTTTAGGGGGGTGAGATAGAGAGACAAAAAGAATAGATGGAGGGGGATATAGATATGGATGGAGGGTGGAGAGAGGGAGGAATATATCTCGCACTAGATGGATTGATATAAGTGGAGATGGTGATTTCTAATCCTATTTGATTATTTGCACTAGATGCATCGATTTTAGTGTAGATATTTATTTCTAATGATATTTGATTACTTGCACTAGATGCATTGATTTCGGTGTAGGTGGTGATTTCTAATACAATTTGATTGCTTGCACTGAATGTGTTGATTTCAATGTAGATGTCAATTTATAATTATATTTGATTACTTGCACTGGATGACTTAATTTCAATGTAGATGATTTCTAATCCTATTTGATTTCTTTGAGTAAATGCATTGATTTCAGTGTAGATGTTGGTTCCTAGAGAGAGAGAGAGTGAGTGATAAGGAAGATGGCGAGAAAGAGAGAGAGGAAAAAAGGAGGAAAGAGAGATATTAGCGGGGAAGAGGGAGAGAAGGGGAAGAGAGGGAAGAAGAGAGAGATGGGGAGAGAGGGTGATCGACAAAGAGAATGATATATATGGAGTGCGAGAGCGTGTGTGTTTAGGGCGGTGAGATAGAGACAAAAAAAAAGAGATGGATGGGGATATAGATATGGATGGAGGGTGGAAAGAGGGAAGAATATTTCTTGCACTAGATGGATTGATTTAAGTAGATATGGTGATTTATAATCCTATTTGATTATTTTCACTAGATGCATCGATTTTAGTGTAGATATTTATTTCTAATGATATATGATTACTTGCACTAGATGCATTGATTTCAGTGTAGGTGATGATTCCTAATACTATTTGATTGCTTGCACTGGACGTGTTGATTTCAATTTAGACGTCGATTTATAATTATATTTGATTGCTTGCACTAGATGCATTGATTTCAATATAGATTATTCCTAATACTACTTGATTGTTGGCGCTAAATGCATTGATTTCAGTGTAGATGGCGATTTCTAATCCTATTTGATTGCTTTGAGTAAATGCATTGATTTTAGTGTAGATGTTGGTTTCTAATCTTATCGTTAACAATGTAGATTGATTTTTGTGTTATAGTAATTTAAGCTATTAATATTGGAGAGCAAGAGAAACAAGGTATCATGTTTACTACAACAGATCGAGCTAAAGATTTAAATGGCTTACGATTTAAATTTTCTTTTTCATATAATCGATATGAAAAGATAACAGAACTAACAAGGGAGGAAATAAGAACAGTAGAAGAAAATAGTTTGAGATTGATTGTAACATTAGTACGTTCTTATTGTTCACATTTTCTATCTTTCAACACTATTATTGTCACTTTGCATTTAAAAAAAACAAAATCATCATTTTTCATCATTATAGTTATTAACAATAATTATCATCTCAACGAACTGAGGTAACTAAGAAAATTTAAAATTAAAATGACCAAGTTAATCTCAAAAATATTTAGCATATTTAAAATGATTATATTAATATTTGATATATTTACATATTACTGATAAAATTAATCATACCTTTGATAGATTTTCCTTGGCATCACACGACTGAAACCAGCCTAGATCCATCTTACATCTCAAAAATATACAAAAATTTTAATAATCTGAAAAATGTGAAATTGATGCCTCCGACTGGAACCAGCCTAGATCCATCTAACTCTGGATCTATCATGCGCCGAGAGGGATCAAATATCTCAAGGTGCAAACCTTTCCTGAAGTTTTGCACTTGAAAAATAGGTTTGCACCTCGAGAGATTTGATCCCTCTCGGCGCATGATAGATCCAGAGTTAGATGGATCTAGGCTGTAGATGCGCCTCTCAGCGCAATAAGCCGACATTTTGTATGAGGACGTGACATACCTGACATCGGGGTCATATTGGGGTGTAGATGCGCCTCTCGGCGCAATTAACTATTATATTAACTTACAACACATAATTTTATAGTTAATCACATTTATTTACCATACATAATATCAAGATACATTGAAAGTTGTGGAAAATCTATGCTTTAATTACAAAATTTGATGGATTTATCAAACCGTTCAATTCGACACATGGAATGATTATTCTTAAAACGTGACATAAGGAATAAACTGTCTCTCCGAATTGTTTAGAACAATCAATCGAATTCGATACAAAAATAAATAGATTTACACAGAGGGTAAAGAAAAAAATACATGATAGAACGATAAAGCAACACAATTAGGTTCAAAAAAACAAGAATAAACATAATATCACATATCCCATAGGTTTTCACTACCTTAGTTATTGCAGCAGCAAAGCATAAAATGAAAAAATAACGTTACGGGTTATCTGACCATGCTCCATCTAGCAATAAACATTAAAGCACAAATTGCCATATTCTGATTAAATATTTGAAGTGGAAATGTGGGAGTTTGCATGTTCAACCGAACCGAACCGTTTAATTGCCATATTATCGGGCTTTTTCCAAATTTCTTAATTCACGCGCTGGTGCTCCTGTAATGTTTTTGTTTGAGTCAGTCCAAGATTGCTTGGATCGCCGGTAGATCGCTTGGTTTGTGTTCTGCGATGCTTTTCATAAAACCAGGTCGAGATCACGTGCCCGGAGAAAGAGTGTCGGTGTCGGGACCGAAAAGCTCCGTCCTCCACATTGAAGAATAAGCCGGTGACCGGATTTGTTTTTGGTTTATGTTACAATGGAGCGGTGTTGAGGATCTTCTATCGCTCTTCTTTAAACAGTGAGCCACCAGATTGAATCAGAGTTCGAGGCCACACCGAATCAAACCTGCCACCGCCAATCATCCGAGATCACGTGGCTTGTCTTTTGAAGTCGATTTCGCTGCATTAAAGGAAAAAATTGATCTAATGCTCATTTGATCACGTGCCTTGCCTTTTGAAGTCGATTTCGCTGCATTTAGGGAAAAGATTGATCTAATGTTCATTTGATGTATTTTGTTTGGTGTGTTTTATTTTTTGTCGTGCTTTGATGCTTTGAGGCCGAAATCACTCTTACAACCTCGAGATCGTTCGAGAGAGCGAATTTTTCTTTTATTGAGATCGAGAATGCCAGCATAGATCACTGTTTTGGTGAAATATTTTTGGTAGCGAGTTTAGGTTTGGTGGCCAAGTTCGGTGGTGCATTGTTCTTTTTTATTGAAAGCATCTTTATTAATTATGTTGGAAATTAATTCTAACTGCAAACCAAACAGGAGGAGGAAAAAACTTCAGTTTTTGATTTGAAGAATGAATGACATAAGCACAGCGAATGTCTTGTTTTGTTGAACATTCAATTGTCCATTGAAATCCTCTTTAAATACCTTGCAAATCCATTTTTTAATGAAGGCAGTAGCCCTTTCCTGTAATGAATGTCTTGGTTTAAACACCACGCAACCCCGCGCTCTTAACTCCTACACCTACCCGCCATAAACTCCATACAGGAACCATTTCATTTGTTGCACATTGTTTTAAGTTTAAACACCTTACGATAGTTATGTGGAGCCCGCCAGTTCAACGTCACCTATCCCTTCAACCAATCAACGTTCATCGCATGAACAACTCTATGCCGACGTCATCAGTCTTCAAACCCGCGCAATAAGTCTCCCCCACCACCATTCCACATCAACTTCGTCGGCCAATCATAATCGCATAGTTTTGTGCATATGTCACCAGTCCTCTAAAACCATGCAATAAAGAATAGCTTACCATCGCCACGTCAGCCAATAGTGGAGTTTCGCATAGTTCTTGTGCAAAGTGGAACAATAGGCATATCAATGCGATAAAGCCCGTCGCATGATATCGAAACGAATCGTGAAATGTAATAAGGTTTAAAGCTTTTGGTTTAATGTTTTTAATGTTATATATATATGTCGCGACAGGTTTTAATTTAAAAATTAGCGTTAATTCTTTTATAATATATATTGTAAGCATGAAATGTTTAATATATATATAGGTAGAGAGTGTAGAGTATGACTGTGTGTAAGTGAATGTATGCCGAGAGCATCAGCAGAAGACTGTGTGTAAAAAACAAAAGGCAGTGTATGCCTGAAGATAGAGAACAAGAGCGTTGTGTGTGTATAGCCGCCAAGAAAGGAGAATTTTGTTTGTAATCGAGAACACCAGTTCCGAGGGAAATCTATTTTGTAACGGTCCGTGTTTTGTTTAATGAGATAGAGTTTTTACTCCATCTCTCTGTACATATTGTTTTCTTTGCTATCTCTGTGTTAGAAGATGAATTTTGTTTCCTCACTGTTGTTCAGGAATAATCAGAAATTCCAACATGGTATGAAAACTAGTCCAGGCTCTCAACATTTGCTGAAGAAGCTGTGGGAAAAGAAGGAGTTTGTTGAAGCTTTTGACGAGCAGTGTGAATGTTCAGCAAAGCCAGGTATTTACCAAAATAGAGTTTTGTGTTTTTTTAAGATAACAGTTCAGAGAACTGTAAAAAAAGTCTCAAGAGTTTTTAGAGGCAGATTTTATCTCTCAGAAGTGAGAAAGTTTGTTTAAAAACACAGTCAAGTTTTAAGCATAGTTATGTAAGGCTAGTAATGGCAGGAGCCAGCACAAGCACGGTTATGGAAAATACTCAACTCCACAGTTTAATGGGAAGAACTATGACTATTGGGAAATCACAATGAGATCCTTGTTTGCCTCTCAAGATTTATGGGAGCTAGTTGAAGATGGTTTAGAAGAACCAAGAGATGAACAAGCATTTAATGCCTTAACACAAGCAGAGAAAGATTTGCTGAAGAGTAATAGAAAGGACTCAAAATCCCTCTTCTATCTCTATTAGGCAATGCATGTAAGCATATTTCTAAGAATTACAGTAGCAAAGAATTTCAAGGATGCATGGGATACCCTCGAGACAGCCTACCAAGGTATGGAGAAGGTAAAGACAGCAAAGCTTTAATTAATGAGAAGAGATTTTGAAGTCATTTGCATAAAAAATTCTGATACAATAGACTCATTCTTCACACCTTGGTCACCCAAATGAGATCTCATGGAAGGACCATAGAAGAGAGAAGAATAGTGGAGAAAGTGTTGAGAAGCTTACCCTCAATATTTGATGTGATAGTAACAACCATTGAAGATACAAAGGATCTCTCAATGTTTACTGTTGATAAGCTTCATGCATCACTGATGACACATGAACAAAGATTGAGCAGAACAACAAGCTCATCAAGACCCAAATATCCTTTGGAAGAGGAAGAGGTTAAGGTAGATCAAACTACGGAGGAAAAGGTAGAGGCAGAAGCCAAAACAGAGGAAGAAACATCCCTGCAAATACTAGTGGAAGGGGTAGCAACCAAAGTCAGAATCAAAGCCAAGGGAGTAGCCAACAAGGTGGACAAAATCAAGCACATGGAAAAAGGTATGATAAATCTCAATTCCAATGTAATTACTGTAAGAAGTATGGGCATTATGCCAATGAATGTAGAAAGAAACAAAGTGACATGGGTAGTAGACCCAGTGCTAAATTTTCTAAAGAAACCTCAGTCAAGGGAATCTATTTTTAGCATGTAATATCGCTGAAGAGAAAAATGAAGATATATGGTTACTAGATTCAGGTTGTAGCAACCATATGACTGGAAACATTTCTATGTTTTCAATGATTGATAAAAATGTAAAATCTCAAGTAGCGTTGGGGACATATATTAAAGTCTTTGTCATGGGAAAAGGCAAAGTGAGTGTTCTAACAAAGAAAGGAGAAAGAAAAACCATATCAAATGTTTACTATGTGCCTGGTATGAAGTGTAACATTTTGAGCATTGGACAACTCATTCAAAAAGGCTACAATGTGTTCTTTGAAGATGATGTATGTACCATCATGGACATACCACCAAGTAAACAGAGGATTTAAAAAGTGAAGATGATAAGAAACAGAATGTTCCCTCTCAAGATTAGAGAAGTTTTGAAGAAATGAGCTACAATGGCAGTAGTGACACGAGACATTCCAAAGAGAAGAAAAAGATGAAAAATAGTTATGGCACCTGAGATTTAGACATCTCAACTTTGGAGGTCTAAATTTGTTGCATAGAAAAAGAATGGTAAAGGGATTACCATTGATTGAAAAGCCAGACAGCCTATGTGAAAGCTACATCTTGGGCAAACAACACAAAGAAATATTTCCATCAAGAAAGAGCATAAGGGCATAGGGACCCTTAGAAATATTCCATTCAAATTTATGTGGAACAATGCAAACACCATCATTATCAGGCAACCATTATATGATGACATTTATTGATGCTTACACGAGAAAAACATGGGTTTATTTCTTGAAGTTGAAGAGTGAACTGTTTGAAAAATTCTGCCACTTTAAAACTCTTGTTAAGAATCAAAGTGGGGAGCATATAAAATTCCTTAGGATAGACATAGGAGGAGAATATATCTCTAAAGAATTTATGTGTTTTTACGGAGAAAATGGAATTCATAAGCAATTTACAGCAAGGTATACACTACAACAAAATGGAGTTGTTGAAAGGAATAAAAAAACCATCATGGATATGGTAAGAAGCATGTTGAAGTCAAAACATTTGCCAAATGAATATTGGGCTAAAGTTGTACATTGTGCACAATATGTCTTGAACATATACCCAACAAAGATGTAATGAACAGAGTTCTTGAAGAAGCATGGACTGGCATAAAACTGTTTTTCACCCACATGAGAGTTTTTGGTTGTGTGGCTTATGCACACATTCCAGATCAATTAAGGAAGAAGTTGGATAGTAAGGGGGAGAAGTGCATATTTTTTGGATATAGTGAAAAATCCAAGGCATACAGATTGTATAACCCATCCACCAAGAAATTTATGATAAGCACAGATGTACAATTTATTGAGGAAGAAGCTTGGGATAGAAGTATTGAGAAAACAGTTAATGTAAAATGTTGTTTGTCTCGTGATGAAGATGAGGAATAAATGGCTGAAATAAATCCCTCATTAGTAGCACCACCTCCACCAACACAAGGATAGCAGGGGACACCACAAGAAATTATGATAACACCCTTGAGAAGTGATGACAGTTCTTCTACAAGCACATCACAAGGAGAAGATTGCAATGCTTCTACAAGCACAAGTTCAGCAAGTGAAAAAGGAACTAGATTTAGAAGTTTGAATGAAATTTATAAGTAAGAAGAAGGTATGAACTATTTATCTGGATTATATTATCATGTAGAAGATCCTATTCATTATGAAGAAGCTGTAAAAGATAAGAAATTGATAGATGCTATGGATGAATAAATAAATGCAATAGAGAAAAATAAGACATGGGAATTAGTTGATCTTCTAAAAGGCAATGAAGTAATTGGAGTGAAATGGGTTTATAAAAATAAAAACAATGTTGAAGGAAATATTTAAAGACACAAGACCAAACGTATTGTCAAAGGCTACAAGTAGCAACAAGGAAGAGATTATGAGGAAACTTTTGCACCAGTTGCAATAATGGAAACAGTAAGAGTAGTGTTGTCCATAACAACACAACACAAGTGGAAAGTTTACCAAATGAATATGAAATTAGCATTACTACATGGAGTATTGATGGAAGATGTATATGTTTAACAACCTCTGGGATATGAGAAAAAAATCCAAGAGCACAAGGTATGTAAATTGAAGAAAGCTCTATATGTGTTGAAACAAGCACCTAGAGCATGGTACAATAGGATAGATGTCTATCTACTGGAAAATGGGTTTGAAAAATGTGAAGGAGAAACCACATTATACATCAAAGAAAAATATGGTAAGATGTTCATTGTAGTTTTGTATGTTGATGATGTGATATTCACATGTAATGATACTTACCTCGTTGATAATTTTAAAACAGTCATGAAGGATGAATTTGAAATGATTGATATGGAATTGTTAAGATACTTCTTAGGAATAGAAGCAGAGAAAAATGAAAATAAAATTTTTATTCCTCAAGCAAAATATGTGAATGAAGTTTTGAAAAGATTTAACATGTAGGATTGCAAAGTAGCAATTACTCCTATAGTGATGGGATTGAAGTTAAGCAAAGAAGACAACAGCAAGGATTTTGATACAAGTTTGTACAAAATCATAGTTGGTAGCCTTATGCATTTGATTGCAACTAGGCCAGATATTATGCCTGTTGTAAGTTTAATTTCCAGATTTATGGAAAGGCAAAAGCAGGCACATTAGCAAGCAGCAAAGAGAATTCTAAGGTATGTGAAAAGAACAAAGTGGTATGGCATTTTATACACATCTTTAGAAAAATTTGAATTAATTGGATATACTAACAATGATTGGGTTGGATGTATAGATGATAGGAAAAACACCTCTAGATATGTTTTTCACATGGGATCAGAAGCCATTTCATGGGCTTCTAAGAAACAACCAATTGTGGCTTTATCAATAGCAGAGGCAGAGTATGTGGCAGCTACAGTAGTAGCATGTCAAGCAGTATGGATCAGGTGAATTTTAAGAAGTTTCTGTCATGAATAGGTAAAAGGCACAACATTTTATTGTGATAATAGCTCGGCTATAGATTTATCCAATAATTCAATGTTTCATAAAAGGACCAAACAAATTGATGCAAAGTATCACTACATCAAAGAGTTAGTGAACAATGGATAAATTATTTTATAACATTGTAGAACAGAAGAGAAATTTTATGATATCTTAAGAAAACCATTAGGGCAGAAAAGTTTTAATTATCTCAGGAAATCCCTGGGAATTTATGAAAACAACAGTTGTAATTAAGGGGGAGTGTTGGAAATTAATTTCAACTCCAAACGGAACAGAAGGAGGACACAAATTCAATTTTTTATTTGAATAATGAAGGAAAGAAGCAGCAACGAATGTATTGTTTTGTTGAGCACTCAACCGTGCATTGAAATCCTGCTTAAATACCCTGCCAATCCATTTTTTCATGAAGGTCATAGCCCATTCCTGTAATGAAAGTCGTGGTTTAAACACCATGTAACCCTACACTCTTAACTCCTACACCTACCTACCATAAACTCCATACACCAAGCATTTCATTTGTCGCGCTTTGTTTTAAGTTTAAACACCCCACGATAGTTATGTGGAGCCTGCCAGGTCCATGCCACATATCTCCTTAACAAATCAACGTTCATCACATGAAATCTGTGCCGACATCATCAGTATTCAAACCCATGCGATAAGCCGTCCCCACCACCATTCCACGCCAACTCCATCGGCCAATCGCAATCGTATTGCACAATTTTTTGCACACATTGCCAGCCCTCCAAAACCATGCGATAAATGATGGACCACCATTGCCATGTCATAAGCGCTCGGCCAATAGCGATGTTTCACATAGTTCTTGTGCATAGTCGGACAATGGCCTTATCGATGAAATAAAACTCGTCGCATGATATTGAAATGAATCGCGAAATGTAATAAGTTTTAAAGCCTTTGCTTTAATGTTTATATATATGTCACAACATGTTTCAATTTAAAACTTAGGTTTACTTCTTTTATAATATATATATATATATATATATATATATAATAGACAGAGAGTGTAGAGTATGACTGTGTGTAAGTGAATGTGTGTCAAGAGCATTAGCAGAAGACTATGTGCGAAAAATAAAAGGCAGTGTATGCCCAAAGACAGAGAACAAGAGTGTCATGTGTGTAGCAGCGATGAAAGGAGAATTTTGTTTGTAACCCAGAACACCATTTCGGAGGGAAATATATTGATCCAAGTGGATATTGGTGGCCACCCACCTAATCCATTTGGACCCACACCATCAATTCTTGCAACTTTTCACATTCAGCACCACATACTATTTTTAGCAGGTTTTCAGGTCCTGCACTCCCGGAGCCATTTTGGGGCCTTAATGATCTAGGTGGATATTGGTGGCCACCCATATATTCCATTTGAACCCCCACCATTATTTCGTTCAGTTTTTAAGTTGCAGCACAACTTACTATTTTTAGCATTTTTTTGGGTCTTGAACTTCCGGAACCATTTTGAGGCCCTAAACAACGTTTTTTTGGGAAAACCGGGAGCAACATGGGTACATGGACCGATTTTTCTCACATCAAAAGTTTTAATCCTCGAATAGATATTTCTAACGAGCTATTGAGCGTGTCAAACAGAGATCGGATGCCAAAGTTACGTCCCTGGGAAGTTGAAACACCAATTTACCCAAACGGGGCCCACAGTTTTGGCACTTCATCTCCTAGAGTTAGGTTTTTGGACATTTCTATTTTTCCATTGTATCTCAATAATAAATAGACCCTCGAGCCTCATTGTAACATAGTTCAGAGGTCTGTAGCTACCACATCTCTTCTCAGATATTCGCTACCAGCACCCTAGCTATTTTATTTCCATTATGTCTGTAAGCATATTTCTATTATTTGATATTAATGAAATGATGCATTATTTCTATTGCATCTCTATGTTTATAGTTATTTCTATATTCTGTTGCGTTCTTGCATAAATCCGAATCAGTGGTATCAGAGGGGTTTTCTCTTTCTTTCTTTTTCTTTGCATGTCCCCAACGCGGTCAGGGTATAAGGAGTTAGGTCTCGATCTGGTTGAACCCTTGCAAGATCAACCTCACAAACCCCGATGACTTCCCATGGTGGAAGAAAATAAAGATGAGGGAGTAGGAGATCCTATCAAAATATTGCTCGAGGAGGCCCTCAATAAACAAAGGAACGTGATGATGGATAACTTTGCTTAGCTCCTTCAACGACTGCCCACCTACGGCGCATCTACATCCAACAACCATTCTGGAGGCGCCACTCCATTCAAGGTACAGGTAAACTTTTATATTATTGTATTTTAAGGCCAAATATATGCACACACCATAGATAGATGGTTGAACTTGCTCGAAGGGTATTTCTCAGTCCATGATTTCTCTGACCGAGAAAAGATTATTTTTGCACTCCTCAAAGCCACCCCCCATGTCACATATTAGTGGGGAACCTACCGTGAGAAAGAGGACGAAGGGGAACCCTCTTTGTTCTCGGCCACACCCACTTGGAATTCATTCCGAGACGGCATCAAGGAACAATATTACCCTGTGGGGAGCTATGAGGACAAATACATCCAATGGACCACGCTGCAGCAACAAAGGGATCAAGATGTGCACGAACTAATGAATTTGTTCCATGCCCTGCACACAAAGTTGCGTATTAAATATTCAGAGAGACATTTGGTGCTCAAGTACCATGGTTTTCTACACAAACACATTCAGGAGGAAATGGAGTTCCTCGACATTACATCTCTTGGCACGGCATATCGCTATGGCGCCAAGATTGAGCAGAAATTTAAGCAGAAGAAGCAAGACTTTGGATCTGCAAATCCGAAAGGTGCCCCCGAACTAAAGAACAAGGGGCAAGGCCAAAGTGGTGCTACTCAGAACAACACCACAAATCAAAAGAAGGACACAGGGAAGTGGTGTGAATTTCATAACAGCCCCACTCACAGCACAAACAAGTGTCGGGCCAAACAGTCATTGGTCGCTCAACTAAAGGCACCCGAATTAGATGCATTTTCTGATCCTGCGTCAGAACTAGACAAAGGAAATGAAAAAGGGAAGAAAATCATTGATGCGGATCCTAGTGCCATTTTTTCCACCACCAAGATCTAGAGGGAGGACACATAGGATCCAGAGGAGGGGGAGCGCCTCTTCCATTTGCAAATGTGGGTGAAGGGTTCTTCGCTGCAATTTCTTGTCAATAGCGGAAGCCAAAACAACCTCGTTTCAGCAGAGGTCGTGAAGCAGATCAGCCTACCAACCATAGCACACCCACAGCCATATACCATTGGGTGGCTTCACCCAGGGAGAGATATCTGAATCTGCCAACAGTTCTGCCTTCCGTACAACACCAAGTCATTCACGGATAAGTTATTATGTGATGTTGCTCCTCTTGAAGTAGCTGATGTATTATTCGGCCAACCATACTTGTGGAGGCGACATGCTATGTATGATTCTAGGCATGGTGTCACACCTCCTATTTCAAAAATAAAATAAAAAAATCTTTTGAGTTATCATTTTCTATGTATTGATGAACTAACTCCTATTCACTTACTAGCTTTAAGAATATAACCTCTCATTCCAAATTCGATTAATTATATTAACCATTATAATTTGGATCATTACCCATTCTCTTTCACAATTTATATATATATATATATATATAAACATATATATATATATATATTTTCAACCTCATAATATGTCATTAATGTAACCTCCATTTCATGTAAGACTCCCACTGTACAATCTCTTACATATATTCACATATAAGTCGTTCATATCAAATTTGCATCTGCTATGTCCGTATAAGAATGATGCGCTACTTTTCAGCTAGAGATTGCTTGTTGACTTGGTTGTATTGGCATGGTTTCACATATATATGCTTGGAGTTCTTGGAACGATTGGGTTATACCTTTGACTGACGCATTGGTATTTCATAGACGTGGACATACATTATTACTCCGTCATACATATGAGTTTGTATTTCCTTTCCCTGCGTTGGTATGGAATATATTTTGGTTAGTGTATCTTGGGTTGAGGGTGTCGTACTTGCCTCGACTTTACAGCCCTATGCTCATCGTACGTTGGGAATTGATATCCGCGTAACCTCTAAATCTGTGGTTACTATACTCTATAGTTTTCTGGTTATGGACCTGCATGCATCATTAATATATTTAAGGCACTGGTACGTTGGCCCTTTAATTGACGTCCTATCCAACCACCACCGTCAATCAGTTGTCGATCCCTATGAGAACCGACGGATCTTTGCCAGCTATATGGCTATGCGTTGCTAGGGTTTTTCATTGATGATTGCTATAAGGATTAAACCGTAACTTTGTTTCACTTTCTGATTCGACTCTCTATTCCATATTTCTTCCTGCTTGCCAACGGAATGATGTCTCTGCTCAAACTCCGAGCGTTCACAGTGCTTCACACCTGCTTGGTATTGGTTTCTGGTCAACGCGCAGAGGTAAATCCTACTCTTCCTTTAGGATTGAAATTTTCTTGTTCTCGCTGTATTTTATGGGTAGTCGTTTCGATTTATTTTTGATTTTGTGTTACCAGGTTTAGAGCTTTTCCCTAACCGTTCTTCCTCAGAGCGAGTTCGTTTTGTTTTTGAAAATGCGTTTCATCCCTGGCTATCAATTTGTTTGAACTTTTCCTATCGTTTAACATTGATTCAATTTGCATGTCACCACAAGGATGTCTGCGACGACCAAGAGCGCTACCAGTGAAAACCTTTTTCCGTGAATGGAAAATCTTCCATAGGTATGGGTTTTTCCTCGGCATGTCCTCTACTCTTTCTTTCAGTGTTTGCATCTCAGTTCTTTAGTAAAATATGTTGATCTATTTTGTTCTTTCATCTTTCAGGCATTCTCTGAGATCAGAATGATACTCTCGAATGATGCTTTGCACAGGTAATTATTTAAGTTTTTCTTTCCGAATCGATCTTTCCCTATATACGATGTCCTTTGTTGTTTCAGTAAGCCGGTTTCGTTTTAACTCTCTTTGTTTTCAGTCATCGACCCTTGAGTCTAACAGAATAATTTTATTTTTCTAACGCGGGTATTTCTTTGGCTACTCTACGTCTACACACAACTAGAAAGCTCATTACATTATTCACTGAGATGTTGAAATCCTACCTATTTGCCACAGGTCAGTACCCACAAGACTTCGGTTAATTTGTGAACTCGTGGTTCATACGACTGGTTTAATATTGCAATGTTACTAGTTCATGGATAATCTTCGTAACTACAAAGGGATTCAAACCCTTGTGTTTATAATTTCTATTTAAATTTGTATCGGACCTTGACATTCTGTGTTGAGGGAAATCTGACCCCTACGAGGGCGATATAATTCCCTGTATACTACTATATATTTTTTTTATCCATAATTTTTCAATTAATGTACAGTTTGGTCCTACAATGTATTAGTATTTCTGTTCATTCTTTCAAGTCTTGCATATCTGGTACTTGAAACTGAAAATAATTTTATCTTAATGGAACCGTCAAATATACTGGACTAACAAGCCTTCTAAATTTAATATTTATTCTCATGTCTATATCATTCTTATATTATGAAGGCTTTCCTGTATCATGCCAGTGTATGAAATTCTCATACCACCATAGTTTGCAGTTTTGATAGTAACGGTTTCCCAGTCTCTTCTTCTATGTTAGAATTTGTATAGAATGTTACTAGCTTTGTTCTGTACTTTGGTTTACTAATGTGCCAAAATTATTGACAGGTGTTGTACGGATATGTATCTCTATTTTTTTTATGTTTAGAAGACATTTGTACTTATAATCTACCCTTTTACTCCCTTGACTTGGGTCCACATAATAGACTAGGATACGTATATTTCAATATGCCATGCTGTGGTGAATATGCATGTTAGTTAATTACTTAACTTCCTTTTGTCTTTTAATTCTGTTCTCTAATATTAGAATGATTCCATAAGAAAATTTATCAATGAGAAGTCTCTTGTAAGTCAATAGTTTCTTTCCTCTGCTATAGTGTTTGTTGCTTGCATGCAAAATTAATTGACCATTGAGTTTTTGGTTATGTATGAATGATGTGCTGACCCTGAGGTAAGTCTATACAATATTTCCTTTCATTCTTTAATGAAAGTGTAAATTTCGATTCATCTCCTGCTATTTTCCAGCATAATACAGGAAAACTCAGATTTCTCTCTCTTATGTATGTATATATTAGAATCATTCTATGACACACAAGCAAATTAAAAACTAATTCACAAATCTTCCTGTGGAGAACTAAGTATCCTCATATTTAAACCACAACTGGTTTAGAGATTATGTTGGGTTCTACTCCACAGATTTAGTTTCTACAACTATACAGAATTAAAAAGGTGAATTCCTTATGATTAAATCTGTTAAATGTAGCATTTATAATTCTAATATAAAATCAACTTTTATATGTAGCCAATTCATACTATAACAAACAATAAGACAAATTTTCTCAGAGACATACCACTCGTGCAGTAGACCAACCTCCCAACCTTAGAGTTCTTCTGTCTCCCAGAACTCACCCCCGAGCTGAGATCACCTCCTATAGCAGATTAACCCCTAATCTGTACAGGAGCGGCTTATTTAAGCTATTGTTCCCAAAAGCATGTTTCTAATTCTGCGTCCAGAATCTCAGGATGCTTTTCTTCCTGTTTGCCTAGGCTTCCCACTTAGGGATTCTTTAAAGTTGTTTTATGCTTTTTGACTTTTTCAAACTTTTCCCTCTTCCAGCACTTTCCTCTGTGGTGGGAATTTGAGATTTTTCCTCCAAAAATCTAGAATTTAGGAGTAATTTGTTCCAGGTTTTTGAAGGTTGACAGAGAAATGTTGCTATCATCCATCCTCATGGATTTAGCAAGTGATCTCAAATTTCTTCTTTTGGTCAGTCTGCACAAAATCCTTTTCTTCATTTCCTCCAAATTAAATATTTAATTACATTCCCAAAATACTTGTCCTTTGGGGTCCACTCCCATTAGGATTAGAGTTCAAATGTCTAGTTTTAAAAACACATAAACTAGGGGTGTTACATATTCCCCCTCTAAAAGAAAACACCATCCTCGGTGTTGTTATTTAACTACTAGAGTTCATTTTTCAAACAAAAATGGATATATTTCCATCGATTAAATGTCTTTCTCAGGTGGCAAAAACTCGATAAAGTGCTTCCTTTTTTGTTTACTCTTTTCTTTCATCGTCCTCAATTCAATTTATTCCAGCTCCAAATTTGAGCGGTTTGGCGCTCATATCACGAGTTCACACATACAGCATTCCAATCAACTATGTGAGAAGCATCATGCACATATCTTTTTAATAACGAAACATGAAATACATCATGAACTCTAACATGGGGTGGTAAGGCCAGCTTGTAAGCCACTGGTCCCACCCTTTCTAATACTTCAAAAGGACCACAGTATCTAGGAGCCAGTTTGGCACAACTTCCAGCATTAAGGGTGCTCCTTTTGGGTTTAATACACAAATACACATGCTCCCCCACTTTATATTTTCGGTGCACTCTTTTTCTTATCAGCATAGTTCTTCTGGCGATCTTGTGCTGTCTTAATGTTTCTTCGTATCTGTTTAACAATTCTTTCCATCTCTTGTAAAGAATCTAGTCCCAACATTAGTTTATCCTCTGGCTGACTCCAGCTCAAAGGAGTATGACACTTCCTTCCATATAGTGCCTCAAACGGACTCATTTTGATGGAGGATTGGTAGCTGTTATTATAGGAAAATTCAGCTAAATGCAAGTAATATTCCCACTTTGATGGCCTATCCATCACATACATTCTCAGCATGTCTTCCAGAATTTGGTTTGTTCTTTCCGTTTGACCGTCTGTCTGAGGGTGGTAAGCAGTACTAAAATTCAACTTAGTACCCATCCCTCCAAACAGCCCTTTCTAGAAAGCTGCTGTAAAATTAGCATCTCGGTCAGAAACAATCACCTTTGGAACCCCATGGAGTCTTACTACCTCCTTCAAGAACACATTCACTACTTGAGTTGTTCCAAAGGTAGATTTCACTGGTATAAAATGGGCAGCTTTTGTTAAAGTGTCTACTACTACCATTACTGAATCATGCTGGTATTTGGTTTTGGGTAATCCTGTTATAAAATCCATGGAAACTGTGTCCCATTTCCATTCTGCAACCGACAAAGGGTTTAAAAGACCAGCAGGATGCTGATGCTCAACTTTCACTAGTTGACATTCCATACATCTAGTTAAATATTCTGCTACATCTCTCTTCATTCCTAGCCAGAACAACTTCTTCTTCAAGGCTGTTAACATTTTCTCATATCCTGGATGTTCTGCATATGGATGTTTGTGATATTCATCCAAAATCTCCCTTTTTAAGGACTCTACATTGGGAATATACAATATGTTCTTATAACAGATCAGCCCTTTTTGGTTTTGAGTGAAATCAGTTTTCTCCTTCTTCAATAATTTCACCAGTAGGTTCTCAAAATTTGGATCTTGGTTTGCTGCATGTTTCACTAACTCTTCCAAATCAAACTGAGCACTACTTCCAAGGCTATTGATATTTTGACAAGCATTTCTGCTCAATGCATCAGCAATTTTATTCTCTTTCCCTCTGATATGCTTTATATCCATATCAAATTCACTTAGAAAAGACAGCCATCTGGATTGTCTAGCATTCAAATCAGTTTGGGAAAAGAAGTATTTGAGACTAATATGATCAGTCATCAATGTAATTTTTTTTCCAAAGAGATAGTGTCGCCACATTTTCAAAGTATGGATAACAGCTGCTAATTCTAAATCATAGGCGCTATAGTTCTGTTCATGTATCTTTAGTTTCCTAGATTCATAGGCAATAACTGAATTTTCCTGCAAAAGGACTCCTCCAAATCCTTCTCTACAGGCATCCGTACATACCACAAATTCTTTATCAGGATCTGCAATCTTTAGTATAGGGGTTATAGTAAGTTTCAGTTTTAATTGGTCAAAACTGTTTTGACATTTTTCAGTCCACTCAAATTTGACACCCTTCCTTTGTAATGATGTTATGGGATGTGCTATGGCAGAAAACCTCTCCACAAATCTGTGATAATAGCCTGCAATCCCCATGAATGATCTCACTGCTGAAACATCGGTTGGTACAGGCCATTCTTTTATAGCCTTCATCTTTTTAGGGTCAACAGCAAGGCCTTATTCGGAAATAATATGCCCCAAGTATTGGATCTTATCTTTATAAAATTCACATTTGCTAAACTTGGCATATAGTTGGTTTTCCTTAAGAGTTTGTAATACTATCCTCAAGTGTTCTTTATGTTCCTCCTCACTTTTTGAGTAGACTAAAATATCATCTAAGAACACAAGGACAAATTTATCCAAGTACTTGTTTAACACACTATTCATTAGGCACATAAATGTGGCAGGGACATTTGTCAAACCAAAAGGTAGGACTATAAATTCGTAGTGACCATACCTGGTTCGAAAGGCTGTTTTGTTGATGTCTTCTTCCTTAATTCTAAGCTGGTGATAACCAGTCCTTAAATCAATCTTCGAAAATATTGAAGCTCCTCTAACTTGGTCAAAAAGATCATCAATTCTGGGTAAAGGGTATCTATTCTTAATGGTCAACTTATTCAGCTCACGATAATCAATGCACATTCGAAAGGTTCCATATTTCTTTTTCACGAACAGCACCGGTGCTCCCCAAGGAGATACACTCGGTCTGATATAACCTTTATCTAAGAGTTCCTGTAATTGCATTTTCAGTTCCATAATTTTAGGGGGACTCATTCGATAAGGGGCTCGGGAGACAGGTGTGGCTCCTGGCACCAGATCGATTGAGAAATCAATCTCTCTTTTGGGGGGAAGATGAGGGATTTCCTTTGGAAAGACTTCCTTAAATTCTCTTATTACCGGTACAACATCCAGTAATTCCTCCTCAGTTTTCTATTCTGTTTCTTCCATGTGCACTGCATAAACTTGGTATCCTTTCCTAGCTGTTCTTTTTATTTGCAATGCTGAAATTTGTCTTATCGAGATAGGTTTTGGTTTTCCTTTGAGAATAAAAGGTTTCCCTTCCTCATCTACACAATGCAAAGTCTTATCCCAGCAATTCATCAAAGCTTTATTCTTTTCCAGCCAGTCCATTCCTATCAGTAGGTCATTTGAACCTAAGGGTAGAATGTTCAAATTTACTTCTGTTTGAAAATCATTTAATTTGATTGCTGTTCGGGGCAATTTATGTGTTATCTTTCTCTTGGTTCCAGTGGCCAGCTGAACCAACCATGACTGCTGAAATTTTTTAGCTTTTAAGTTACATTTTTCTACAATCTTTGGACTAATATAACTCAAAGAAGCACCCGGATCAATCAGAACAGTAACAAACAGGTCAGAAATCTTACCCTCCATTTCCACCATGGTAGCTTGATTTTATGCTTGCCGATTTTCCAAGGCTGCACTGATAGTTGGTATATTTCTGGCTATGTCATTTAATATAGTAGCTTCTCGATCTCTCATGATCATCTGAATGTTTCGATGAGGACAGTCCCTCAAAAGATAGGGTTCTCCACAGCCCCAACATTTCAGGGGTTCTCTCATTTTGACTGTCCCTTCCTTTTTACTGTCTCCATCTATTTGTTTGGAAGCCACTCGGGACTGAGCAGTTCGACTTTCTTTGGGTTTATTAAACTTTTTCCGCTGATGATCTCTGCCAAAATTTTTCAAAGAGCCCGGTTTCTGTTTCCTCCCTTTGAACTAATTCTTATTTACCCAGCTTTTCCCTTGTTCAGTTTTTTCTTTGAACTGTTGGTAACATAATCTGGCTTTTGTAACAGCTTCTTCCATTGTTTTTGGGTTGTCAAACTCAATTTTCTCTTTGTAAACAGTAGGCAAACAATTCAGAAACCTTTGTACTTTTGCCTTTTCTTCCCTTATATAGGGTACATATCTCAGCATATTTGTAAACTTAGTAACAAACTCATCAATTGTGAGTTGTCCCAGTCTAAGTTCATGGAATTCCTTTGCTTTGTCATCATAGTAACGCTCATTCAAGTAGCAATTTTTGAACTTAACCTGGAAATCTTTCCAAGTAACTGTCTTTTCGTCAATGGCATGCACCATTTTGGTCTCCTCCCACCACAAGGTAGCCTTACCTTGTAGCTAGTAGACAGCTAATCTGGCCTTCAGATTGCTTTCATATTCATATACCTGGAAGTACTTAATCATGTTCAACAACCAGGCTTCAACATCTTCCTCCTTTTCTCCATCATAGGAGGGAGGCTTGATTTTTCGGAATTCCCCCTGTAATTCCTTTTTCTGCTTGTATTGATGCCTAACAACATCATCATCCTCAGACTCATCAGTCTTCCTCTTTCCGGAACCTTCGCCTTCTTGGCTGTTCCACGAGGTTAGCTCTCTGATGAGCTTTTCCTGCTCCTTACTGGCTAATGACAACCTGTCATTCTGGCTTCTTATCTTAGCCATTTCTCGTTGCAACCTGTGCAACATAGCCATCACCAGAGCGTTGGGATCCGGTGTACTATAATCATCACGTAGATCCACATAAATTTCTTCACCTTCTGCCATTTCAGCACCACTGTACACACACTCAACATAAATCAGTGAAAATAAAAATAAAATAAAATAAATTTCCACAGAATTAAATCTATACAGTGAACACACAGCAACAGTGAGCACAATGTCACCAGCCCAGTTTTATAACTTGGGCTCTAATACCATTTTTCACACCTCCTATTTCAAAAAAAAAAAAAATTCTTTTGAGTTACCATTTTCTATGTATTGATGAACTAACTCCTATTCACTTACTAGCTTTAAGAATATAACCTCTCATTCCAAATTCGATTAATTATATTAACCATTAGAATTTGGATCATTACCCATTCTCTTTCACAATATATATATATATATATATATATATATATATATATATTTTAAACCTCATAATATGTCATTAATGTAACCTCCATTTCATGTAAGACTCCCACAGTACAATCTCTTACATATATTCACATATAAGTCGTTCATATCAACTTTGCATCTGCTATGTTCGTATAAGAATGATGCGCTACTTTTTGGCTGGAGATTGCTTGTTGACTTGGTTGTATTGGCATGGTTTCACATATATATGTTTGGAGTTCTTGGAACGATTGGGTTATACCTTTGATTGACGCATTGGTATTTCATAGACGTGGACATACATTATTACTTCGTCATACATATGAGTTTGTATTTCCTTTCCCTGCATTGGTATGGAATATATTTTGGTTAGTGTATCTTGGGTTGAGGGTGTCGTATTTGCGTCGAGTTTACAACCCTATGCTCATCGTACGTTGGGAATTGATATCAACGTATCCTCTAAATCTGTGGTTACTATACTCTATAGTTTTCTGGTTACGGACCTTCATGCATCATTAATATATTTAAGGCACTGGTACGTTGGCCCTTTAATTGACGTCCTATCCAACCACCACCGTCAATCAGTTTTCAATCCCTGTGAGAACCGACGGATCTTTGCCAGTTGTATGGCTATGTGTTGCTAGGGTTTTTCATTGATGATTGCTATAAGGATTAAACCGTAACTTTGTTTCGCTTTCTGATTCGAATCTCTATTCCATATTTTTTCCTCCTTGCCGACGGAATGATGTCTCTGCTCGACCTTCGAGCGTTCACAGTGCTTCACACCTGCTTCGTATTAGTTTCTGGTCAACGCACAGAGGTAAATCCTATTCTTCCTTCAGGATTGAAATTTTCTTGTTCTCATTGTATTTTATGGGTAGTCATTTCGATTTATTTTTGATTTCGTGTTACCAGGTTTAGAACTTCGCCCTAACCATTCTTCCTCAGAGCGAGTTCGTTTTGTTTTTGAAAATGTGTTTCCTCCCTGGCTATCAATTTGTTTGAACTTTTCCTATCGTTTAACATTGATTCGATTTGCATGTCACCACAAGGATGTCTGCGACGACCAAGAGCGCTACCAGTGAAAACCTTTTTCCGTGAATGGAAAATCTTCCATAGGTATGGGTTTTTCCTCGACATGTCCTCTACTCTTTCTTTCAGTGTTTGCGTCTTAGTTCTTTAGTAAAATCTATTGATCTATTTCGTTCTTTCATCTTTCAGGCATCCTCTGAGGTCAGAATGATACTCTAGAACGGTGCTTTGCACAAGTAATTATTTAAGTTTTTCTTTCTAAATCGAGCTTTCCCTATATGCGATGTCCTTCGTTGTTTCGGTAAGCCGGTTTCATTTTAACTCTCTTCGTTTTCAGTCATCGACCCTTGAGTCTAACAGAATGATTTTATTTTTCTAACGCATGTATTTCTTTGGCTACTCTACGTCTACACACAACTAGCAAGCTCATTACATTATTCACTGAGATGTTGAAATCCTACCTATTTGCCACAGCTCGGTACCCACGAGACTTCGGTTAATTTGTGAACCCGTGGTTCATACGACTGGTTATATATTGCAATGTTTCTAGTTCATGGATAATCTTCATAACTCCAAAGGGATTCAAACCCTTGTGTTTATAATTTCTATTTATAATTTGTACCGGACCTTGACATTTTGTGTTGAGGGATATCTGACCCCTACGAGGGCGATATAATTCCCTGTATACTACTATATATATTTTTTTATCCATAATTTTTCAATTAATGTACAGTTTGGTCCTAAAATGTATTAGTATTTCTGTTCATTCTTTCAAGTCTTGCATATCTGGTACTTGAAACTGACAATACTTTTATCTTAATGGAACCGTCAAATATACTGGACTAACAAGCCTTCTAAATTTAAAATTTATTCTCATGTCTATATCATTCTTATATTAGGATGTTTTTCCTGTATCATGCCGGTGTATGAAATTCTCATACCACCATAGTTTCCAGTTTTGATAGTAACGGTTTCCCAGTCTCTTCTTCTATGTTGGAATTTGTATAGAATGTTACTAGATCTGTTCTATACCGTGGTTTACTAATGTGCCAAAATTATTGAAAGGTGTTGTACGGATATGTATCTCTATTTTTTTTTTATGTTTAGAAGACATTTGTACTTATAATCTACCCTTTTACTCCCTTGACTTGGGTGCACATGATAGACTAGGATACATATATTTCAATATGCCATGCTGTGGTGAATATGCATGTTAGTTAATTACTTAACTTCCTTTTGTCTTTTAATTCTGTTCTCTAATATTAGAATGATTCCATAAGAAAATTTATCAATGAGCAGTCTCTTGCAAGTCAATAGTTGCTTTCCTCTGCTATAGTGTTCGCTGCTTGCATGCAAAATTAATTGACCATTGAGTTTTTGGTTATGTATGAATGATGTGCTGACCCTGAGGTCAGTCTATACAATCTTTCCTTTCATTCTTTAATGCACAGTGTAAATTTTGATTCATCTCCTGCTATTTTCCAGTATAATACAGGAAAACTCAGATTTCTATCTCTTATGTATGTATATATTAGAATCATTCTATGACACAGAAGCAGATTAAAAACTAATTCACAAATCTTCCTGTGGAGAACTAAGTATCCTCAGATTTAAACCACCACTGGTTTAGAGATTCTGTTGGGTTCTACTCCACAGATTTAGTTTCTACAACTATGCAGAATTCAAAGGTGAATTCCTTATGATTAATTCTGTTTAAATGTAGAATTTATATTCTAATATACAGTCAAATTTTATATGTAGCCAATTCATATTGTATGAATTAAACACATCAATAAAATTAGAGACATACCACTCATGCAATTGACCAACCTCCCAACCTTAGAGTCCTTCTGTCTCCCAGAACTCACCCCCGAGCTGAGATCACCTCCTAGAACAGACTAACCTCCAATCTGTGTAGGAGCAGCTTATTTAAGCTATTGTTCCCCAAAGCATGTTTCTAATTCTGCTTCCAGAATAGCAGGATGCTTTTCTGCCTGTTTTCCTAGGCTTCCCATTTTTGGGATTCTTTAAAGCTGTTTTATGCTTTTCCCAGCTTTTCCAGCTTTTTACTTCTTCCCAACTACTTTCCTCATCATTGGGGAATTTAGATTTTTCCTCAAAAATCTAAATTTAGAATTAATTTCTTTCAAGGATTTTTGAAATATTGTAGGGAAATATTTGCCTCATCCATCCTCATGAATTTAGCAAGTGATCTCATAAATCTCATTTTGGTCAATCTGCACAATTCATTCTATTCATTTCCTGAAATTAAATATTTAATTACATTCACAAATACTTATCCTTTGGGGTCCACTCCCCTTAGGATTAAAGTTCAAATGTCTAGCTTTGAAATTCAAACCCATAAATTGGGGGTGTTACATATTCCCCCTCTGAAAATAAACACCATCCTTGGTGTTATTATTCAACTACTAGAGTTCATTTTTCAAACGAAAATGGATATCTTTCCATCAATTTAGCTTCTCTTTCCCAGGTAGCTTCTTCAACAGTAAAGTGCTTCCACTACACCTTTACTCTTGTTACTGTTCTGTTTCTCAATTCAATTTCTTCCCGCTCCAATATTTGAAGCGGTTCTGGCAGAAGCTCCCCTTCTGGTTCCACCTGTACAATATTCCAATCAACTATGTGAGAAGCATCATGCACATATCTTTTTAATAACGAAACATGAAATACATCATGAACTCTAACATGGGGTGGTAAGGCCAACTTGTAAACCACTGGTCCCACCCCTTCTAATACTTCAAAAGGACCACAATATCTAGGAGCCAGTTTGGCACAACTTCCAGCATAAAGGGTGCTCTTTTTGGGTTTAATATGCAAATACACATGCTCCCCCACTTTATATTCTCGGTGCACTCTTTTCTTATTAGCATAGTTCTTCTGGTGATCTTGTGATGTCTTAATGTTTCTTTGTATCTGTTTAACAATTCTTTCCATCTCTTGTAAAGCATTTGGTCCTAACATTAGTTTATCCTCTGGCTGACTCCAGCTCAAAGGAGTACGACACTTCCTTCCATATAGTGCCTCAAGCGGACTCATTTTGATAGAGGATTGGTAGCTGTTATTATAGGCAAATTCAGCTAAATGCAAGTAATCTTCCCACTTTGATGGCCTATCCATCATATACATTCTTAGCATGTCTTCCAGAATTTGGTTTGTTCTTTCTGTTTGACCATCTATCTGAGGGTGGTAAGCAGTACTAAAATTCAACTTAGCACCCATCCCTCCAAACATCCCTTTCCAGAAAGCTGCTATAAACTTAGCATCTCGGTCAAAAACAATCACCTTTTGAACCCCATGGAGTCTTACTACCTCCTTCAAGAACACATTCGCTACTTGAGCTATTCCAAAGGTAGATTTCACTGGTATAAAATGGGCAGCTTTTGTTAAAGTGTCTACTCCTACCATTAATGAATCATGCTGGTATTTGGTTTTGGGTAATCCTATTATAAAATCCATGGAAACTGTGTCCCATTTCCATTCTGCAACTGGAAAAGGGTTTAAAAGACCAGCAGGATGTTGATGCTCAACTTTCACTAGTTGACATTCCATACATCTAGTTAAATATTTTGCTACATCTCTCTTCATTCCTGGCCAGAACAACTTCTTCTTCAAGGCTGTTAACATTTTCTGATATCCTGGATGTCCTGCATATGGCTGTTTGTGATATTCATCCAAAATCTCCCTTTTTAAGGACTCTACATTGGGAATATACAATCTGTTCTTATAACAGATCAGCCCTTTTTGGTTTTGAGTGAAATCAGTTTTCTCCTTCTTTAGTAATTTCACCAGTAGGTTCTCAAAATTTGGATCTTGGTTTGCTGCCTGTTTCACTAACTCTTCCAAATCAAACTGAGCACTACTTCCAAGGCTATTGATATTTTGACAAGCATTTCTGCTCAATGCATCAACAATTTTATTCTCTTTCCCTCTGATATGCTTTATATCCATATCAAATTCACTTAGAAAAGACAGCCATCTGGCTTGTCTTGCATTCAAATCAGTTTGGGAAAAGAAGTATTTGAGACTAATATGATCAGTCATCAATGTAAATTTTTTTCCAAGGAGATAGTGTCGCCACATTTTCAAAGTATGGATAACAGCTGCTAATTCTAAATCATAGGCGCTATAGTTCTGTTCATGTATCTTTAGTTTCCTAGATTCATAGGCAATAACTAAATTTTCTTGCAAAAGGACTCCTCCCAATCCCTCTCTACAGGCATCCGTACATACCACAAATTCTTTATCAGGATCTGCAATCTTTAGTATAGGGGCTGTAGTAAGTTTCAGTTTTAATTGGTCAAAACTATTTTGACATTTTTCGTTCCACTAAAATTTGACACCCTTCCTTTGTAATGATGTTATGGGATGTGCTATGGCAGAAAACCTCTCCACAAATCTGCGATAATAGCCTGCAATCCCCATGAATGATCTCACTGCTGAAACATCGGTTGGTACAGGCCATTCTTTTATAGCCTTTATCTTTTCAGGGTCAACAGCAAGGCCTTATTCGGAAATAATATGCCCCAAGTATTGGATCTTATCTTTATAAAATTCACATTTGCTAAACTTGGCATATAGCTGGTTTTCCTTCAGAGTTTGTAATACTATCCTGAAGTGTTCTTTATGTTCCTCCTCACTTTTTGAGTAGACTAAAATATCATCTATGAACACAAGGACAAATTTATCCAAGTACTTGTTTAACACACTATTCATTAGGCACATAAATGTGGCAGGGACATTTGTCAAACCAAAAGGTAGGACTACAAATTCATAGTGACCATACCTGGTTCGAAAGGCTGTTTTGCTGATGTCTTCTTCCTTAATTCTAAGCTTGTGATAACCAGTCCTTAAATCAATCTTCGAAAATACGGAAGCTCCTCTAACTTGGTCAAAAAGATCATCAATTCTGGGTAAATGGTATCTATTTTTAATGGTCAACTTATTCAGTTGACGATAATAAATGCACATCCGAAAGGTTCCATCTTTCTTTTTCATGAACAGCACCGGTGCTCCCCAAGGAGATACACTCGGTCTGATATAACCTTTATCTAACAGTTCCTCTAGTTGCATTTTCAGTTCCATAAGTTCAGGGGGACTCATTCGATAAGGGGCTCGGGAGACAAGTGTGGCTCCTGGCACCAGATCGATTGAGAAATCAATCTCTCTTTTGGGGGGAAGATGAGGGATTTCCTTTCGAAAGACTTCCTTAAATTCTCTTATTACTGGTACATCATCCAGTAATTCCTCCTCAGTTTTCTGTTCTGTTTCTTCCACATGCACTGCATAAACTTGGTATCCTTTCCTAGCTATTATTTTTATTTGCAATGCTCAAATTTGTCTTACCGAGATAGGTTTTGGTTTTCCTTTGAGAATAAAAGGTTTCCCTTCCTCATCTACACAATGCAAATTCTTATCCCAGCAGTTCATCAAAGCTTTCTTCTTTTCCAGCCAGTCCATTTGATCCGGATTTATGCAGGAACGCAACAGAATAAACATATAACCATAAATACAGAGATGCAGCAGAAATAACACTTCATTTCATTAATATCAAAGAACTGAAATTTGCTTACAGATAGAATGGAAATAAAACTAGCTAGGGCGCTGGTAGCTATCTCTGAGAAGAGATGTGGCGGCTACAGGCCTCTGAACTGTGTTACAATGAGGCTCGAGGGCCTATTTATCATTTAGAAACAATGGGAAATCCTAAAAAGCCAAAACCCTAACCCTAGGAGATGAAGCGCCAAAACTATGGGCCCCGTTTGGGTAAATTGGTGTTTCAACTTCCCAGGGGCGTAACTTTGGCATACGATCTCTGTTTGACGCGTACCATACCTCGTTAGAAAGATCTATCCGAGGAATACAAATTTGGAATGAGCAACATCGGTCCATAAACCCATGTTTCTCTCCGTCTTCCCAAAAAATGTCGGTCAGGCACTCAAAATGGCTCCGGAAGTTTAGGACCCGAAAAACTGCTAAAAATAGTAAACTGTTCCGAAACTGAAAAACTTAAATAGACAATGGTGGGGCCCCAAGTGGAATAGGTGGGTGACCACCAATATCCACCTGGATCATTCCTCCCCCCTTAGGAAGCAATGGTCCTCATTGCGTTAAGTTCCTCCATGAGATGAGGAAATTTCTGCTGAACTTGGTCCCTGGTGAACCACTTTCCTTGGTGCAGGAGTTGGCCAGCTTTGACAACCCGATATAGTTGGATCTTCTGCTGGCGAGTGTTCTTGATTTGCATGTCCATGATGCAATCTGTGGTGGCCTGTTCCATGCAGTCTGGATTTAACTCAGTTGGTGTGAGTTGTTCCGCAATGTCCGAGGTGTCCAGTAGAGGTGGGAAGTAAGGACGAAGGCGATCCACATTGAAGACTGGGTGCAGACCAAGGAATGGTGGAATACTGAGCTCGAATGCATTTTTCCCTACAGCCTTGGTGATGGTGTACGACCCGTATCGGAGCGGGCGAAGCTTGCGGTGGGGTCCAGTGAGGCGCTCCTTCTGCAAATGTAGCCATACTTTGTCACCCACCTGGAAGTTGTGTGGCACCCGGTGTTGATCATGGCGTTGTTTGTACTTGGCATTGGCTCTGTCCAATATATCATGAACCTATTGGCGGATGTGTTGAATGCGCTCGATGAAGCTGCTGGCTTTGTCAACTTCAGACTGGACATGAGCTGAATTGGCCTGAGCAGCTGCAAATGGCATGGCTACGTCAATGGGACATAGTGGCTGGAATCCCAAGCCCACCTGAAAGGGGCTATGGACGATTGAACTGTGGAGAGCCCGATTATAACTATGTTGTACATAAGGGAGGCTCTCGTCCCATGTGCGTGGATGCTTTGAATTGTACATGCGCAGAATGTGTACAATCATTCTGTTGACGACCTCTGTCTGGCCATCCGTTTGGGGATGGAAAGCTGTGGACTTGGTGAGCTTGGTATCCAACATCGACCAGAGGCTGGACCAAAATGTGCTGAGGAACCTGCTATCCCGATCTGATATGATAGACTGTGGGATCCCAAAGTGCACCCACACTCGTTCAAAGAAGAGTTTAGCAGTGGCTTCTGCTGTGATATTCTTCTTGCAGGCCGCCATAATGGCCATCTTCGAGAATCCGTCGACGACCACAAAAACACAGTCATTTCCCTGCTTAGTAGAAGGCAGGCCCGACATGTAATCCATGGAGATGGATTCCCAAGGTCGACTAGGGGTAGGTAGAGGAGTATATAGGCCTTGCTTCTTGATGGTCGGCTTGGCAATGGCACAAGCAGTGCAGGATCTGATGTGCTTCTCGACATCCTTTCGAAGGTTAGGCCAATAGAAATACTTCTGTAGTATTGCTACTGTTTTCTCGACCCCGAAATGCCCAGCGACTCGACTGTAGTGTGCTTCCCATATCATCTTGGCACGCTCGCTTGAAGGAACACAAAGGTGTCCTAAGTGACATAAAAGTGCATCTTGGAGGTGAAAATTTGGAACTTGCGTACCCCCCAGGAGTGCCTTGTAAGTTTGGCCGAATTCTGGGTCACTCTCATAGAGAAGCGGCCAATCATAAGTCTCGTGCCCACAAGCGTTGAGTACAGTGGTGAGCGCCACGATCGGTGGTCGGCTGAGGCAGTCTGCAACATGATTGGTGCTACCCTTCTTATACTTGATGTTCAAATGAAACTGTTGCAGATATGTAGACCACTTCTGATGGCGATCATTCTGCAACTTCCCTTGTGTCCGTATGAACTGCAGGGGCCTGTGGTCTGTGTGGATGATTGTTTCCTTCCCCAAAATGTAATGCTTCCATTGTCGACAAGCTTGCACAATGGAGTACATTTCTTTTTCATATGTGGGGTACTTGCGAACTGTGTCAGACAATGTCTCACTATGAAATGCCACTGGATGTCCCTGTTGAGTAAGAACTGCCCCAATAGCATAGTCAGAGGCATCTGTCTCGATCTCAAATGGCTGTTGCAAGTCCGGTAAAGTGAGCACTGGGGCAGAACAGAGGCGGTTTTTCAGTTCTGTGAACGCCTTCTGTTGAGGTTCCGACCAAAAAAAAATTTCTCTCGCTCCTCCCTTGGTGACTTGACTCAAGGGCCAAGTGATATGAGAGAATCCCAACATGAACCTCCGATAGAAATTAGCAAGACCCAGAAAGCTGCGAAGCTCTATTATAGTGGTTGGGGCTGGCCAATCCCGAATGACTTGGATCTTGGCCGGATCCACATGCACCCCCCTTTCATCAATAATGTATCCCAGATATTGAACCTGGGTCATGCCAAAAGTGCACTTCTCCAAATTGGCACACAACTCGTGTTGCCGCAGTGTTTGGAGGACTTGTCGGATGTGGTGAAGGTGCTCTTCCCAAGTCTGGCTGAAGATCAGAATATCATCCAAGTACACCACTACAAATGAGTTGGTGAATGGCCGCAAGATGTCATCCATCATCCTCATGAAGGTGGCGAGAGCATTCGTCAACCCAAAAGGCATGACCAGCCATTCAAAAAGGCCTTCCTTGGCTTTGAAGGATGTCTTCCACACATCGAAGGGTTCAATTGGTACCTGGTGATACCCAAACTTCAGGTCAATCTTGCTGAAATATTTTGCACCTTTGAGTTGATCCAGAAGGTCATCAATCTGTGGGATTGGGTACCTATTCCAGACAGTGATCTTGTTCAGCGCCCGATAGTCAATACAGAGTCTCCACGTCCCATCCTTCTTCTGTACCAACACGATCGGGCTCCCACAGGGTGATGAACTTGGTCTGATGTGACCTTTCTGCAACAGCTCCTGAATCTGCCTCTTGATTTCATCATTCTCCAGAACAGAGCATCGATAGATCGGTCCATTAGGTAGCGGCGCACCTGGGGTCAGATCAATCGGGTGCTTGACCTGACAGTGCAGAGGAACCCCTGTGGGTGAGGTGAATATGTCCCCGTATTCCTCCACAACCTTATCCATTTGTTGTTGTTGTGCAGAGGAGCCCTGTCTGGAGGTCGTGGCCACAGTCTTCTTCTTGCCCTGGGGGCGGATCATTAGGAAAACGAATTTCCTGGTTTGGGAAATGAGCTTACTGCATTGTTTTGCAGTAACCAAAGAGATAGCAGCAGGAGGTGGTACCTCTGGTATCCTGTACAACTTATTTTCCAAAGTAACAATAACAGCACGAGGTCGAGACTCATACACAGCATGATGCTTCCACAAGTATGGTTGTCCTAATAATACATCAGAAACATCAATAGGAGCAATGTCACATAATACCTCATCCGTGAAGGGCTTGATGCTAAAGGGAAGGCGACACTGTCGGCTGACGCGGAGATATTGTCCTTGGTGAAGCCACCCGATGGTGTATGGATGTGGGTGAACTGTGGTCAGCAAGCCCAACCGCTTCACGGCGTCTGCTGAAATGAGGTTCTTTTGCCTACCATTATCGACAATGAACTGTACCGGGGAGCCCTTTACCCACATCTGGGAGTGGAAGAGACGTTCCTCCTCCTCTGGATCTTCCGGTTCCTCCTTTTGGATCTTGGTAGTGGCAACAGTGGCATTGGGCTCCGCATCAATAATCTGTTTCCATTTTTCATTCACCTTTTCAGGTTCTGATTCGGAGTCAGAGCATGCATCTGACTCAGAAGCCCTCATCTCGGCCACTAGCGACTGCTTGGCCCGACACTCACTTGTGTTGTGAGTGGAGCTCTTATGGAACTCACACCACTTTCCCGTGTCCTTTTTTGGCTTTGCGGTGCTGTTCTTTTCTTGTGGCTTCGATGAGTTGTCTTTAGCCACCATGCCTTGGCTCGGTCCTTTGTTCTGCGGTTTGGAAGCACCTTTCCCTTGCTTTTGATTCACAGATCCAAAGTCTCGCTTCTTCTGCTTGAATTTCTGCTCAATCTTGGCAGCATACCGGTATGCCGTACCAAGCGAGGAGATGTCGAGGAACTCCATTTCCTCCTGAATGTATCTGTGCAGACAAATGCGATACTTTAGCACCAGATGTTTCTCTGAATCTTTGATACCCACCTTGGTGCTGTGGTATGGAACACATTCGTCACCATGCAATATCATCGACTCCCTTTGTGAGTCATGGAGTCATGGTCCATGAGATAAAATTTGTCCTTATAGCCCTGCTGAAGAGAACTGCTCATTTGGCTGCCTCGAAAGAATATTTTGTTGGTACCATTTGGTATCAGAGAGGGTTCTGTCTGGTCCTTGTTCTCACAGTAGGTTTCCCACCAGTCATTAACATGGGGGGTAGCTTTGAGGAGTGCAAAAATAATCTTCTCCCGGTCTGAAAAGTCATGAACAGAGAAATATCCTTCTAATAGATTCAACCATCTATCTACGGCATCTACGTCTATTTGACCCTCAAATATGGGAATGTCAAAATTTAGTTGTACCTTAAAGGGAGTCGCAACTCCAGAGTGGCTACTGGATGCAGATGCGCCGCCGGTGGGCAGCCGTTGAAGGATCTGAGCAAAGCTATCCATCATCTCGTTCCTTTGTTTTTCGAGGGCCTCCTCGAGCAATATTTTGATAGGATCTCCTGCTCCCTCATCTTTCTTTTCGTCCCCCATGGGCGTCCGTCGAGGTTTGCGAGGCTGATCTTGCAAAGGTTCCACCAGATCAAGCCCTAGCTCCTTATACCCCGACCTCGTTGGGGACATGCAAAGAAGGATCGAGAAAAGCAGACCGCTCTGATACCACTGATCCGGATTTATGCAGGAACGCAACAGAATAAACACATAACCATAAATATAGAGATGCAGCGGAAATAACACTTCATTTCATTAATATCAAAGAACTGAAATTTGCTTACAGACAGAATGGAAATAAAACTAGCTAGGGCATTGGTAGCTATCTCTGAGAAGAGATGTGGCGGCTACAGGCCTCTGAACTGAGTTACAATGAGGCTCGAGGGCCTATTTATCATTTAGAAACAATGGGAAATCCTAAACAGCCCAAACCCTAACCCTAGGAGATGAAGCGCCAAAACTATGGGCCCCGTTTGGGTAAATTGGTGTTTCAACTTCCCAGGGGCGTAACTTTGGCATACGATCTCCGTTTGACGTGTACCATACCTCGTTAGAAAGATCTATCCGAGGACTACAAATATGGAATGAGCAACATCGGTCCATGGACCCATGTTGCTCTCCGTTTTCCCAAAAAACGTCGTTTAGGGCCTCAAAACGGCTCCGGAAGTTTAGGACCCGAAAAACTGCTAAAAATAGTAAACTGTGCCGAAACTGAAAAACTGAAATAGACAATGGTGGAGCCCCAAGTGGAATAGGCCGGTGACCACCAATATCCACCGATCACCATTCCTATCAGTAGATCATATGAACCTAAGGGCAGAATGTTCAAATTTACTTTTGTTTGAAAATCATTTAATTTGTTTGCTGTTTGGGGCAATTTATGTGTTACCTTTCTCTTGGTTCCAGTGGCCAGCTGAACCAGCCATGACTGCTGAAATTTTTCAGCTTTTAAGTTACATTTTTCTACAATATTTGGAATAATATAACTCAAAGAAGCACCCGGATCAATCAGAACAGTAACAGACAGGTCAGAAATCTTACCCTCCATTTCCACCATGGTAGCTTGATGTTCTGCTTGCCAATTTTCCAAGGCTGCACTAATAGTTGGTATATTTCTGGCTATGTCATTTACTGTTGTAGCTTCTCGATCTCTCATGATCATCTGAATGTTTCGATGAGGACAATCCCTCAGAAGATGGGGTTCTCCACAACCCCAGAATTTCAAGGGTTCCTTCATTCTGACTGTCCCTTCCTTTTTACTGTCTCCATCTATTTCTTTGGAAGCCACTTGGGATCGAGTGCGCTTGAATTTTTGGGTTTATTAAAATTTTCTCTCACTGGATGATCTCTCGCAAAATTTTTCAAATAGGCCGGTTTATGTTTCCTCCTTGAACTCACTTTATTTACCCACTTTTTCCTTGTTCCGCTTTTTTTTTTTGAATCAACATAACTGCTTTTCACGTTCTTCGTCCATTGTTTTTGGGTTGTCAAACTCAATTTTCTCTTTGTAAACAGTAGGCAAACAATTCATAAACCTTTCTACTTTTGCCTTTTCCTCCTTATATAGGGTACATATCTCAACAGATTTGTAAACTTAGTAACAAACTCATCAATTGTGAGTTGTCCCTATCTAAGTTCATGGAATTCCTTTGCTTTTTCATCATACTAACACTCATTCAAGTAGCGATTTTTGAACTTAACCTAGAAATCTTCCCAAGTAACTGTCTTTTCGTCAATGGCATGCACCATTTTTGTCTCCTCCCACCACAAGGTAGGCTTACCTTGTAGCTGGTAGACAGCTAATCTGGCCTTCATATTGCTTTCATATTCATAGACCTGGAAGTACTTAATCATGTTCAACAACCAGGCTTCAGCATCTTCCTCCTTTTCTCCATCATAGGAGGGAGGCTTGATTTTTCGGAATTCCCCTTGTAATTCCTTTTTCTGCTTGTATTGATGCCTATCAACATCATCATCCTCAGACTCATCAGTCTTCCTCTTTCCAGAACCTTCGCCTTCTTGGCTGTTCCACGAGGTTAGCTCTCTGATGAGCTTTTCCAGCTCCTTACTGGCTAATGACAACCTGTCATTCTGGCTTCTTATCTCAACCATTTCCCGTTGCAACCTGTGCAACATAGCCATCATTGAAGCGTTGGGATCTGGTGTACTATACTCATCACGCAGATCCACATAAATTTCTTCACCTTCTGCCATTTCAGCACCACTGTACACACACTCAACATAAATCAGTGAAAATAAAAATTAAAAAAAAAAATTTCCACAAAATTAAATTTATACAGTGAACACACAGCAACAGTGAGCACAATGTCAACAACCCAGTTTTATAACCTGGGCTCTGATACCATTTGTCACACCTCCTATTTCAAAAAAAATAAAAATCTTTTGAGTTATCATTTTCTATATATTGATGAACTAACTCCTATTCACTTACTAGCTTTAAGAATATAACCTCTCATTCCAAATTCGATTAATTATATTAACCATTAGAATTTGGATCATTACCCATTCTCTTTCACAATTTGTATATATATATAAACATATATATATATATTCAACCTCATAATATGTCATTAATGTAACCTCCATTTCATGTAAGACTCCCAATGTACAATCTCTTACATATATTCACATATAAATCGTTCATATCAACTTTGCATCTACTATGTCCGTATAAGAATGATGCGCTACTTTTCGACTGGAGATTGCTTGTTGACTTGGTTGTATTGGCATGGTTTCACATATATATGTTTGGAGTTCTTGGAACGATTGGGTTATACCTTTGACTGACGCATTGGTATTTCATAGACGTGGACATACATTATTACTCCATCATACATATGAGTTTGTATTTCCTTTCCCTGCGTTGGTATGGAATATATTTTGGTTAGTGTATCTTGGGTTGAGGGTGTCGTATTTGCGTCTACTTTACAACCCTATGCTCATCGTACGTTGGGAATTGATATCCACGTATCCTCTAAATCTGTGGTTACTATACTCTATAGTTTTCTGGTTACGGACCTGCATGCATCATTAATATATTTAAGGCACTGGTACATTGGCCCTTTAATTGACGCCCTATTCAACCACCACCGTCAATCAGTTGTCGATCCCTGTGAGAACCGACGGATCTTTGCCAGTTGTATGGCTATGCGTTGCTAGGGTTTTTCATTGATGATTGCTATAAGGATTAAACCGTAACTTTGTTTCGCTTTCTGATTCGAATCTCTATTCCATATTTCTTCCTGCTTGCCGATGGAATGATGTCTCTGCTCGACCTCCAAGCGTTTACAGTGCTTCACACCTGCTTGGTATTTTTTTCTGGTCAACGCGCAGAGGTAAATCCTAATCTTCCTTCAGGATTGAAATTTTCTTGTTCTCGCTGTATTTTATGGGTAGTCGTTTCGATTTATTTTTGATTTCGTGTTACCAGGTTTAGAGCTTCACCCTAACCATTATTCCTCAGAGCGAGTTCGTTTTGTTTTTGAAAATGCATTTCGTCCCTGGCTATTAATTTGTTTGAACTTTTCCTATCGTTTAACATTGATTCGATTTGCATGTCACCACAAGGATGTATGCGACGACCAAGAGCGCTACCAGTGAAAACCTTTTTCCGTGAATGGAAAATCTTCCATAAGTATGGGTTTTTCCTCGGCATGTCCTCTACTCTTTCTTTCAGTGTTTGCGTCACAGTTCTTTAGTAAAATCTGTTGATCTATTTCATTCTTTCATCTTTCAGGCATTCTCTTAGATCAGAATGATACTCTCGAATGGTGCTTTGCACAGATAATTATTTAAGTTTTTCTTTCCGAATTGAGCTTTCCCTATATACGATGTCCTTTGTTGTTTCAGTAATTCGGTTTCATTTTAACTCTCTTCGTTTTCAATCATCGACCCTTGAGTCTAACAGAATGATTTTATTTTTCTAACGCGGGTATTTCTTTGGCTACTCTACGTCTACACACAACTAGCAAGCTCATTACATTATTCACTGAGATGTTGAAATCCTACCTATTTGCCACAGGTCGGTACCCACGAGACTTCGGTTAATTTGTGAACCCGTGGTTCATACGACTAGTTTAATATTGCAATGTTACTAGTTCATGAATAATCTTCGTAACTCCAAAGGGATTCAAACCCTTGTGTTTATAATTTCTATTTATAATTTGTACCAGACCTCGACATTCTGTGTTGAGGGAAATTTGACCCCTACGAGGGTGATATAATTCCCTATATACTACTATATATTTTTTTTTATCCACAATTTTTCAATTAATGTACAGCTTGGTCCTACAATGTATTAGTATTTCCGTTCATTCTTTCAAGTCTTGCATATCTGGTACGTGAAACTGACAATACTTTTATCTTAATGGACCTGTCAAATATATTGGACTAACAAGCCTTCTAAATTTAATATTTATTCTCATGTCTATATCATTCTTATATTAGGAAGGCTTTCCTGTATCATGCCGGTGTATGAAATTCTCATACCACCATAGTTTGCAGTTTTGATAGTAACGGTTTCCTAGTCTCTTCTTCTATGTTAGAATTTTTATAGAATGTTACTAGCTCTGTTCTGTACTGTGGTTTACTAATGTGCCAAAATTATTGACAGGTGTTTTACGGATATGTATCTCTATTTTTTTTATGTTTAGAAGACATTTGTACTTATAATCTACCCTTTTACTCCCTTGACTTGGGTCCACATAATAGACTAGGATACATATATTTCAATATGCCATGCTGTGGTGAATATGCATGTTAGTTAATTACTTAACTTCCTTTTGTCTTTTAATTATGTTCTCTAATATTAGAATGATTCCATAAGAAAATTTATCAATGAGCAGTCTCTTGCAAGTCAATAGTTTCTTTCCTCTGCTATAGTGTTTGCTGCTTGCATGCAAAATTAATTGACCATTGAGTTTTTGGTTATGTATGAAAAATGTGCTGACCCTGAGGTAAGTCTATACAATCTTTCCTTTCATTCTTTAATGAAAGTGTAAATTTCGATTCATCTCCTGCTATTTTCCAGCATAATACAGGAAAACTCAGATTTCTCTCTCTTATGTATGTATATATTAGAATCATTCTATGACACAGAAGCAGATTAAAAACTAATTCACAAATATTCCTGTGGAGAACTAAGTATCCTCATATTTAAACCACAACTGGTTTAGAGATTATGTTGGGTTCTACTCCACAGATTTAGTTTCTACAACTATGCAGAATTCAAAGGTGAATTCCTTATGATTAATTGTGTTTAAATGTAGAATTTATATTCTAATATACAGTCAACTTTTATATGTAGCCAATTCATATTGTATGAAGTAAACACATCAATAAAATTAGAGACATACCACTCATGCAATTGACCAACCTCCCAACCTTAGATTCCTTCTATCTCCCAGAACTAACCCTCGAGCTGAGATCACCTCCTAGAACAGACTAACCTCAAACTGTGTAGGAGCAACTTATTTAAGCTATTGTTCCCCAAAGCATGTTTCTAATTCTGCGCCCAGAATAGCAGGATGCTTTTCTTCCTGTTTGCCTAGGCTTCCCATTTTTGGGATTCTTTAAAGCTGTTTTATGCTTTTCCCAGCTTTTCCAGCTTTTTACCTCTTCCCAACTACTTTCCTAATCATTGGGGAATTTAGATTTTTCCTCAAAATTCTAAATTTAGAATTAATTTCTTTCAAGTATTTTTGAAATATTGTGGGGAAATATTTGCCTCATCCATCCTCATGAATTTAGCAAGTGATCTCATAAATATCATTTTGGTCAATCTGCATAATTCATTCTATTCATTTCCTCAAATTAAATATTTAATTACATTCACAAATACTTATCCTTTGGGGTCCACTCCCCTTAGGATTAAAGTTAAAATGTCTAGCTTTGAAATTCAAACCCATAAATTGGGGGTGTTACACATGGTGCTGTTATTATTACTTTGGGAAAAAACTTGTACAGGATACCAGAGGTAATACTGCCTCATGTCATCTCTTTGACTACTACAAAACAACACAATAAGATTATTTCCCAGACAAGGAAATTAATTTTCCTTATAACTCGCTCAGAGGGAAAGAAGAATATTGTGGCCACAAGCTCGAAACAGGGCTCCCCTGCACGGCTGTAGCAGATGGAAAAATTCATGGAGGAATAGGAGGACATTTTCTCCTCACTCAGAGAGGTTCCTGTACACCATCAGGACGAGCACTCCACTGATCTGACCTACAATGCACCGTCGCCTGATGTTGCCATACCTCCTACAAATACACATATAAAATCCACACAGATACTGTCTGAGGCTAATAAAGAAACCAAATTTACTAAACGCATCGAGCATGTCTTCCCACAGGTCCATGACATCTTCAACAAATCTAGTACCTAGTTCAACATAATTTGCTTCATCTCAGGAAGGATCTCAACGCAATGGGGACCATTGCTTCCTAAGGAGGGAGGAATGATCCAGGTGGATATCGGTGGCCACCCACCTAATCCATTTGGACCCACACCATCATTTCTTGCAACTTTTCACATTCTGCACCACTTACTATTTTTAGCAAGTTTTCGGGTCCTGCACTCCCAAAGCCATTTTGGGCCTTAATGATCCAAGTGGATATTGCTGGCCACCCACCTATTCTATTTGAACCCCCACCATCAATTTGTTCATTTTTTAAGCTGCAGCACAACTTACTATTTTTAGCAATTTTTCGGGTCATGAACTTCCGGAGCCATTTTGAGGCCCTAAACGACGTTTTTTGGGAAAACTGAAAGCAACATGGGTCCATGGACCGATGTTTCTCACATCGAAAGTTTTACTCCTTAGATAGATCGTTATAACAAGCTATTGAGTGCGTCAAATAGAGATCAGATGCCAAAGTTATGTCCCCGGGAAGTTGAAACACCAATTTACTCAAACGAGGCCCACAGTTTTAGCGCTTCATCTCCTAGAGTTACGTTTTTGGACATTTCAGTTTTTCCAATATATCTCAATAAGAAATAGGCCCTCAAGCCTCATTGTAACACAGTTCAGAGGTCTGTAGCCACCACATCTCTTCTCAAAGATTGGCTACCAGCACCCTAGCTATTTTATTTCCATTATGTCCGTAAGCATATTTTTGTTATTTGATATTAATGAAATGATGCATTATTTCCACTGCATCTCTATGTTTATGGTTATTTCTGTATTCTGTTGCATTCCTGCATAAATCCGGATCATCTATTTTGTAACAGTCAGTGTTTCGTTTAATGAAATAGAGTTTTTACTCCATCTCTTTGTGCATATTGTTTTCATTTTTATCTTTGTGTTAGAAGAGTAATTTTGTTTCCTCACTGTTTTTCAGGAATGATCAGAAATTCCAACAAATTCTTGGAGATTGAGAATTTTTTGGTGGATCCATAGATCAATCTTGTCACAATGAATAACCACATTGCATAAGCGTATTGTATTGTTCTTTTTTATTAAAATTATCTCTATTAATTTTTGGAGATTTAGAATTTTTTGGTGGATCCATAGATCAATCTTGTCACAATGAATAACCACATTACATAAGTGTATTTGAATGAGATAAATAAGCTCAATGGGTTGATTTACACCAATTGGAAGTTCAAATTTCACACAGTGCTCTAAGGTTACAGTGCGTGGGAATTTGAAAAGGGGGACGAAGAGAAGCCAACTAAAGGCCGAGGTGGAACAAATTCAACAATTCAAGATTGGGAGAAGAGGGAAAACAAAGTGAAAGTGTTGTTGAAAATGTCATTGCAAGGCAACATCATCTCTCACATTAGATAGTGTAAATATGCCAAAGATATTTGGGTGACTCTCAAGGACCTCTATGAGAAAAAGAATAAAAATAGAGTATTGTTCCTGAAGATTAAGATTCTCTCCATTAGAATGGAGGAGAATGAATCTATAATTTCATTCATCACTCGAATCAAAGAGCTAAAAGACAAGATGGGCAACATAGGGGAGAAAGTGTCCAACACTAATCTTGTGAGGATTACCTTAAATGGTATGCCTCATGATTATTAGATTTTTATTACACCACTAGCAGCAAGGGAGAAAGCTACCACATTTGAAGAATTGACAGGTATTTTCATGTAGGGAGAAGAGAGGCTTATGAATCTAATCCTTCAGAATGTAGATATGGAATTGATGGTGAAGAAAATGCCTTTCAAGGGGAAACCAGGAGGAGGAAAGAAATGTGGTGGTACACCGAAGAAAAATTCATTCCAAGGTATGTCATCAACTAGAAATTATTCAAGGGTCAAGTGTTTTTACTCTAGTAAAACTGGTCACATTTCTATAAATTGTTATAAGAAGAAGACTTTCAAACCCAACATAGAAAAAAGAGGCATGTAGGGCACTTTGGTGACGAAGATCAGAATCAAGACCTAAAAATATTTGTGTCTCATTCTTCTCTCTCTAATGAGACTCATAAAGCTGAAAATTGATTTGTTGATTCTGTAGAATCAACTCACTTGACAAGTAATAATCATTGGTTTGAAAGTTTTAAAGAGACTAGTAGTGGTGCTAACATCTACCTTGGTAATAACAGAGCATACGTGATTAAAGGGTATGGATATATTCCCGTGATATTATTGATGGTAATATGAGGGACATCCAAAATGTCATGTATGTACCAGGTTTAAAAAAAAAATTGATCTTTCTCTCTATGATTGCAGATCAGAACTTGAAGGTAGAATTTTATCAAACATTTTGTGTCATACAGGATTTGTTAGATCATGAGAAGAAAGTCGCATCAGGAATATGAGTTGGAGGCTTGTATAATATGAATGTTATAAGTGCATCATATCAAGCTTTAAATTCAAAAACTTTGACAATAGAGAACCTTTGGCATCAAAGACTTTGACACATCAATTTGTAAGATCTATTTCTTCTACAAAAATAAGGTATGGTTAATCGTCTTCCTATTTTGAAAAATGCACATGTCGATTTTGAAGGATGGCCACTTGGAAAGATGCACACAAATGAATTTCCCTCTAGTTTAAACATGAGAAAGAGATATACACTTGAACTTGTGCACACATATATATGTGGACTGCTGCAGACAAAGTCCTTAGGTGTAGCTTATTAATTTTTGTTATTTGTTGATTATTGCATAAGATATACCTAGGTATATTTTTTGAGAAACAAAAGTCATACTTTCGAATATTTTAAAGAATTAAAAAGTATGGCTGAAAAGCAGATAGGGAAGGTCATCAAAATTCTCTGCTCAAATCAAGGGGGAGAATGCAAGCTTGGAAAATTCATTTATATTACAAGGGTCATGGAATAATTCAATAGTTTAGAGTACCCCACAATCCATAACTGAACGAGGTTGCAGAGAGAAAGAACATCACTCTTGTGGAGTTTTCATGTATCATGTTGAAAGGTAAGAACCTATCTAATGGATTTTGGGTAGAATTTATTAATAGTGCAGAATATTTAAAGAATAGAACTCCAACTAAGAGTCTTGATCACAAGATTCCATTTGAGGCCTTATATGGTTTTGAGCATGCAATCAAACAATTGAGAGTATATTGCTTGAATATTTTGCATAGTCCTAAGGAGGATAGGAAGAAATTAGATGCTAAATCCATAACATGCATATTTGTAGGGTATTTTTATGAGTTTAAAGCATATAAGTTGTTTAATCCATCTAATCACAAGGTATTTGCTAGTAGATATGTTATCTTTCGTGAACACGTTGATGAAGGGAACAAAGAAAAAATCTATGATGAGTGGGACATTCCTTTACTAATTGATGATAGCAATGATGAAGCCAAAGAAATCCATGTGCAGTAGCAACAACAAAATGAATAATATAGTGATGCAGGTACAGTAAAAAATCCAAGTCCATTCAGGGGTGATCAAGAGATATTTGAGGAAAGTCCGCTACCAATAATATTTGGTAAGATGTCTCATTTAACAACAAGGTATAAAGACTATGCTCTTATGACTAGCATTTTAAATGTTGTTGAGCGTAGGGATTACAATGAAGAAAATTAGTATGATGAATGGAGGTGAGCTATGAAAGAAGAGTGTGAGTCAATAATTAATAAAAAAACTTGGGAATTAGTTGATGCGGCAGAATGAAAAGAACCCATAGGTTGTAAATGTTTATATAACTCTAAATTCAAAGCAAATGGTGGTGTATATAAATACAAAAATAGGTTGGTGGCTAGAGGGTACTCACAAAAATAATGTATTGATTATGCGGAGACCTTTTCTCCAGTAGCTAAGTTAAATAATATTAGAATTTTAATAGCCTTAGCTACAAAGCATCATTGGAGTTTACATTAGCTAAATGTAAAATCTACTTTTCTAAATGGGGAATTGAAGGAAGAGGTATATTTAATAAAACCTGAAGGGTTCATTAAACATGGACAAGAATATTTGGTCTATAAATTAAATAAGGCATTGTATGAATTGAAACAGACACCTAGATGTTGGTATGAAAAATAGACTCTTTCTTCTTGCAACATGGTTATAAGAGCAGTAAAAATGACCAAAATTTCTATACCGCATTTGATCAATGGGAAAATTGTGTTGATTTCTTTATATGTTGATGATATATTTGTTACTAGAAATGCTGATGAATTGATTAAAGAAATCAAAGTGAAGATTTCATAGGTTTTTGAAATAAAGGACCGTGGAGAACTACATTATTGCTTGGGTCTTGAAGTCTTGAGGGATTACGGCCAGGCTTTTCTCACTTAAGGAAAGTATGTGAGGGGATTATTGAATAAATTCATAATGGATTAGTGTAAAGTTGCCTCATTACCTATACAATAGAATGTTAAATTTTGGAATGATGATGGTTCTAAAGAAGTAGATGCTACACTATACAGACAGCTAGTTGGAAGTATGATTTATTTTATTAGAACTAGACCTGAATTAGCATTATGAGTTAGTGTGTTGATTCAATTTTTGTCAAAACCTCTTAAGAATCATTGGGTGGCAGAAAAAGGTGTCTTAAGGTATCTTCAAGAAACCATCAATTTTGGCATTAATTATACTAATTATTTTAATGTTAAACTAAGAGGTTATTTAGATTCAAACTAGGCTAGAAATATGGATTATATAAGATCCATAGCAGGTTATGCTTTCAATATTAGTTATGAGGTAATTTCTTGAAGCAGTAAGAATCATAGGACTTTATCTTCAGCAAAAGCAAAAGCAGAGTATCAATTTGTATGTGCAGCCACTTATGAAGCAATTTGGTTGAGGAGACTTCTTCATGATGTAGGAGAAGAAAAAATATGTCACAATGATTAAATGCGACAACCAAAGTTCAATCAAGCTGGAAAATAACCTTGTTTTTTCATAAACACACAAAACAAATTGATACTCGGTTTCACTTTGTTAGAGAAAAGGTTCAGTATAATGAAATTTTTATTGAGTATTGTAACATTTGTGATAATGCAACACATATTTTCACCAAGACCCTTGGGAAGATTCAATTTGAACTCTTTAGGGAGATGTTAGGTGTCCATGTGAATACTTTCTCCATTAAGGGGGAGACTTTAAAATAATGGAGAAATATGTATTATTGGAGAGAATTTGTTTCACAATTGTGTGTGTGTCCTACATTAGGATTCGTTTATATTTTCTAGGAGACACTTTGAATCTCCATCAAATGATATAAAATTATAAATTTGTGATTTGTGATTAATTTAATATTGTCATTCTTCTTGGGCAGTCTCTAGGTGAAGCTTTCTCACTTCTAAGCTACTAGTTTGTGTATATAAGTTGCATCTTCCATTTTTAATAAATTCATGTAGGCCACAAGATCGTCAATGACACAACACCCTCCAAGTGTTACACTAGTGAGAGACTAGAGCATAAATTGCATCAGCTAGACTCTATCAAATCACATCAAAACACCATTCTTTTCAACTATGCCATATACAAAGCCAACTTTCTATCATATTTCCTAGCTAATAGAAGAGTGGAGGATCACACCCACTTCCAAAATTGGTCTACACTCTCCTCTTATTTTTTAGAATGGACTCCCAAGGGGAGAAGCATTTCGCACCAACACTCGCACCCCCGAGATCCATGTTACAAGTGATATTTCATGTCCTATTTGCATTTAAATTCATGATGTTAGCTCTTAAAAAGTGGCCATCATTCACCTTCAACTCTGCCAACCTCACTACAAGTATGGAAATCTCAACATGTTCGGATCTCCTCCTCTGACTCTTCTCTGTGGTTTATCTATACCTCACCCTCATGTTATGTTTAGTTTGAATGCCCCTTCCTTAGTGCTAGAGTATTCTTTGGCTATCCAACACTCCCCAACCCCATTCCTCGTGTGACATTTTCCAGAAGTGGTTCTATTATTCTCCCTTCCATTCTCACCCCACCTTCCTAACAAAGAATTATCATTCTCTGTGTTACCTTAGATTTCCTCACTATATTCTCCTGTCTACAATAATGTTTTAAAAGATTGGTTGAGATATGTGAGGTGAGGGTGACCATGGTCATGGGAATCCCCGTCATGCTACTAGATTTGATAAGAACTCTCATATTTCTAACCTTAATAAAGCTGCCATCATTCGACACATTATTCCCTATATAGAAGCTAACAAAATAAGGTGCCTTAGCAATGAGAATTAGACCATATCTATTATTGAAGCACTTGTGGAAGCATGATCAATCCAAAGAGGTAACGACATGGAAAGTTGTAGAGGCCAATGGCTAGTTGATCAACCTTCACCATTCTCTATGTGAATTATCCTAACTCTTAGGAATTTCTTTCCCTGTTATCGTGCACTCCCTGTCCTCCTACAGTTCTGAGGAAGGATCTAACTCCCACTCCTCCCCTTCATCTCACTCACCTTTCCTTAGTATCAAGATCAATGACATGTAGTTTTAATTCTAGGTGATTTTTGAAGTCGAGAAGAGATAGGAATAGAAATAATCATGGTTGTATGGTTTCCTCATAGTGAAGGATCCATGACAAGAGATAGTATATGAATGGACGAAAAATAATACAATTGTTGGAGCGGGGTCCCCTAAGTGTAACCATTTTTTATATAGTTTGTAATAGATTAGTCATGTGCAAGGGCTTTGGGGCGGGTCAAAGCCCTTCATGAATTGTAATGGGTCAAAGGGTATATCAAGGGGGCACAAACCAAGGGTTGCGGACCATAGAGTAGCATAGGCTAATAGTACAAATAGATGTCTAGATTGAGGCTAAGAAGTCAGTTTTTGGATAAGTCCGAATATTGATGTTAGATCTAGTGGATTCGTGATATTTTGTGAGGATTTTTCTGGGTAGAAGGCTCTTGCTTGATGTGTGCATAGGGACCTGTTGTGGCCAGCAACAACCCCCCTTCTTATTTATTATTATCATTAATACTAAATAAGTGAGGACCCTTAGTCAAAAAAAAATTAAAATCGATTAGTGCTTGTATTTCCTTTTTCAATAAAACTTACTATTATAAACTTAGGAGAATACTCCTTGAAAAATCTAGAAAGGCTTAAGTTTTATGATAAGGTAGGATAAAATCATTCCTTAAGAAATATTTCATCGCAAAAAAAGGTAATGGATACCTCCTTACAAGCGGAATTCTAAGATTGCGAGATCGCGATGCGAAACTATGCACTAAAAACATTCATCGCATCGCATGCCTTAAAAATCACTTACGCTGAAAAACCTCAAACCGCTGATATGCGATGGCACATATCGCAAATCGCATTTCATAGAAAACACATTAATGGATGATTGTCATATACTATGCTCCTACGATATTGCGGTATTGCGATATTGCAATTCCACGAGATTGCGATCTATGATACTGCGATCTGTGATATTACGAAGCAAATCACAGATCGCCTTATCACAGATCTTTAGAGCTCATTGTATGAAAAAGTTTTTTTTCAATAAACTGAGACCTGGTTATGCGCTTTAATGTTAATCAATGAGTTATTTGCCAGTCATTAATGAAATATGGTTTTGTTCTGATCGAAGAGCCATTTCACGTAAGGTGGTATATTTTATATGTCTTCGGCATTTAAATCTTTCCCGCCATCTTTTTATTATCATTATTTTCACCTCATTTGTAAACTTCAAGAACTAAGAACAGAAAAATTTGCAAAGCAGTATTCAGGATATTATGCGAAAGAAAGGCAAAGCTCCGAGTTCTGAAGACAAAGAAATGATGCCCTTGTATACAGACACCGCCTGTAATAAAGATGCGGGTATTACTACTTGGGAAGGCATGTACAATCTACTTGAGGAAGAGAATCCCAAAATAATGGAGGTTACAGCTACTGCAGCAACAGGAAGCATTGTGCCAAAGAATATCACAATGGAACTCTTATTGTGAAATAAGCAATAAAATCACAAATAAAGTCATAGACTTACGACATGATTACGATTTAATTGATAAAAGAGTAACCGAATATTTGGCTTGGCAAGAAACAGAGGAGGGGAAAAGAGCAGGCGCACCAATAATCAACGACAATCACAAAGAATTGCTCTTTAACAAGTGGGATGCACAAATCAGGAAAGCAGAGCAAGCGGCAGAAGAAGCAGCCACAGCAGCAAACAGTGTTATTGACTGCATAAATGAAAACTTGCATAGGGAAAATCTGATCTCAGAAACCACTCCAGGGTATCTACCGAAAGTACAGCAACTACAGACAGGCTGGAGACAGAAGGCTCAAGAAAAGGCAGAATCAATCAAAAGATTAACTAAGTTGAATTGGGATTCTTACTGGGCGTATTTGGTAAAACCACACAGCCAGTGCATGACTCTCAAATGTATCATCAATTCTATCGAGAAGATGGCGCCAGCTCTTGCCAATTCCGTTTTCATAGGACAGTTAAAGTTGGAAGTCGGCCAGCCGACTCTTCTCAAACAAATGTTGAACGCTTGCAATTTCAAGGAACAAATACACAAATAGTTAGTTATTAGTTTTAATTTTAGATTCAGTGTTAGTATTAATTTTGCTTTATTTTTGCTTGAAATGAGGACGGTCATTTAAACCGTATCCTACATTTTTGCAATAAATTATTTTTAGATTTAGTTAGTATTATTTAAACCCTTTTCATGCATTTAGAGAAGGGTCCTGAAATTTTTCAAAAACTTGTCCTCAGAACATGCACTTTTTATAGTCTGAAAGAGGTTTGATGAATGAATGGGAGCAGTTATTGTGTCTACGTTAATATCTACTATGATCTTGCACTTTTGTATCGTGGATGTTGGATTAAGAAGAAATTAAATCATTATTGCTTACTTGAAACCTCATGAGAGTAGAACTAGTTATAAATGATTTTTATATCTCTTAACTATTGATGCCTTTGCTGTTAAGTGATGTTGTATTGATGAGTTGTTTATATATGATGGTGAATGTTTGATTAATATTTTAGCGCACTTATCAGTGATAGCTATTTATTTATGCTTAATATATGAGTAGCTTATTATGCGATATGTTTTTCAAAACTATTTCGTCTAACTTTTTATACGAAGTGGTTTATTTCCATTGAATTATTTTCTCATAACAGTTGAATGATCCTTATTACCAATTGTTATTTTAAATCATTTTAGATCGCATAACAGAGAGATTACATCTCGGGTTAGTGTAGAATTATATATTTCTGTTTATTAGAATATAATTGCATGTTATTAGATTAGAATTAGAATAAAATAATTTCACGTAGGAACTTTTAGAAAGGAAATATCAATTCTCAACACACACATATTAGAGGCGGTCTATATCTGATCAAACCATACTGCAAGCAGGAAAGGAGGCACACTAACCAAGGTGGATCAAATTTGGAGTATCCCCCTTGTTGTAGACCCGATTTTCGGGGCTTCAACATATTTGGCGCTAGACGGAGGGACTCGAACTATGAATGGAAAGTAAGTCAAAATCTAAATACCATTATGAGAGTAAATCGCCCTCACCATCTCCCCCGACTTCCCCATCACACTTAGAATCTTTAAATCTAGAGCCAGAAGTCGAAAGAACAATAGCCACTACCACAAGCTATGACATTTTAGAAGAATCTGCTATTGAACCTCCTGAAGTTGAATCTTTGATCCATAAACTTCAGCAATTTTCAATATCACCTCAAATATCTGATAAATATCAAGGCAGTGTGACTTCACAAGATAACCCTACTCATCCTCTCACCAGATTAAAGAGTGAAAATTTTGGTGCCTAGCCAACCGAGTTACCTCTACCTACAAGGAAGAGAGCAAGGAAATCACCTAAAGGGTCTGATAGCGAGACTCTTTCATCATCATCATCCTTCTCAACCTCTTCATCATGAATTCAACCATCCACCCCTCCACTTCAGATTATTGTCCGTCAGTCCACTGTAACTTCCGCATCTCCTTCTCAAACATCTGGAATCGTAATATCCTCATCTTCCCAACCGCAGGGATCATCCTCTTCTCTTTCCTCTGTTGGTAATTCAGCAATGGCCCAATCTCCATGGAATAACCCAGGGGCAGTCTTAATGCCTGCACCCTTATTCTAGCAATGTGTGCAAGTATTTTGCATCTTTTGTTCAAGTTGCCTTTGCTTTGACTATTTCCTGTATGCCTTCATTCTCTTCCAGCATTTTAAAACTTCATGGTTACAAAAACCATAATAGGAACATCAACTCTTTCTTCGATTCATGCATGCAAATTTTTCATGCTTAACATAATCATAAACAACTTGACTACGGGAAGAATTATACCTCGAATGTTGATTTTCCTGTCCATAATTTTTACCTTCTTGAGGAGATGAAATTGAAGAGGTTCCAACTTTCTTTTGAAGACCAACATTAGTGTTCATGTCTTAATAGATGTCAAAAATATCTTGGTCACCATAAGTTGCATGTCTACAAACATCTTGCTGCAACATGGGTTTTAAACAATGGCAGTCATCTTGAATACAAACTTGACATGTTTGTGGGTTTGAACTTGCAACAAATTTTCTTCTTGTAACTGTCTCAAGTGGCTTCACGACTGTAGAGTTTTCGCCATAAGATTAAACATAGCCTAGACCAAACTTCTTAGACCTTTCCTCAACAATAATAGGTTCAATCATGCCTTGTGCATGTTTTCCTAGACCCTTGTCTTCATAGCCCATTTTTAACATAAATTTGGACCCTATACCTCTAGCATGTTTTTCAAATGAACCTACACATCTATCTAAAGATGAATTTGAACAAAAATTTGAGTGATTTACCTCTACTTCAAGCATGTGTTTGGTTAAGGCCTCTTGGGAAAAATGGAGTTGCATCTCCATCTCATGCATTCTTTGAAGAAGTCATTCTTTCTCTTGCTTCATAGCAACCAACTTCTCATGAAGTCTAGTACTTTCCATTACATATTCATATAAAATTTTCACCATATCCTTCAGGATGTAGAAGTCTCGCTTCATCTCTTCATCAAAGTGTCTTGTAAAGGAGGATGATTTAGAAACCTCACTTGATCAAGTTTTCATCATTATGTAAATAAATTAAATAACTTCAAAAATAATTCACAAAGCTTCAATAAAAAATTAACAAAGCTTCTTAACAATTTGGCTGTAGATTAAAGCTCTTTTCTACAACTTGTATCTCTTCCTCAAGAAGCCCCTTTTTGCAAACAATCCCTATTTTTCTTCAAGGGCTACCTTGAGGTCCATTGGGTAAGGAGGATGTTTTTGGCCTTGTTCCTTCTTGTCCTCTTCTGGACATAGCTAACAGTAGCTCCCCTTCACCTCTAGAAAACTTAAACTTGTAAGCATTAGTCAATTTGTAAACAGTTAAATTCTTTGTAATATTAAACACCCTTCAAGTCAAAAAAGAAATAAAGTAACCTTCTACTCTGTCAAGAAAGCAACTTAGTGCTCTGTCAAGCAAGCAACCTAATGTTATGTCAATAAAGCAACCTAGTGCTCTGATACCAACCTGATTTGAAATGGGTGAATGACTTGTTATGCTATGAAAGTGCCTACCACTCAATTAAAAAAAATTAAGATCTTGCTTATACTTGATAGTGTGGAATTGAATACTTGAATCAGGTGTATGTGTTTTAACTATTTTAATGCTTTATGTCTTGGGAATTAAACATTTTTTTAGGCTGAATAAAACCATGTACATTAACCATAAATTGTAGAAAATGAATTGTCAACACATAACAACAAATTTAATAAAGGATTTCACCTGAATTTCATGGGCTACGTCTCCTTCAGCATTTGTCAATTAACTTGTCTCTTTGGCATTAAGATGGAAAACTTCACTTACAAGTAACCACTCAACTCCAATTGTTATTTGAACTGTACTGATGGGTTTATAATACCATCATACCCTTGGAATGACTGCGAACTCTCTGGAAATGGACCTATGCTCCCTTTTACTTGACCTCTTCTCTTGGTGCCCTTAAGCTTCCCTGAGACTCCCTGTGGCACCAACTCCCTTAGAAGTCCCTAAAACCATTTCTGTTGTCCCCAAAAAATATCATTCATCCAAAATAGGTTGTTCATTTACTCAAAATTAGCTCTGGCTCCCCAATCTACGCCTCCAACTCCTATTGGACCTAGGCACCCTGAAACTTCCGTGTCACTTCTTTAGCTCTAGAAGTCTCCAAATGGCTCTACAAATCTTTCCATTAGATTTATAATGTCCAAAATAGTTATAAATGACTATTCACTTGTTGAAATTGGCCTCTAGTTGCTCTGGTTATGCCTCCAATCCCTTCCATTGCATTCAGAAGGTTCAATAGAGTCATAATAGACTATTAGTTTGCTGAGAATGGCCTCTGGCTACCTTGGCTAGGCCTCATTCTCCTTATGGCTCTTGGTGGCCCTAGTGGTGCTTGGAACTTCGATGAAGCAAACTGACACTCATAAGTCCTCAGATGGCTCTTAAAACCTCACCAATGGCTCTATAATTTCCAAGATAGTAAAAATTGACTATTGGTTTTCTAAGAATGGCCTCTAGCTCCCCTAGCTAGGCCTCATTCTCTTGTTGCCTTCTAGTGGCCCTAATGGCCCTTGTAACTTCTCTGAAGAAAAATCACACTCAGGGGTTCTCTGATAGCTCTACAAACCTCACCAATGGCTCTAGAATCCTCCAATTAGCTAAGAATGACTCTCTGTTTACTCAGAATCGTTGAAGATTGAGTCTCCTACTCATTTTCCCTGTCACACCTAAGAAAGCTCCACTAAAAGTGGAGGACTCCACTTAACTGTAGTCAAAATAGTTGATTCCACCTAAATTTTGGCACACTTTAAACCTATGCCAGATTAGCCATTTGATTAAATGGTTAGTGGTTGGGCACATGACCCACACCACACGATTACGATTATGGTTGGCAGAACCATAGGCATGAACTCGGTTGATTTGTTTTAAATTGCAGTTGAACTGCTAGTTAGCGGAGACCATGTCGAGGTAACAACAAACATTGCACATGACCATGCCAAAATTGTCGACAGATAAGCAGTTGGAGCTTAACATAAACTACCACATTAATTTTTGGACGTGGCCATGTGACACGACTTGCAGAGAATTGGCGGTTATGGTTGGAGGTTATGCTGACAATTGGTTGTAACATTGTTTTAAATTTTTTCCATGTGAACATGATCGTGGATACCACTGGTGGGTTGGGACCACTCGCGATCCCTAACTCCCATACACCATTGTATTAAATGTTAATATAAACCCTGATGCTATAGAGGTTAAGTAACATAGGCAGAGCGGGTGGTTAAGACTTGGTCATGTCCTGCCGGAGGTCCTGTGGTTGATTTCTGTGGCCTCCCAAAATTTTACCACTCTGCTTCAAGGACACGTGGCAGCCTCAAGGCTCACCACGTGTTGCCTTCTCATTTTTTCTCCAATAATGTACAAACATTTACAAAATAAAACTTTGACACTTCTTAAACTGTAATTAGCCTGGAATATTCCTTTTTGCTGACTGTACCTTTGCCCAATCAACCTTGGTCAAATGTCAAAATTTGTAGTTTTCTGGATTTTTCAAAATGCGATAAATTCTTCATACGGTGTCAGTTTTTTGAACCATTCATGGCGCTGAAATCAGGAAGTCAAGATGTATTTGGTCGCTCAGGTTCGACACACTTCTGTACACTTTGAAATTTCAGCTATCACTTAGGTCCTAAACCAAATCTGATCACTAGTGCAAGTGAGTTCGCCATCTACATATATCATCGCAACTACAGGAATCATAATCTACCCTTTCTCAGGTGCATCATTGTCCATGGAGCAAGAAGAGTTATGTGTGAAGGTCCCAAATTGCCTCGAGTTTGGCATCGACCTTGCGAAGCTACCAAGTGGGCAACTCCATGCGTTACACATCGTCATATCCATAGACCTATCGAGCAGAGAGGCACAAGCACAATAGAATATCAGCGAGGTCGAGAAGTTGGCAGCAGAAAAGACGCTAGTGTTTACCGAGGCTCAGACAACACAACAAGAACTCATAGCTCAGTGCAGGGAGCTAGAGAAATTTATTTACAGATTATGTGGCGAGATTCCAGACATCACTGTCCCAGCCTCAGTAGCACCACAAGCCAAAATTGAGAGCCTATTCATAGCCCTCAAAGCTTTCAGGTCTAAGATCCAGTCAGTTAGAGCAGATTTCGAGGAGAAAATTGCTGCCTTGCAGGAAAAGCTATAGCCTGAGACTCCCCTAGAAGTGCGCGCGCAACGGGCAACCATCATCAAGAATGCATCAGCCAACATTTCAGAGTATTTTTCCTATGGCTCCACATTGCTCGATAAAGGCATGAGACTATGGACCTATGTGCAGATAGATCCATTAGTCAATAAAATTACCCAGCAGTTGCACATGAAGGAGGAGGATTTCAATGACTTGCAGGAAGCATTTCCTACATTCATCCCTCCTCAAAGAATGACATGACTTTAGACCATCCAGGCGTTGCAGGACGAGGTGGAGGAGCTACACCACAAGAATAAAATTGTTACATAGCATATGAAGCCATGGGGAGATGAGGCCATAAAGCTCTCTCAGGACCTTCATGCTACAGTCTCAAACCTGAACCAGAGGTTGCAGAGAGTCATTTTGGTCGCTGAAGGTCCGACTTCAGAAAAACTGCTAGAGACCATGTAGAGCACATCGGACCGAAGTGTGGGTGTGTTGACACCATTTTCTGCTGCTATCAAGGCACTCTAGACCAAAATGAAGACTCGAGTACTAGTGTGACCCGAGACGAGTCACAAGATTGTGTTGGGCACCTATTTGAACGGGGTCTCCTAAGTCTGACCATTTTTTCTATATTTTGTAATAGATTAGTCGTGCACAGGGGCTTTGGGGCAGGTCAAAGCCCCTCATGAATTGTAATGGGTCAAAGCGTAGATTAAGGGGTCGTAAACCACGGCCTGCATACCATAGAGTAGCATAGGCTAATAGTATAAATATATGTCTAGATCGAGTCTAAGAAGTTATTTTTTTGATAAGTCTGAATATTGATGTTAGATGTGGTAACTTTGTGATATTTGGTGAGGATTTGTTTGGGTAGAAGGCTCCTTCTCACTGTGTGCGCGGAGACCTTAGCCATGCTATGTGCGGACCCCACTCGCTGTGTGCGCAGGTTATTGAAGTGTTTTGTATGAATAATTTGCACTGTTATGAATAAAATAATGTTGTTACGAATACCTGAGTTCTATATGCATCTATTGTTTATTGTATGAATTTTTCTCTATCTGATTTCCTATTTTTGTACTGTTTGCAAATAGATCTTCTGCGCAATTGTGTTTGGGTTTATACGAATTCTTATTGGATGGATTTGAGGGTATAAGGCTTTGATATTATGTGTTAAGGGTTATTTCTTGATTTATAGTTGATGGGTTAGCTTGCGCAAGACATTCTGCATATTTGACCTAAATATGTCTCTAAGGGTTTACTAGTTAGGGTTGTTGTTGCGAAGGTCTATTTATGTTTTTTTGGATCTAAAGGCACCCACATCACTTAAGTCTCTCTCAGGGTGTGGAAACCTAGTTCGAGCACCTTGCCATATTGCTGCGGGTGAGACTTTGACTTGCGCAAGTAGGTCACTGCCCAAAAGGGCGAGTAGTAAGAGGGTTTTGTTGGTTAACTTCAACTTCGAACCTGGGTCACAACCCCTCATGCCAACAACAATGAAGGCCTCCTTGAACTCTAAAGGAAAGAAAGTGGTGTGAATTTTCATCTCTTTCATTCTTATCAGCTTTATAGATAACTCTGAGCCTAAAAATTATAGCCATTTTTATATTTTGGTCACGAATTTTTTATGTTAGTCTCAATGACATCGTCCATGGAAAAAGTTTTTTCAACCTCATGTTTTCATGCACTAACCTTCCGGTTTCCCTTTGGCGGGGAGTTGGGTAGTTTGTCCAATTTACTTGCCACTCGCATTACTATGGATTTGTTTCCTATGTATATAACTCTTGTTAACATAAAACTAGCTACTTAAAAAAAAAATTATAACCTTTATTACATAAAATTTGTCATCTTATACGAATTTCTAGATAACATTTTAAAAATAGTGATTTAGAGTTAAATTTTCATTAATTATACCCTCCCTTATTAATTTATTAAATAAGTGCATATTTTCTTGTACATACAACCTCATCTTCTCCATAAGATTTCATCCATGGATATTGATAATAAGTTTAATGTTTTAAATTTAGGATACCTTTGTCATCGATTAGTTTTATAATGTGTTATTTTCTTGTACATACAACCTCATCTTCTCCATAAGATTTCATCCATGGATATTGATAATAAGTTTAATGTTTTAAATTTAGGATACCTTTGTCATCGATTAGTTTTATAATGTGTTGTTGAATGAAAGGCATTACTATGTATCTCAATAATCTTGTTGTTCAATAAAAGGCATTACCATGTGTCTCAATAATCTTGTTAGATAATCTACTTGGCTTTTAGTTGTTTCATATTGTGAATAAGAGGAAATATATTGTGTTGTAACCCATCAATAAATTGAAAGAAAGAGCAATGAAAGAAACCCTCGGGGACACAAGCACCTATTTGGAAAAAGATATGTCCTTCAAGATAGACCAAGGTATTACAAGAGAGCGGAAACTCCTAAAAAAAAACAAGTCTTCTAACAATATTTCACTAATTCACATCGTGGTGAATCATCCATACATGTAGTTAACCAGTGATATTTCATAACAACTATCTATTTTTGAATTCTAAAAATTAATGATGATAATCAAAACAAATGTTTTTGAAAATTTCATTTTTATGTTAAGATATGAAAAATAAAAAAATCAAAATCATTATAATTCATAATTTTACTAAATTTTAAAAGATTAAACAGTCGTCGTATCTTACATACTATATATTACCAAATATATATATATTACTTCTTTGAAACATATTATTTAACCTATTAAAAAAAATATTGTAAAAGTAAGAAATTAATACTCAAATTTCTATTTCACATGTTTTTATAATTCGTCTTTTTATTTAACCATTTTCATTTGGTTAGGTGACATCTCCATCAACAATTTATGTTAAGTATTGTGAGAATTTAAATCTTACCTACTATATTCACTTACAACACACATAATGCTATACTTAGTCATATTTATTTTCAATACATAATATTATCCTACATAATATCAAGATACATTGAGAGCTGTGGACAATCCATGCTTTAATTATAACATTTGACGGATTTATCAAACCGTTCTATTCGACGCACAGAATGCTTAATCTCAAAACGTGACATATGGAACAAATGTCGAATATAGTGAATCGAATTCGATACAAAAATAGTAGTAGATTTACACAGAGGATAAAGCAAAAAAATACATGATAGAACGATAAAGCAAGACAATTATGTTCAAAAAAACAACATCCCATAGGTTTTCACTACCTATCATATATGTAATCCGACCAAACGCGGAGCAGCAAACGCAGCTATTATGTGACCATGCTCCATTAGCAATAAACATTAAAGCACAAATTCTCATATTCTGATTAAATTTTTGAAGTGGAAGTGTGGGAGTATGGATCTTCAGCCGAACCATTTAACGCGGCTAGCTGGCGAAAAAGTTCGCGGTTCTCCGATTTTAGATTTTCGCAATCGATTTGTATCTGTGTTATCTCTTTCTTCAGAGTGGAGCATTCTTTCTTCAGAGTGCTGCACCTACGCCTCAACGCTCTTTCTTCATCAGATGATTCAGTGGACAATGAATATTCTGGTCGACACCTGGAGCTCCCACTTCTCTTTTCCGAATTCGTGAGACCCCCTCTTTTTCTTTCAAATTCACTCTTCCGCTTCCTTGTTGATGCTTTAAGTTTGTCTTTGCTCTACATCAATCCGACACTATCCACACAACCTTCCAAACAATGGTTCCTCTTTGCTTCTCAGATTCTGATGCATTATCATCCGCAATCCACTATATACTTGGTCTTCCACTTTTATAGATCAAATATTTCTGATTTATGTAGAGATCACTGATTAAAGATAGGTCAGCGACAGCAGAGATAGCAGCAGAGATCTGTTAAAGCATGCAAAAATAAAATACAGGGTCTATTTTTTTCTTTCTTCGGAAAGGCATTTTCTTTGCTTGCCGTTAACATTCACAAGAAGCAGTTAAATAAAAGAAAATGAGTCTCTTCAAAGTCTAAAATTGCCGGAATAATAAAACCAAAGTAATTAACAATTAATCCATAAATTTGACTTCCCTACTGCAACATCTTCAAAGAATACCTGTTCCCAGGTATTTTAGCTCGAGGCAACTTCAAAACCTTATGTCGATACAGTGAGAATGTCGTTCCTAACGATGACAGAGTTCAGTTTCTGCCCCGGGCATCCCTTGCTAAAAGGTTAGATAACACGCAAACAAAAGGTTAGGTAACAGGGTAAAAAATGGAACGATAAGAAAACATGCAGATGCGTAATTCAGAAAACAAATTCCAAGGATTTTCTTTACCTCTTCTTGGACAGCCCTAAACCCTACTGCTTCATTTCTGATATTCATCCATCCGCATGTTCTAGGAACTTAAAGAGATATGACATCAAGGATTTCCCATCAATTCAAAGAACGTGGATGGCAAACAACACTTCAAAAAAAACCATAAGAATATACCACGATTTCATTTTATGTTCCATTTTGAGGTTTCTTGAATTAATATCATACAACAAAAGAAAAGAATTATGCGGTTACCGGGAACGTTCACAAAAATTTACGACTAAAGCCTTCATTTCCAATACCCCAATCCCAAATGCAATCTCAAAAAAGAATTGACACTCTTAATCACACATCAAAGAAAATAACGCCAACCCACGGACTTCGTTTGAACAGTTGCGATTAATGTACAAGATTTGAACAGGAGACAATTTAACAATACACCGGAACCCTAAAGTTCAGAATAACGGATAGCTGAAATACAGAGGACTGACAGATAAAGGGGATAATAAATAACAAGAGCAGATTATTCAACAATCGAAAATATATTTAGGGTGCTTACTAACCTTCATGGATTGAAAATTCAGAGCTCTTTCTGGATATAATGATGGAGACGAAGTTGGAAGACTCGCGTATCGTTGATTGCCAGCTCCGCTCCTTGGAAGACTAGCGTATCGTTGGCCACCTTCCTTTGAAATTCAACTGGAAAAGCGTCGTAGGAAAGACATGGAAGTGTCGGCTTATATAGAGAGCAGATGTCCACGAAACCCAGCGTTCGGAGTTACTTCAAAATTATTAATAATAATTTAATTTACGTTGATCTAGACGTTGAAGTTTGGAATAATTTTTATTAAAAATAAATTAAATTTCTTGAAATTTTTAATCGGCATTATTTTTTAGTTTGTAAACGATTCCTACGGTTTTGAATTTAATGATCTAAATATAAATTCTATAATGTAGTTAAGTTATTTATATTGTTGTAGATTTCAAAAGATAGCTGCATAATAGATTGTTGAATTTTTCAAATTTTGAAATGATTACTCGATTCATTATACAATTGTCTTCTCAAAATCAGAACAATTGGAATTGGTTATTAATAAAATAAAATACATAGAAATGTAATTTATCATTAACCCTCATCAACTAATTCTATTGTCATATATGATGTTATAATTGCATTAGTCTCTTGATTTTAATTAAAATAGAAAATAGATTAACAAATAAAAAGATAAATTATTCAAATATTTCTGAGTAAAATAAAATAAAATAACATATACAAGGAATTGAATCAACTCTTAAGCGCCTGTCCATGATAGGAGTTGTTGATGATTCTTGCAATCGACTATTTTTAGCCGATTAAATAGCTCTGAGCCTAAAAGACATATATCAGTTTGCACAAGGAGAGGGAACATTATTTTCATACATATTTTTATGTCATTTGGAAGTGGTATTTCTCTAATAAAATCAAATGCTTTAGTTGGATGTCTTGGATGGAAAAACCTTCAACAACCAAGATATTGTGGGCGTGGGATATGTCTGGTGTACATGAGGAAAATGGAAGACAAATTATTTTTTTATCTATTGTCGATAAGCGATGGCACTATAGGATAGGGCTTTGGATAATTACAATATGACTCCTTTGTGACATTTTCAGTCCTATATGCATGTCTTTTATGGATCCAATGATCTGGTCCATAAGCGATGACACTATAGGATAGGGCTTTGGATAATTACAATATGGCTCTTTTGTGACATTTTCAGTCATTATATTTATGTGTATTATGGATCAAATCATCTAGTCCATATGTCTTAACCCTAATGCAATTACATTTGAAGAGTAATAAGCAATGATACTTGACGATGTCATAAAGACAATGGCCTATTTTAATGCATAGGACATAACAAGGAGAGTAACTGCAATGCAAATTTCAAAACGAGAGACATATGGCAAGTTGGGTTTTTTTACTGTGCATGTTATAGGAGAGAGTGAGGATGTAGAGCTGCCATATATATATAAATGTACACAAATTATTTCACTTATGGTGGGAAAGTGGAAAAAACATTAATAGTAAAGTTGAAATGGTGAGTTCATAGTATGGGTGAGTGGATACAATAATTTCAGTCCACTCATCTTATCTAACTAGATAAATGGCATTAAAACACTAGTAAGCACCTTTCAAAAAGTAAGTTTTGGCCACATTTATAAGGGGAAAAAAAAGAGTTGATTTATTTTTAAAAGAGGAATAACGAGGATGTCAGGTTACTTCTATTTCTCTGCTTTAGAAGAGAGAATCTTGATCAAGGCTGGTATCATAAATTATTCATAGAAAGAGGAGCATATAATCAAAAGGCATATTTCATTATCCCTAATAAAAGGATACTAACAGAGTGAAGGTATATTTATTAAGTATTTTTGACATAAGTAATATTATTCCAAAAATATAGGCAAAATATAGATGATAGGAACTATTGTGCAAGAAATGTAAGAGTTTTCAATGATGACCAGTTTTGATGTAAAGACAAATGAAAATATTGAAAAGAGAATAAGAACCCATTTTGATGTAGAGAATAATGAAAACCCCGAAAAACCAATAATATGAATTTCATGTTTTTGATAAAGATGAAGGAAAAGGCAGAAAAGAGAACCATGTAATATAAAAGTACATTTTCTTCCATGAAAAAAAAGCTCACAACCTCAAGTCTGAACACCGCCTTCAGCCTCCATACCAGTAATGGGCCCTTACGCTAAGGCCACCCCAGCTTCACCATCAGCATGCATTTTTATCTTTCCGAGAGACGTGTGCACTCCCTCGTCTGTGTAAATATCTTTGTCAACATGGTAATCCCGTTCTAGCTCTTCCATGGCTCTTTCGAACATTTCCAGCGCCAATTTCGTTAATCGCTTCACATGCCATTCTCGCACATCCTCTTGGCTTTGCAATTGCATGGCCTCCCAACAGACTATAGTTGTGAATAAATATCACATTCATTACATGATATAAGTCTGGCCCGGACAAGTAGGAATTATACATTCTAACACACCCCCTTAATGACTACTTGTCTCGATATCACTTCGCAAAATCTAGTGGTGATCAAACATAACAAAGAATATGTCGACGTCCATATAAAGGAGCAACCATCCACCGGAATGCATGGGTACCAACCGCTGCAACCGCTGGTCTTGTAGGATGTCCTTCGTATACATGGTTCTATCAACCATTATCACTGCATACATGTACCTGTATCTACATATCCCCCTCCAACGTGGGTTTTATCGGATGGCCCATAACCATGCTCTTCCTTCATCGGGGTTTTATCGGATGACCCGTAACCATGCTCTTCCTTCATCGGGGTTTTATCGGATGACCCGTAACCATGCTCTTCTTTCATCAGGGTTTTATCGGATGACCCGTAACCATGCTCTTCTCATGGAAACCTCTCTTTGCCAGCCTCTTGTTGTATCAGATGATTAATATGTGGACAATCCTCTTCAGCGCAGTGAATACCTGACAACAATCTGGAAATGACAAAACAGTAAAATATATACTCTTGTTTCCCTCAGCCCAAGAGGGCCGAGGTCTACCCGAGCCTCTGATACCAAAATAAATCTTTAATATGCAAACTATATCATTAATTAAATAGATTACACACATTTATACATGATAGGAAATCTATCTTGGACGTACACTAAGTTGGTTGAGGGAATATCTCAACCTCACACCAAATAAGGAAACTAGTTTTAGCTAACCTAGGAAATAGGAACAGACTCTATTCATAGAGAGTCACAACTGGACAAGTAGGAATTACACATTCTAACACACACAATATTCATGATTGGATTCTGTAAATATGGTGCGAGCATGCAGTATTGCTTCAAGATATAAGTTTATCCAAACATTCGTGTCCATTTTTGTTGAGATTAGAGCACTTCGCACACGATACAGTCAATAAAATTACCGAAAACAGAAATGTCAGCTACTGAAATCGTCCAGAAATTCGAACGCTATGTGTTATCAGGTAATATAACTTTTAGAAACTTTAGCGTTTTCTTTTGGAAATTAATTCCAACTACAAACCTAGCAGTAGGACATCAACTTTCAAATTTTTTATTTGACTAAAGCAGCAAAGTCTTAATCTGTTTTTAAATTTTTGGGTTTGAATCCCTGTATCAAGCAACATCGCCACTTCGGATGCATCAAATCGTTACCTCAGGCAGTAACATTATTCACCTAACTACATTTAAAAAAAGCGCGAAAAGACAAAGTTTGAATTTTGGTTTTAAAGTTTTAGGTCATATAGTTTTATAACCTATGTAATAGATAGTAGTAGAATGTAGAGTAGAGAGTGAGAGTGACTGTGTGAAAAACAGTGAAGACAGAGAGAGTAGAAAACAAAGAAAGCTTGAATCGTTGTGTTTTCTTGCAGCAAAACAAACTCAATGTGTTGCCGCAAAGGAAAATTTGTGTAGCAGCAACAGAAGACTGTGTGTTGCTGCGGGTGTAGCAGCAACAGACACTGGGTGTAGCATAAACAAGAAATTGTCTGAAGGCAACAAATGACAAACAAAGTGAGGAGTATTTTTTATTGTAACCGATAACTCTAGTTTTGATGAAAGTTTCATTTTGTAAGAGATTAGAGTTTTAATGAAATAGAGTTTTACTCGATCTCTTTGTCCACATTTCTATTATTAAGTCTTTGTGTTTAGTTGAGGAACTCTTCTTCCTCTTTGTGTTAAGGAATTACCAGAAATTTCCAACAAGTGGTATTAGAACATGCCATTTGAAATTTTCAGCATGGTATCAGAGGGTTGTTAAGGAATTATCAAAAATTCCAACATGGTATCAGAGCTAGTTGAGGCTCTTTGCATTTTCCAAAGAAGTTGAAGGAGGGAAGAATAAGTTTGTTGAAGTTTTGTCCAAAAATGTGAAAGATCAGCAAAGTCAAGTATTTACTAAAACAGAGTTTTGTATTTGTTTAAAAAATACAGTCCAAAGAGGTGTAAGAAGGAAGTCTGTTAAAAATAGAATCTACCTCTCAGCAGTGAGAAAGATTTGTTTAAAATACATAGTCAAAGTTTTAGCATAGTTCAGTAAAGCTAGCAATGGCACGAGCCTGTTGGGTGTGGAACCTGATTATCTTGTATATTTTGTATCACAGCAGTGGACCCCTATACCTTAATGGGGATGGAAATGCCACCTGTAATTAAATGTTTCCTGGGGGGTCCAGGGAGAGGCGGCTGCGTTTCGGGGGGTTTCGGGGCAACACCCCCAAAGCTAAAAACATATGTAAAATTGCCTTGTAAAAGTATAGTAATTTCTAGTCAATCTGTGTCGTTCATTAGGCAGATGATTTGACAGTAGAAGTTATGTTTAGTTTAGGGTTTTTTTTCCCTAAAAGGAAACCCCTTGCTTTGTATGAGGGTATTGTATTGCGACTGTGTATTGCATGTGTATTCTTAGAAAGAGAAGCCGATAGGGAGACTATGAGAGAGAACAAAGGATATTACAATGGATCTGCTGTAGGTTGTGTCTCTTCATTTTGTTGGATAATAGAAAGGAAGGACTGGCTGTTCGAGGTAGACGTAGCCCAAAGTGGGTGAACCACGTATATCTGTGTCTCTCTGGTTTTATGTGTTTTGTGTGCTTGTGTTTTCTGCATATTTTATGTGTCTCATTGCTCTGTATGGGAAATACTCAACTCTCACAGTTTAATGAAAAGAACAATGACTATTGGGCAATCACAATGAAAGCCTTATTTGCCTCTCAAGATTTATGGGAGCTAGTTGAAAACAATTTTGGAAAACCAACAGATGAACAAGCATATAATGTCTTAACACACGCAGATAAGGATTTGTTGAAGAGTAATAGAAAGAAGGAATCAAAAGCCATCTTCTCTCTCTATTAGGCAGTGCATAAAAGCATATTTCCAAGGATTGCAGCAGCAAAGAATTCCAAGGATGCATGGGATACCCTCCAGACAACCTATCAAAGAATGGAGAAGGTAAAGACAACAAAGCCTCAATTAATGAGAAGGGATTTTAAAGTTATTTTCATGAAAGAGTCTGATACAATAGACTCATTATTCACATTGTTGATTGGGTTGGTTACCCAAATGAGATCTCATGGAGAGATAGTAGAAGAAAGAAGAATAGTGGAGAAAGTGTTCAAGAGCTTACTGTCAAAATTTGATGTGATTGTAATAATCATTGAAGAGACAAAAGATCTCTCAATGTTTATTGTTGATGAGCTTCATGCATCATTGACGACACATGAACAAATATTGAGCAGAACAACAAACTCATCTTTGGAGCATGCCTTCAAGACCCAAATGTTTTTTGGAAAAGAAAATTTTCAAGGCAGATCAAACTACAGAAGAAAAGGAAGAGAGAGAATCCAAAATAGAGGAAGAAACAACCTTGCAAGTGCTAGTGGAAGGGGCAATAATCTAAATTAGAATCAAAGCCAAGGCAGTAGCTAACAAGGTGGAAAAAATCAAGCACATGGGCAAAGGTATGATAAATCCCAATTCCAATGTCATTACTGTAAAAAGTATGGTCATTATGCCAATGAATGTAGGAAGAAACAGAGTGACATGGGTAGTAGACCCAGTGCTAATTTTACTAAAGAGAATCTCAGTCAATAAAATTTCTTTTTAGCATGTAATTTGGCTTCAAAGAAAAATGAAGATATATGGTTTCTAGATTCAGGATGTAGCAACCATATGACTGGAAACATTTCTATGTTTTCTATGATTGATGAAAATGTGAAGTCTCAAGTAACATTGAGGACAGATAGTAAAGTCTCTATCATGGGAAAAGCCAAAGTAAGTGTTTTGACAAAGAAAGGAGAAAGAAAAGCCATATCAGATGTTTACTATGTGCCTGGTATGAAGTGTAACCTTTTGAGCATTGGACAACTCATTTAGAAAAGCTACAATGTTTTCTTTGAGGATGATGCATGCACCATCATGGATAAACCACCAAGCAAGAAATGCACTGCACAATTGAAGATGACAAGAAACGGAATGTTTCCTCTCAAGATGAGAGCAGATTTGAAGAAATGAGCTACAATGGCAGCAGTGACACAAAAGAGATTCCAAAGAGAAGCAAAAGATGAAAATTGGTTATGGCATTTTATATTTGGACATCCCAACTTTGGAGGTCTGAATTTGTTACATTGGAAAGGAATGGTAAAGGGATTACTATTTATTGAGAAACCAGACAGCCTATGTGAAGGCTGCGTCTTGGACAAACAACACAGAGAAATTTTTCCATCGGGAAAGATCATAAGGGCAAAGACACCCTTAGAAATAGTCCATTCTAATTTGTGTGGACCAATGCAAACACCATCATTAGTAGGAAACCACTATATGCTGACCTTTATTGATGATTTCACAAGAAAAACATGGGTATATTTCTTGAAGATAAAGAGTGAAGTGTTTAAGAAGTTCTACCACTTTAAGGCTCTTGTAGAGAATCAAAGTGGGCAGCATATTAAAGTCTCAAGAACAAACAGAGGAGGAGAATATATCTCGAAAGGATTTCTGCATTTTTGCAGAGAAAGTGGGATACGCAAACAATTTATAGCAAGGTATACACCACAACAAAACGGTGTTGCCGAAAGGAAAAACAGATTTATCATGGATATGGTAAAAATTATGTTGAAGGAAAAACATTTGCCAAATGAATATTGTGCTCAAGTTATACATTGTGCAACATATGTGCTGAATAGATGCCCAACAAAGAGTGTAATGAAAAGAGTTTCAGAAGAAGCATGGAGTGGAATAAAACAGTTTGTCACCCACATGAGAGTATTCAGTTGTGTGGCTTATGCACACATTCCAAATCAGCTGAGGAAGAAGTTGGACAGTAAGGGGGAGAAGTGCATTTTTTTTTAATACAGTGAAGAATCTAAATAATACATATTGTATAACCCATCCACCAAGAATTTTATGATAAGCAAAGATGTACAGTTCATTGAGGAAGAAGCTTGGGATGGAAGCATTGAGAAAACAATGAATGTGAAAATTTGTTTGTCTCATGATGATGTTGAGGAATAAATGGCTGAAAGACATCCCTCATTAGCACCACCACCTCTGCCAAGACAAGGACAGCAAGGGAAACCACAAGCATGTATGAGAACACCCTTGATAAGTGATGACAATGCTTCTCCAAGCACATCACAAGGAGCCTATTTGAGTGCTTCTACAAGGACAAGTTCAACAAGTGAAAGAGGAACTAGATTCAGAGGTCTGAATGATATTTATGAACAAGAGGCAACAAATGAAGGTATGAACTCTTTATTTTCATTATATTGTCATGTAGAAGATCCTATTCATTTCTAAGAAGCTGTATAAGATAATAAATGGATAGATGCTATAGATGAAGAGATAAATGCCATAGAGAAAAATAAGACATGGGAACTAGTTGATCTCCCAAAAGGTAAGGAAGTCATTGGAGTGAAATGGGTTTATAAAACCAAAATCAATTCTGAAGGTAAGATTGAAAGGCACAAGTCTAGACTTGTTGTCAAAGGGTACAAGCAACAACAAGAAAGAGACTATGATGAAACATTTTCACTAGTTGCAAGAATGGAAACAGTAAGAGCAATGATTTCCATAGCAACAAAACACAAGTGGAAAGTTTACCAAATGGATGTGAAATTAACATTCCTAAATGGAGTATTGATGGAAGAGGTATATGTTGAACAACCTCTGGGCTATGAGAAATAATGCCAAGAGAACAAGGTATGCAGATTGAAGAAAGCTCTCTATGGGCTGAAACAAGCACCAAGATCATGGTACAGTATGATAGATGTCTATCTACTAGAGAATGGGTTTGAGAAATGTGAAAGAGAACCCACATTATACATCAAAGAGAAATATGGTAAGATTCTCATTGTTGTTTTGTATGTTGATGATGTGATATTCACAGGTAATGATGCTTACCTTATTAAAAAATTTAAAACAGTCATGAAGGATAAATTTGAAATGGCTGATATGAGATCACTGAGATACTTCTTAGGAATAGAAGTAGAGAAAAATGAAAATAAGATTTTTATTTCTCAAGAAAAGTATGTTAAAGAAGTTTTGGAAAGATTTAACATGTAGGATTGCAAGGAAACAATTACTCCTATAGTGATAGTATTGATACTAAGCAAAGAAGACAGCAGCAAGGATTTTGATCCAAGTTTGTATAAGAGCATAGTTGGTAGCCTTATGTATTTGAACGCAACTAGACTTGATATTATTCATGATGTAAGTTTAATTTCCATATTCATGGAAAGGCCAAAGGAGGCACATTGGCAAGCAGCAAAAAGAATTCTGAGGTATGTGAAAGGAACAACGAGGTATGGAATTTTATACACCACTTATACTTGATAGTGTGGAATTGAATACTTGAATAGTGTGGAATTGAATACTTGAATCAAGTGTATGTGTTTTAACTATTTTAATGCTTTATGTGTTAGGAATTAAAAAAAAATTAGGCTGAATAAAACCATGTACATTAACCATAAATTGCAGAAAATGAATTGTCAACACATAACAGAAAATTTAATAAAGGATTTCACCTGAATGTCGTGGGCTATGTCTCCTTTAGCCTTCGTCAATTAACTTGGCTCTTTGGCATTAAGATGGAGAACTTCACTTACAAGTAACTACCCAACTCCAATTGTTATTTTAACTGTCCCAATGGTTTTATAATACCATCATACCCTTGGAATGACTGTGAACTCTCTCGAAATGGACTTGTGCTCCCTTTTACTTGACCTCTTCTCTTGGTGCCCTTAACCTTCCCTGAGACACTTTATGGCACCAACTCCCTTAGAATTCCCTAAAACCATTTCTACTGTCCCAAAAAAATATCATTCATCCAAAATAGGTTGTTCATTTATTCAAAATGAGCTCTGGCTCCCCAATCTAGGCCTCCAACTCCTATTGGACCTAGGCACCCTGAAACTTCCTTGTCGCTTATTTAGCTCTAGAAGTCTCCAAATGGCTCTAAAAATCTTTCCATTAGATTCATAATGTCCAAAATAGTTATAAATTACTATTCACTTGCTGAAATTGGCCACTAGCTGCTCCGGTTATGCCTCCAATCCCTGGTGGCACCCTGTGGCTCTTGGCTCACTGAAAAATTCTTTGTAGCATCTTGGTATTTATAATTCTCTAAAAGCTTCTACATACCCTTCCATTGGATTCAGAAGGTTCAATAGAGTCATAATAGACTATTAGTTTGCTGAGAATGGCCTCTGGCTGCCTTGGCTAGGCCTCATTATCCTGATGGCTCTTGGTGGCCCTAGTGGCGTTTGGAACTTCGATGAAGCAAACTGACACTCATAAGTCCTCATATGGCTCTTACAACCTCACCAATGGCTCTATAATGTCCAAGATAGTAAAAATTGACTATTGGTTTTTTTGAGAATGGCCTCTAGCTCCCCTTGCTAGGTCTCATTCTCTTGCTGCCTTCCAGTGGCCCTAATGGCCCTTGGAACTTCTCTAAAGAGAAATCACACTTAGAAGTTTTCTGATAACTCTGCAAACCTCACCAATGGCTCTAGAATCCTCCAATTAGCTAAGAATGACTCTCTGTTTACTTAGAATCATTGAATATTGAGTCTCCTACTCATTTTCCCTATCATACCTAGGCAAGCTCCACTAAAAGTGGACTCCACTTAACTGTAGTCAAAATAGTTGATTCCACCTAAATTTGGGCATGCTCTAAACCTATGCTAGATTAGCTGTTAGAATTAAATGGTTAGTGTTTGGGCACGTGACCCACACCACACGGTTACGATTATGGTTGGCGGAACCATAGGCATGAACTCGGTTGTTTTGTTTTAAATTATGGTTGAACTGCTAGTTAGCGGAGAGTACGTGGAGGTAACAACAGACATTGCACATGACCATGCCAAAACTGTCGGCGGATAAGCAGTTGGAGCTTAACATAAACCACCGCATTAAGTTTTGGATGTGGCCATGTGACACGACTTGCGGAGAATTGGCGGTTACGGTTGGAGGTTATGTTGACCATTGGTTGTAACATTGTTTTAAATGTTTTCCATGTGAACACGATCATGGATACCACTGGTGGGTTGGGACCACAAGCGGTCCCTAACTCCTATACAGCATTGTATTAAATGTTAATATAAACCCCGACGCTATAGAGGTTAAGTAACATATGCAGAGCAGGTGGTTAAGACTTGGTCATGTCCTACTAGAGGTCCTGCAGTTGATTCCCGCGGCCTCCCAAAATTTTACCACTCTGCCTCAAGGACATGTGGTAGCCTCAGGGCTCACCACGTGTTGCCTTCTCATTTTTTCTCCAATAACGTACAACCATTCAACAAATAAAAATTCGACACTTGTTAAACTATAATTAGCCTGGAATATTCCTTTTTGCTGACTGTACCTTTGCCCAATCAACCTTGGTCAAATGTCAAAATTTGTAGTTTTCTGGACTTTTCAAAACGTGATAAATTCTTCATACGGTGTCGGTTTTTCGAACCATTCATGGCACTGAAATTAGGAAGTCAAGATCTATCTAGACGCTCAAGTTCGACACACTTCTGTACACTTTGAAATTTCAGCTATCACTTAGCTCCTAATCCAAATCTGATCACTAGTGCAAGCGAGTCTGCCATCTACTTATATCATCGCAACTATAGGAAGCATAATCGACCTTTTCTCGGGTGCATCAGTGTCCATGGAGCAAGCAGAGTTGTGTGCGCAGGTCCAAAATTGCTCCGAGTTTGGCATCGACCTTACAAAGCTACCAAGTTGGCAGCTCCATGCGCTACACATCTTCATATCCATAGAACTGCCAAGCAGAGAGGCACAATCACAATAGAAGATCAACGAGGTCGAGCAGTTGGTAGCAACAAAGACGATAGAGTCTACCGAGGCTCAAACAACACAACAAGAAGTCATAGCTCAGTGCAGGGAGCTAGAGAACTTTATTGACAGATTATGTGGCGAGATTCTAGACATCGCTATCCCAGCCTCGGTAGCACCACAAGCCAAAATTGGGAGCCTATTCACAGCCCTAAAAGCTTTCAGGTCTAAGATCCAGTCGGTTAGAGCAGATTTCGAGGAGAAAATTGCTGCCTTGCAGGCAAAGCTATAGCCTGAGACTCCCCTGGAGGTGTGTGCGCAATGGGCAGCCATCATCAAGAATGCATCAGCCAACATTTCAGAGTATGTTGCCTATGGCTCCACATTGCTCGATAAAGGCATGGGACTATGGACCTCTATGCAGATAGATCCATTAGTCAAGAAAATTACCCAGCAGTTGCACATGAAGTAGGAGTTCAACAACTTGCAGGAAGCATTTCCTACATTCATCCCTCCTCAAAGAATGACACGACTTCAGACCATCCAGGCGTTGTGGGACGAGGTGGAGGAGCTACACCGTAAGAATAAAATTTCTACATAGCATATGAAGCCATGGGGAGATGAGGCCATAAAGCTCTCTTAGGACCTTCACGCTACATTCTGAAACCTAAACCAGAGGTTGCAGAGCATCATTTTGGTCGCTGAAGGTCTGACTTCAGAAAAAATGGTAGAGACCATGTAGAGCACATCGGACCGAAATGTGGGTGTGTTGACACCATTTTCTGCTGCTATCAAGGCACTCTAGACCAAAATGAAGACTCGAGTAATAGTGTGACCTGAGATGAGTCACAAGATTGTGTTGGGCACCTATTTGAACGGGGTCTCCTAAGTCTGACCATTTTTTCTGTATTTTGTAATAGATTAGTCGTGCACAGGGGCTTTGGGGCGGGTTAAAGCCCCTCATGAATTGTAATGGGTCAAAGGGTAGATTAAGGGGTTGCAAACCACGGGCTGTGGACCATAGAGTAGCGTAGGCTAATAGTATAAATAGATGTCTAGATCAAGTCTAAGAATTCATTTTTTTGATAAGTCTGAATATTGATGTTAGATGTGGTAACTTTGTGATATTTGGTGAGGATTTGTTTTGGTAGAAGCCTCCTTCTCACTGTGTGCACGGAGACCTTAGCTGTGCTATGTGCGGACCCTACTCGGTGTGTGCGCGGGTTGTTGAAGTGTTTTTTATGAATAATTTGGACTGTTATGAATAAAATAATGTTGTTACGAATATCTGAGTTCTATATGCATCTGTTGTTTATGTTATGAATTTTTCTCCATCTTATTTCCTATTTTTGTATTGTTTGCAAATAGATCTTCTGCGCAATTGTGTTTGGGTTTATACAAATTCTTATTGGATGGATTTGAGGGTATAAGGCTTTTATATTATGTGTTAAGGGTTATTTCTTGATTTATAGTTGATGGGTTAACTTTTGCAAGACATTTTGCATATTTGACCTAAATATGTCTCTAAGGGTTTACTAGTTAGGGTTGTTGTTGCAAAGGTATATTTATGGTTTTTTAGATCTAAAGGCACCCACATCACTTAAGTCTCTCTCAGGATGTGGAAACCTAGTTCGAGCACCTCGCCATATTGCTTCGGGTGAGACTTTGACTTGCGCAAGCAGGTCACTGCCAAAAGGGCAAGTAGTAAGAGGGTTTTGTTGGTTAACTTCAACTTCGAACCTGGGTCACAACCCCTCATGCCAACAACAATGAAGGCCTCCTTGAACTCTAAAGGAAAGAAAGTGGTGTGAATTGTCATCTCTTTCATTGTTATCAGCTTTATAGATAACTCCGAGCCTAAAAATTATAGCCATTTTTATATTTTGGTCACGACTTTTTTATGTTAGTCTCTATGACATCGTCCATGGAAAAAGTTTTTTCGACCTCATGTTTTCATGCACTAACCTTCAGGTTTCCCTTTGGCGGGGAGTTGGGTAGTTTGTCCAATTTTACTTGTCACTCGCATTACTATGGTTTTGTATCCTATGTATATAACTTTTGTTAACATAAAATTAGCTACTTAAAAAAAAATTATAACCTTTATTAGATAAAATTTGTCATCTTATACGAATTTCTAGATAACATTTTAAAAAAAGGATCTAGAGTTAAATTTTGACTAATTATACCCTCTCTTAGTAATTGATTAAATAAGTACATATTTTCTTGTACATACAACCTCATCTACTCCATAAGACTCCATCCATGGATATTGATAATAAGTTTAATGTTTTAAATTTAGGATACCTTTGTCATCGATAAGTTTAATGTTTTAAATTTATGTGTTGTTGAATGAAAGGCATTACCATGTATCTCAATAATCTTGTTGTTCAATAAAAGGCATTACCATGTGTCTCAATAATCTTGTTAGATAATCTACTTGGCTTTTAGTTGTCTCATATTGTGAATAAGAGGAAATATATTGTGTTATAACCCATCAATAAATTGAAATAAAGAGCAATGAAAGAAACCCTCGGGGACACAAGCACCTATTTGGAAAAAGATATGTCCTTCAAGATAGACCAAGGTATTACAAGAGAGCGGAAACTCCTAAAAAAAACAAGTCTTCTAACAATATTTCACTAATTCACATCGTGGTGAGTCATCCATACATGTAAAAAAAACAAGTGATATTTCATAACAACTATCTATTTTTGAATTCTAAAAATTAATGATGATAATCAAAACAAATGTTTTTGAAAATTTCATTTTTATGTTAAGATATGAAAAATAAAAAAATCAAAATCATTATAATTCATAATTTTACTAAATTTTAAAAGATTAAACAACAGTCGTCGTATCTTACATACTATATATTTTTTTTTCTAAATAGGACTAATTCTATTAATTATGAAGATACTGATACAAAACTGCCAAGACTGCTGCTGTGAAAGCCAGCCAGCCTGGGTTGATTAGCTGTACTATCCTTGAGAAGCCTGGGTCGCCCATGATGGGAAACCGACCCAGTAACTATGAGTAATTGGACCGCCCATAGATGGGAAACCGGCCAGAAACTTATACAAGACATATAGTAACTGAAAAAGAAAAAAACTAGAGACAGCGCCTGCCCAACAAGTGGGTATCTAGAATAGTGGAAAACAAAAAAACCATCAGTAATCGAGCCCAGGGGATCAGCCCTCTTGCTCAGAAGACATCGGTTCTTCTTCGATTCTGCATGCATATTCATCTCCAGTGCTGCCATCCTCCTTTCCTGCCAGACTGTCAGACTTCTCTTTCTGGTGCTCTGCTTCAGTGCAAGCTCCTAAGTGAAGAGAGGGATTGGGACTAGGGTCGGGAGGGGCGGAGGGAGGAACAGAAAGGGGAATCTCTTCACGAAGGGATACAGTGATAAGGGCGGTAATGATGGAGTCAAAAGAAGTGCAATGGAAACGTAATTCTGCGTTCTGGGTAGTCTGTCGGATTGTGGACCCCCGCAACCTGCTACCTGGAGAGTTGAGATGGTATGGAGGGGCGGAGTCATCAGGAGAGAGGGGCTGACGGGGAGGAGCGTGAATGTCAGGGGGAGAGGAATGACAGGGAGGCGCATGGTGAGCGTCAGGTCGACCAGAGATATTACCTATGGCACGCGTTTGCCCACGTCCTCTGCCAGCAAGTGATGCTCTGCCTCTGCCCCTACGTCTACCACCTCGTGAGGGTGGTGGAGGAGTGAGGTCATCTCCGTCAGAAGAGGAGCTGAGTTCAGAAAGGGGCGAGGGAGGGATATCAGAGCGAAGGCCACGACTGACACCACGTCGAGCCCGCATTCTTTGTCGGAGGCGGGGCATGATTAGCAGCCGGGAGCGCAAACAAGGCCGACTTGGGAAGGAGCTAGGAGAAGGGGAGGAGACAATGAGGCCACCAGGGCGATTGTGGTTATACAAAAAAGCAGTAGTATCGGAGGTTGGATTAACAGAGGGGCAGAGAATCTGAGAATTCAAACTGAGACTGAAAGGAGGCGAAATACCTGTAAAGAGAGAGTCCGGATTGCCAGAAGAGGCGAGCGCTCTGCAGCAGGGGCCTTTGGAGAAGTGAACACCCGGAAGAGTTTCCAGGCATGCCAAAAGATTACAGCGCCGACCAGTTTGTGTTTTGCAGCTAGAAGTAGCTGAACCAGGAGGACAAGCACTTCTGAGAGGAATCAGAATTTCCTCATGTCGCCGAGCACTCTGTTCATCATCCATGGTGAAAGTGAATAACATAATCAACGCCATATACCACAGAGCGTAGGTGCAATTAATTCTGCAGTGAACAGCCCAAGGCATATTAATAACTCCAATGCTGTGAGCGCGCGAAGCCATGTGGGCAAGGCATGCAAGCGGCATTGGGGGCTGCGTTGATGCCGATGGCCCTTTAATTCTCAGTATCAGCCGCATCCGGCGTCTTACATACTATATATTACCATACATATATATATATATATATATATATATATATATATATATATATATATATATATATATATATATATAACTTCTTTGAAACATATTATTTAACCTATTAAAAAAAAATATTGTAAAAGTAAGAAATTAATACTCAAATTTCTATTTCACATGTTTTTATAATTCGTCTTTTTATTTAACCATTTTCATTTGGTTAAGTGACATCTCCATCAACAATTTATGTTAAGTGTTGTGAGAATTTAAATCTTACCTACTATATTCACTTACAACACACATAATGCTATACTTAATCATATTTATTTTCAATACATATATTATCCTACATAATATCAAGATACATTGAGAGCTGTGGACAATCTATGCTTTAATTATAAAATTTGACGGATTTATCAAACCGTTCAATTCGACGCACGGAATGCTTAATCTCAAAACGTGACATATGGAACAAATGTCGAATATAGTGAATCGAAATCGATACAAAAATAGAAGTAGATTTACACAGAGGATAAAGCAAAAAAACACATGATAGAACGATAAAGCAAGACAATTATGTTCAAAAAAACAATATCCCATAGGTTTTCACTACCTATCATATTTGTAATCTGACCAAACGCGGAGCAGCAAACGCAGCTATTATGTGACCATGCTCCATTAGCAATAAACATTAAAGCACAAATTCTCATATTCTGATTAAATTTTTGAAGTGGAAGTGTGGGAGTATGGATCTTCAGCCGAACCATTTAACGCGGCTAGCTGGCGAAAAAGTTCGCGGTTCTCCGATTTTAGATTTTCGCAATCGATTTGTATCTGTGCTATCTCTTTCTTCAGAGTGGAGCATTCTTTCTTCAGAGTGCTGCACCTACGCCTCAACGCTCTTTCTTCATCAGATGATTCAGTGGACAATGAATATTCTGGTCGACACCTGGAGCTCCCACTTCTCTTTTCCGAATTCGACGTGGAGCCCCCTCTTTTCTTTTCCAAATTCCCACTCTTCCGCTTCCTTGTTGATGCTTTGGGCATCTTTGCTGCTGCATCCAATCCGGCCTCCACGAGCGCTTCAAACAATGGGTTCCTCACTGGCTTCTCAGATTCTGATGCATTATCATCCGCATCCATATACATACTTGGGTCTTCCACTTTTATAGATCAAATATTTCTGATTTATGTAGAGATCACTGATTAAAGATAGGTCAGCGAGCAGCAGAGATCTGTTAAAGCATGCAAAATAAAATATAAGGATCTCTTTTTTTTTCCAATATTTCTTGGAAAGACGTGTTTTCTTTGCTTGCCGTTAACATTCACAAGAAGCAGTTAAATAAAAGAAAATGAGTCTCTTCAAAGTCTAAAATTGCCGGAATAATAAAACCAAAGTAATTAACAACTAATCCATAAATTTGACTTCCCTACTGCAACATCTTCAAAGAATACCTATTCCCAGGTATTTTAGCTCGAGGCAACTTCAAAACCTTATGTCGATACAGTGAGAATGTCGTTCCTAACGAGAACATAGTTCAGTTTCTGCCCCGGGCATCCCTAGCTAAAAGGTTAGATAACACGCAACCAAAAGGTTAGGTAACAGGGTAAAAAATGGAACGATAAGACAACATGCAGATGCGTAATTCAGAAAACAAATTCCAAGGATTTTCTTTACCTCTTCTTGGACAGCCCTAAACCCTACTGCTTCATTTCTGATATTCATCCATCCGCATGTTCTAGGAACTTAAAGAGATATGACATCAAGGATTTCCCATCAATTCAAAGAACGTGGATGGCAAACAACACTTCAAAAAAAACCATAAGAATATACCACGATTTCATTTTATGTTCCATTTTGAGGTTTCTTGAATTAATATCATACAACAAAAGAAAAGAATTATGCGGTTACCGGGAACGTTCACAAAAATTTACGACTAAAGCCTTCATTTCCAATACCCCAATCCCAAATGCAATCTCAAAAAAGAATTGACACTCTTAATCACACATCAAAGAAAATAACGCCAACCCACGGACTTCGTTTGAACAGTTGCGATTAATGTACAAGATTTGAACAGGAGACAATTTAACAATACACCGGAACCCTAAAGTTCAGAATAACGGATAGCTGAAATACAGAGGACTGACAGATAAAGGGGATAATAAATAACAAGAGCAGATTATTCAACAATCTAAAATATATTTAGGGTGCTTACTAACCTTCATGGATTGAAAATTCAGAGCTCTTTCGGGATATAATGATGGAGACAAAGTTGGAAGACTCGCGTATCGTTGATTGCCAGCTCCGCTCGTTGGAAGACTAGCGTATCGTTGGCCACCTTCCTTTGAAATTCAACTGGAAAATCGTCGTAGGAAAGACATGGAAGTGTCGGCTTATATAGAGAGCAGATGTCCACGAAACCCAGCGTTCGGAGTTACTTCAAAATTATTAATAATAATTTAATTTACGTTGATCTAGACGTTGAAGTTTGGAATAATTTTTATTAAAAATAAATTAAGTTTCTTGAAATTTTTAATCGGCATCATTTTTTAGTTTGTAAACGATTCCTACGGCTTTGAATTTAGTGACGTAAATATAAATTCTATAATCTAGTTAAGTTATTTATATTGGTGTAGATTTCAAAAGATAGCTGCATAATAGATTGTTGATTTTTTCTAATTTTGAAATGCTTACTCGATTCATTATACGATTGTCTTCTGATCAAAATCAGAACAATTGGAATTGGTTATTAATAAAATAAAATACATAGAAATGTAATTTATCATTAACCCTCGTCAACTAATTCTATTGTCATATATGATGTTATAATTGCATTAGTCTATTGATTTTAATTAAAATAGAAAATAGATTAACAAATGAAAAGATAAATTATTAAAATATTTCTTAGTAAAATAAAATAAAATAACATATACAAGGAATTGAATCAACTCTTAAGCACCTGTCCATGATAGGAGTTGTTGATGATTCTTGCAATCGACTATTTTTAGCCGATTAAATAGCTCTGAGCCTAAAAGACATATATCAGTTTGCCTAAGGAGAGGGAACATTATTTTCATACATGTTTTTAAGTCATTTGGAAGTGGTATTTCTCTAATAAAATCAAATGCTTTAGTTGGATGTCTTGGATGGAAAAACCTTCAACAACCAAGATATTGTGGGCGTGGGATATGTCTGGTGTACATGAGGGGAATGGAAGGCAAATCATTTTTTTATCTATTGTCCATAAGCGATGGCACTATAGGATAGGGCTTTTGATAATTACAATATGGCTCCTTTGTGACATTTTCAGTCCTATATCCATGTCTATTATGGATCAAATGATCTGGTCCATAAGCGATGGCACTATAGGATAGGGCTTTGGATAATTACAATATGGCTCTTTTGTGACATTTTCAGTCATTATCACTACTACACCAAGGGTATTTTAAGACATTTGTTTAAGACAAAAGAAATCTTTTGTCTTAAAAAGTCACTTTTTATTTTAGTTATTTTATATTAAAATTTAATATCAATTGAATTGTCTTAAATATAAAATTTAAGACAAAAATAGTGTGAGACAAAAATAATTTGAGACAAATTTTTCTATTTAAGACAAAAACAATTTGAGACAAAAATATTTAAGACAAAAACAATTTGAGACAAAAAATTTAAGAAAAAAAAATTTAAGACAAAAGTATTTTAAGACAAAATTTTATATTTAAGACAAAACGAATTTGAGACAAAAATATTTTAAAACAAAACTTTATATTTAAGACAAAAGCAGTTTGAGACAAATATATTTTAAGACAAAAGCAATTTGAGACAAAAATATTTTAAGACAAAATTTTAGATTTAAGACAAAAGCACTTTGAGACAAAAATATTTAAGACATAACTTTATATTTAAGACAATGGCAACTTAAGACAATGACAATTAAGACGAAACCCATTTAAGATAGTTAGCAATTAAGACAAAATCATTAGCATTGGGAAGTTTGCATTGAAATATCCATGAGTGGATAGTGGATAAAATTATATTTTTTATTTTTGAAAATCGATATTCAAACCACATGAAATTTAATCATGTCATATTTATTTCTTTTATATTATATTTTTATTTTTTCATTAAACCACATTCTAAAAAATTAATAAATAAATAGATAAAAAAATATTATTTTTAGGTTGGCAACTCAAGGGGATTTGAACTTTGAATCTCATGTTTTAACCATAACTGCTCCAACACTAATATTCTTGGGCATATTATGTTTTTTCCTGCTAACCGCTCCAAATACAACCTCTAAGAACTAGTAGGGTCCAAGGAAAATAGCTACAAGTTCCCCAAATCCGATCTACATTTCATGGACAACCACATTTCCCCCAAATGTCCTCCACATATTTTCCTTGGTGTATTGGAGTTTGAAAAATACATAGGATGCCACAAGTAATCATAATCATAAGACTCAACTTTCCTAATGACTAGGAGGCCTTAAAAATAAAAAAACATCTTAATTTATGCCTAAAATTACTAAAATTTCCTATCCCAAATATGAAATTAGAAATTCTACAAAATTATAGGGCAACAAGGAAACCAAGTTCCTCTTCCAAAAATCTCTAAGACCTTATGGAGGACAAATACAAATTTTGAAATAAATTGTTGAAATTATGCTCTTGCATCAATAGCTACCAATGTATCCTTGTAGGCCACCCCCTTTAACAATAGTAATACCAATGTCCTTTACCAGCTAGAAGGAACTCCTTACATAATTCTCTCTTAGATCCCCTTAACCCATTGCAATGGTTGTCTTTGATGCCTACCTAGTTGCAAGCACATTAAGAAGCAATGTAGCATATTGTTGGTTGAGGATTTCGATAAGTATGTGATTTTGTTGACATCTTGTGACTATCTCATATGTGAATATATAAAATCTTGGATGCATGTTGCCCTGACACTATAACATGACTTAGTATTTCCTATCATACCGTGTCACTCCCTCCTCGAGACACCTAGAACTCGCTAACACTCCCTGTCACAAACTCTTATTCATTCATTTATGAATTTTGACCTAGTGCGCCTCTGTCATGTTTTCCTGGCACTCCCTAACACTCCTTAGCACACATTGGCACACCTAGGCACTTGGAACAACTTTGTATGCTTCCCTAGCACTCTAACATGCCTTGGCACTTCCTAGAATACCATGTCACTCCCTTCTTAACACACCTAGAACTAGCTTATACTTCATTTCCATGCATTTTAAACTAGTGCCCCCTTGTGTTTCCCTGACACTTGGCCCTCACACTCCCTAGCATGTGTTCATGCCACACCCTGGCACCTGCCACATCTTGGCATGCCTATCATGCCTTGGAACTGCCTAACATGTCTTAGTACTTCTAGGAATTCCCTGACACGCCTTGGTATTCCTTAGCTTTCATGTCGTCATAGATAACCTTGCTTTTTTTGTGACTTGGGAACCCAACCAAGTCATTGGAAAATCGATGTTGTGCCTAGCCCAAAGTTTCCCTTTGTCTGAAACTACTTTGTCCAACCCTTTATGTAACCATAGGCTTACCTCCTACAAGTCTTATTCTGACCTTCTCCTAACACACTTTATCCTTGAGACACTTGGAATTTGTTGACACTACTTGGCACACACTCTTATTCGTTCATTTCCATGCATTTTGACCTAATTCTCCCTTGCAATGTCCTAGCACTCCCTAACAGTCCTCAACATCCATTGACACTTTCTGGCATGTGTTAGCATGCCTTTTCATTCCTTGGCACGCATTGACACTCCTTAGTTATCATGCCCTCACAATTACCCTTAATTTTTTGGAACTTGGGAACCCACCCAAGTCTTGCCTTGAATATAACAACTTGACCAAGTTACGGTTACTACAACTAGATTGTGCCTTGTTCACCTAAGAAATGACTATAACCCCTCACCCATTTAACCCCCTAAACGCTAAACCCCTAACCCATTTAACCCCCTAAACCCTTAACCCCTAACTCCTTAAACCCTAATTCCCGACCCATAACCCATTTAACCCCCTAAACCCCTAAAACCCTAACCCATTTAACCCCCAAACCCTAACCCCTAAAATACTTAACTGCTAAATCCCCTAACCCCCTAAACCTCTTAAACCCTAACCCATTTAACCCCCTAAACCTCTAACCCATTAACCCCTTAACCCCTAACCCCTAACCCCTAAAATCCTTAACTGCTAAATCCCCTAACCCCATAAACCTCTAAAACCCTAAACCCATTTAACCCCGTAAACCTTATACGTCTACCCCTTAACCCCTAAGACCTTAAGCCCTAATTCCCAACCCCTAACCCATTTAACCCCCTAAACCCCTAAAACCCTAACCCATTTAACTCCTAAACCCTAAACCTCTAAACCCTTAAACCCCTAAACCACTAACACCTAAACCCCTAAACCCCTAAACCATTAACGCTTAACCATTAACCCATTAACCCCTCAACCCTAACCCCTAAAATCCTTAACTGCTAAATCCACTAATTAAGCCCTAAGCCCCTAATCCCTAATCCCTTAACCATTAGCTCATTATTCACCTAACCCCTAATTGCGCCTAAATCCCCTAACACCTAAGCCCCCAATCCCTAATCCCTTAACCAATAACTCATTATTCCTCTAACCCCTAGATGCACCTAAATCTCCTAACCCCTAAACCCCCAATCCATAACCCCTTAACCACTAACTCATTATTCCCCTAACCCCAATCCCTAATCCCTTAAATACTAATTCATTATGCCCCTAACCCTTAAGCCCCCAATCCCTAACCCCTTAACCACTAACGAGAATATACCACACTGGGCATGCACAAGAAGAAGAACCAAAGAAATCAAATTCAATAAAGAAAGCACAACCACCACTCCAAACTCGCTTCTCTAAAACACATACAACTGCAATAAATCCCACTGAAGCTTACAAATTTATCAAGCCCTAATTAACTTACTAACAAATTCAACAAGCCAACATGCTACAATTTTTTGAGTCACCCCCAAATCAATTAGTAATTATTGCATGAATGTACATTTGTTTGTAGTTTTATTTAAAAGGTTGAAATTCTCTCAAGAGCGTATAGAATATATCCAAAAGTTTAAAAAATGGAAATTTTGCTTACCTCCACAAGGTATCATCACACCTGGATAGGTGAAAACATACAAGTCTAAATCTTCTACCTCTAAGTCTCAATGGCACTTCAACATGTCAATAACATACTTGCAACAATGCTTAATGATTTTTGTCTATTGGCTAAAGAGATGTACATCCATCCATCCAAAAATAAACATCTCAATCAATCCAACACCATAAATTGTGCTAAATAGTTCATCATGTTATTTCAAATATTACAATATTTTCTTATATAATTAGCTCACATATTCCTTGAATATTTGAAATCCAAACTACCTTAGCACAATATACCAGAAAGATTTGTACTCTAAAAGACAAAAAAAGACAACAAACTAAAATAGGAACTTTAACTCTAATCCAGACACTTCATTCTTAGCAACATGATATCTAATGAAGATGATATGTGGAAAAAAAAGCTTCATATATTGTCTATCACATGTCAATCCGAGTGAACAAACACATGCATAGAAAACATCAGAAATAGGGTTCATAGATCGACTTGTATTATATGGTTTCAAACCCTTCTTGTCTCCTTCAAGGGGGTTTCTGGAGGTCTTAAAAAATACTTCCTTTTGCTAACCAAATGGATTTTTTCTTTCACACATGTATGGAAACATACTTTCCAAATCATATTGTAATAGATTCATAAGGTGATATTATTGGTATTAACTACACCTTATTTGGAGACATCATTTTTATTGTAGGGGTTGGTACCTTTCTATTGGATGTGGTTGGTGATGTGAAGACTACTCAACCTCTAGTAAAGATTCATACTAACTCTAACAAGCTTATGGATGCTTTTTTACAAAGGGAGACCCCTCTAAGCTTAACTCATTGGATTCTTTGTTTGTTCATGCTAATTATTGTTCTCAAATTTCCTTCTCCAAGGGGCTAAGACTATTTGCTTCATTTATTTTACATGGCCTGATGAAAGAAGAAGAATGGAGATTGTCTCCACATCTTTTCCATTTCGCTAAGTTACAAAAAAAGAGTCAAACTCTATAGCCAATAGACTAATAGTCTCTTGATACACCTTTAGTGAGCTATGCATAGCTCTCACCTATCACTGTAGCTCAATGAAATGACATCTAATAGCTCCAAGACACCATTATAAATGGAGTAGTTGTGAAGTTGTTGTTAAATGATCGCCTCCAAATGTTCAATTCTCATGAATTTTTGGGGAGGGGGGTCTTTTGGTGTATTGAGCGGGGCAAGGGGACATAAGGGTAGCATGGATGGGTAGAAGTGAGAGGTTTGAGCATGGTTTACTGAGATCTACAATCCTAACATTAGAGAATGAGAAGGAGCCTTAGGGCCATATGGCACAGGGGCTAGGGAACCTATAGGTAAGGTAATGAGAGAATTGATAGGGGAACCCCCAATAGTTGTGACAAGGGGATTAGGGGCCACATTATCACAACCCATACGCACTTAACCCATAACCACTAAAGTCCCTATCCCTTTAACCTCGAAGCCACAATCCCTTAATCCCTACACCCATAACTCATAACAAATTAACCCCTTGATCCCTTAAACCCAAAGCCATTAACCCCTTAACCCCTAACCACTAACTTAGAATCCTTGAACCCCATAAACCCTAATCCCATATCCTCTTAGACCTTGACCCTTAACCCATAACCCCTAACCCCTAAAATCATTAACGCCTAACCCCTTAACCTGCTGACACCTAAATAACATAACCCTTAGGCACTTAACCCCTAAATCCCCTGACATGTAAGCCCTTGATGGTTAATATTAACCCCTAAATCCCTTAACCACTAATCCATTAACCTCTAACCCTTAAACGCCCTAACCTTCAAATCCCATAAGCCCTAACCCTTTACCCTTTACCATTTACCCTTAGCCCCTTGCTCCTAAACCCTTAAACCCATTAACTCCTAGAACCCCTTATCCTTTATCCCAAATCATAGGTGCTCCAATGCTAATATTCTTGGGCATATTATGCTTTTTCCTGCTAACCGCTCTAAATACAACCTCTAAGACCCATTGCCACCTCATTCAATTTCCCCTACTCTTTATGAACTTTCACTGATGGGAGGAGTCTCGGTATAGGGAAATTACTAGAATGATGAGACCAATAATGATGCACAATGTGATTTCCAATGCCCATTCAAAGAAGAGGATTAGATAATAGGTTCCCTACTTTAGAAGCAAAAGAAGGACTCTCCAAGAAAGGCTTGAGGGAAAGATGACCTCGGGTTTAGGAATATTAAAAAATGATGAATGCCTAAGATCAAAACTTCCAAAATCCCTCTCTTTTGATTGACGTGTTTATACTAGGCTTCAAAGTGAGGCAAGTAAAAATTCAATTAAAGTATGAGCTTTGGGAGAATCTAGGGTGACTTTCCATGAATTGTTTTTTGAGAGAAATACTATAAGAGACTAAGGTTTGGGAGATATACCATGGTAAAGGCTCATCCAATGATCATTTATAGTTAAGATAATAGGTTTTGAATGATGAAATACAAAGTGCAAACCTTCAAGAAATCCTCAAGTCAAAGGAGCATCAAGGGTTCCCTCTTGGTGTGATAGTTAGGGCATCAATTTATTTGAAATTCCACCATTGTATTTTGTTCAAAATTGGAGGATGCCTAGAGCTCTAATCTAGCCTAGGAAGCGATGCCTTGCTTGAGGGCCTTTTTCTATTTTTATACACCTTATCCTTTTTTATTTTAGCCTCTCTATGCATCATACTATTTTAGAGAAAATAAACCTTTATTCCCACACCTTGCGTGCGAGCCTCTTCTTGGAAACTCCACATGATGCAATTCAACCTAGCCATATATGCATGGTTTCTTTTCTTCATGAAGTCAAATTAGCCTTACATTTTTTAAATGCTCCTAGCCATATATGTTGGCAATTCAATGTAAATGCTCCCTTGTGTTTCCCTGACAGTCCCTAACACTTCCTAGCGCATGTTGGCACACCTTGGTACCTGGCACATCTTGGATGCATGTCGCCATGATACTATAACATGACTTAACATTGCCTATCATTCCATGTTACTCCCTCCTTGAGACACCTAGAACTCGCTAACGCTCCCTGTCACACGCTCTTATTCATTCATTTATGCATTTTGACCTAGTGCTCTGTTATGTTTTCCTGGCACTCCCTAACACTCCTTAGCACACATTGGCACACCTTGGCACTTGGAACATCTTTGTATGCTTCCCTAGCACTCTAACATGCCTTGGCACTTCCTAGAATACCGTGTCACTCCCTTCTTAGCACACCTGGAACTGGCTGATACTCCATTTCCATGCATTTGAAACTAGTGCTCCCTTGTGTTTCCCTGACACTTGGCCCTCACACTCCCTAGCATGTTTGTATTGCATCCATACAAACAACAACCTAAACCATGGCAGATGATCACTTCATAATAAATCCATACTTGTTTGACATATCGGGTTGATCAAGAAGTTTACTCGTTGCCTCTCAATCAACTAGTTAAGTTATGTATGCTTGTAATTGTAAATGGATCTTCCAACTAGCACAAGCTCTACTTGTAATTTATTAAATCCATTATAGGAAAACACCTTATTATGGAAGCATACCTGGTTTAAATCTATACCCCTCTAACCCCCCTTCAACCCACCAATAATATGTGGATGACACTCTTCTTATGGGCTCTCCCTCGGTCAAAGAAGCCCTTTCCTTCCACAATATTCTTGTTGATTTTTCATCCATAAATGTGTTTTGTATTTTTAACATAAATAACTGAATCCTTAGAGGGAATCTCTGACCCAATAATACTGGTTGATCTCACATCTGGCAAGTTTGACTTAGAAGCACCACAGAATCAAATTCAAAGCCAACCTAACTTAGCTCAGTAGCTGGACAAGAAAAGAGAAATTTTAGTCAGTAGTACTTAGGCAATATTTTCTTGACTTACAACCACTAAATAATCAAATTCAGAGCCAACCTAACTTAGGGTTGGACAAGAGAAATTTGAGTCAGTGGTACGGGTGCTTTTTTCTATGAAAAAGGGTATGCAGGACAACTCACTATCAAAGGAAAAATATTTAAACCATAATACCCTTTTGACAGATTTTCTAGGAAGTTTAGAAATATACAGCTTCATTCCGAAGGCCTTATATATCTTTTCTTCATCTAAAACACAAGGTATTGCCAATTTTTTTTTGATATTTTCCGTTATGAACACCTTATAGATATTTTCCACATCTAAAACAAAGGGTATTGGCCATTTTTTTGGTATTCTCACTCATGCTTAAACATGTATTTTTATAGGATCTGAATATGGGTCTCACCCATTAGAGCACGAGTCTCTCCAGTTAAGGTTGCAGGGTGATGTGCGATGTCACATTACTTTCAGTATATGTATTCCATCAGGATTTCAACTGGGCAATTATGTAAAATTAGAGGTCTTAACCGATCTATCAGCCCCATAAAGTCAAAAAATATTTCATTTTTCAATTGTCAAATTTACATCTTCTGATAGCGAACAACATCCAAAAGCCCTGCAACTGCTACTTCTGCATCTTCTGGGCCACAACCAAGGATATTCCCCCGATTGTAATAATGACACTCAGGACATGAGCATGAACTAAATACGAATCATAATGTTACCTCACTCAAAAGGCATTGGATCCTTCAAGCTCAAATAAAATATGCAGGACCATCATAGTAAAGCCTTTTAGGATCAAATAAAGCTGACTTATGACCTACTGCAGAGTTTTCATGCCCATTTGTTTGAGCTAGAAGGGCAATCGTATGATACAAATCTCATTTTCAATCCAAGGCCTCTCTTCAATCAAATTCTTTGTGATATATTATAAAAAGTCCATCTATTGCTGATGTAGAACTCTGCAGCCATGGAGCTATATTTGAGCTATATTTGAGCTTACACTTCCATGGTTGGAGAACTAAAAAAACAAATACGTTGTGTTTATGGGTTACACAGAAACTCCCCACAACTATCGTGTGTACTTTCCATCCCTCATAATGATAGTTGTGTGAAGGGATGTAAAGTTTAATGAGGAGAACACAATGTGGTGCTCTCTTGAGAGGGATCTTTAGATCCCACCAGAAGAGGAGCTTTTAGCTCCAAAGGAGAAGCCTCATGAAGTTGTGGAGCAACAAAAATATTGAGGAGCAGAGAGCGGAGACATTCACTCAAGAAAAACCATCCAAAGAAGGTAGAAAAAGAACCAGGGAAGCTGATATACTTGTGCAGGATGCTAGGGAGAATGTGGGAGCTCCTTCAAATTTGCGCAGGCAAACGAGGTCACTTGAGAGGTACACTAGCTACATGGCTCTTATGGCTGAGCTTATAGAGACTAAGCCATCCTATTTCGAGGAAGAAATAGAGCAACCTATATGGGTTGATGCAATGGTGGAGGAATACAATCCATTGTAAAGAACAACGTTTGGGAAGTGGTCCCAATACCATCATATAAATCAAGAGTGGGTTCGAGATGGATATTTAAGGTGAAGCCAGTAGCAAATAGAAGCATAGAGAAGTATAAGGCCATATTTGTGGCCAAGGGGTACTCTCGAGTTGAGGATATTGACTATGAGGAGACCTTTTCTCATATAGCAAGGTACTCATCCATTAGATCAATTCTTGCTCTGGCTACGTAGATGGGGTGGAAGATCCACGTGATGGATGTAAAAACAACATTTCTCAATGGGTTTATTGAGGAGGAGGTGTACATCGAGCAAACAAAATTTCTTGAGACATTTGATCGAGAGTCTCATGTGTGCAGACTCAAACAAGCATTGTACAGTCTCAAACAAGTACCTTGTGCTTGGTACACCAAGATCGATAATTATATCACTGGTTTGGGCTTCACCATAAGTGAAGCAGATGCAAACCTCGATCACATCTTGGTAGATGGTAAGTACCTTATTATTGCCTTAAATGTTGATGATTTTATTTTAACTAGTGATTAGTAGTTGATGATATTTTGATTAAAACTTCACGAGTAGTTGAAAATCTACACCATAATTTCTACAAGGATGGTGGAGGAAAATTACAGAATATCCGTTAGCAGACAATAGGCCCACTTCAAAATATCTAAGACAAAATTTTCGAGAAAAAAACACTGAGGATAAAGGATTGGATTATGGAAGCATTAGTCACAAAATTCACAAGGGTAGTAATTTTGGCTGGAGGTGTGGAGGTAGATGGATTAAATGTAGCCTTCGTTGGTGCAGTTGCTCGTGTTGTTGAGTGTAATATGTCTAAGCATAATTATCTGAGCTAGATTCATTTTTTGTGTTGCTTCTGGATGATCTCAAGTATCTCTACTAGTTTTTTGTTTCAAGGTACACTAATAAAAAAAAAATTTCCACTCTAGCTATTGGTTTACTCTGTGGTCTATTTGAAACGCACTGGCTAGTTGTTTATGTGGTCTTTATTCTGAACCTTTGCTCATGTGGATCTTCTTGCTCCTTCTCTGGTTTGGGATTGGTCGATCGGGGGATTTCCGAGGATCTTAGCTACTACTTGTTGGTCTTCTTTGTGGTCTATTTGAGATGCAGTAGTTGGTTGTTTTATGTGGTATTTATTTCAAACCTTTGCTCCTGTGGATATTCATGCTCCTCATTGGTTTGGGATTGTTTGATTGGGGGATTTCCGAGGATCTTTACTGCTATGTAAGTGCATTCATTTTGGTTGGTGGATTTGGAAACATATTTGAATTTCATCAAAAAGGAGTCTCTTGGGGTCATTAATTGGTGTAGGGGGATATTTATTTTCCAAGTTGTTCATTAATTATATGAGGGACAATCCATTAATGGTTTGCGTTGTCATTGAAGATCTTTGTCGATTGTGTCCTTGATGAGATTTTCTGAAGGATATTGGTTGGCGATGATTCGACAATCTATTCTATTTGAAGGGGTCTCCTAGTGGATTGAGCTGGTGATGATCTACATCGAGTGGGGTCTATAATTTATAAGTGACATTAATTTTCCTTGTTTACATATTTTATCGAGGTTTTTTCAGACACTACTACATAAGGTATTTTTTGGTAATGTTATCTACTTTGGTGAACATATAGGCAGGATTGCAGAGTGCCATCGATGTTAGCTGTAAAACTGAACTTTGCATCTATTTATTATGATGTCACTTGATACAAGGAAATTGGGGCGGTGACATGCAATCACTCGATGCGTTGGTACATAAAATGGTTGGGGAGTGGGTGTTACAAATTGCTCCATTATATTTATCATATATATCTTATATATTATTAATATTTGTCTATTACTTAGTAAATGAATTATTGTTTATTTCATTTTTCAAAGAATATTTTCCCTCACTCACGAATGTATTAAAAGTTATAAGGGAGGCTGGTACATTTTCAATCCCCATAGGTTTACCTTTATTTGTCTTCAAATGGAGCACAATAGTAACTAGAAACTAAAATACCAACTAGTAACCCTAAAATAATTAATAATATTTTGTATTGAGAGCTCTATGAACTCTTTTGTAAGAGCATTTACCGATTGAATTAATCCTTATTTCCTCTCGATCTTAACTAAACCTTTGACACTTTATTATTAAAAACATTGAAATAAAAAGCATGTATAATTAGTGGATGATATATTCCAATTTATCAAATAACTTAACAATCACAATATCAATTAGTTAATAAGGGGAAATTTTATCAATGACATGAGGATAAATATTATTGAAGTAGTTTAGTTCTATGGTGTGCACGGAAATTGTTTTATACTCAATGCATTTTGTTTTTCCATTTTTTCCAATAGGTTCCTTTCTTGAGAAACATATCAAACACTAAGATTTACTAATGACTTATAAATATTTAAATCTCCATAGTGGAATGATATTTGTTCATATTGGAATTGCAATCCACTAGTTCTACCTATTAGGATTAGTAAAGACACTCCAATAAATTTAATATATCAATTCAAATTACACAAGTGACACCATATAAAGAGAAAAAAATTAAATTGAGGTTGGCTATTATCATATTTGCATTGAAATTATACATTTATTTTTTGGTTAAGTCAGGCTAGTCTAGAGAAAGAAATCTACTTTCATTACGAAAAAAGGGCAAACTAGAAGTTTTTTTTTTTGCAAGTAAATTCCAAATACATTATCATGTTAGTTTAGTGGTTTTCATTTATTAATATGAGTATGCAATTGAGGAATGGAAATGGAATCCAAATGAGAGACCATGAAATTAACAAACCTTGGACTTGGTGTGAGATCTCTACCTTCTACCCTCATTTTCTTAGGAGTTTCTCCTATGATATGATGAAACATGTATCCCAACATAGACTAAACTAAATTAACACCCAATTTTGCAATAGTGTAGATATGACATCTTGTACAAAATGGAAGTAGTCCATAGTCATGGGCATCCATATCGACATTTTCTTCAATAAATATCTTAGTCCTGAAGGTAAATGGCTCTTCCATATAATTAGGTCTTTAAAAACCACCTACATATTTACATGTATAATATATCCTTTACATATATATTATGGCAACCAATTGTCAATATTTTATGTTTTTCTATGCAAAATCACTAAAAAAGTGGGTGAACATGCAAATGACATTTTTTGTGATATATTACATGAACTATGAAAATGACCTTTTTTGTGATATATTGCATGAACTATAAATGATGAAAATCAATGTCACTCATCACTTTATCTAGTTTATCTTGTGCTTAAAATATAAACTTACCATTCCATAGGTGAAAATATAAAAAAAATCCCGGTAGAAAAACCATTAATGAAAATGATCCCAAATAATAAGCACACCACCATTTGTCAAAAATCTCTTCATCCCAACATGATTTCTCAATATTACTTATATTTATTTTATTGATGATTATGGATCTGATATCACCCTAAAATTTAATGATAAAAATAAGAAATAAAAACATCCTCTAACCATATTTCCACTCCTTACACATAAATTTTAATATTAAATATGCATTAACCTTTTTCATAATAATAATGACTATAAAAAATGCAATATGAAAAAATCTAATTCACTACAACTCTAACAAACTTTATATATTTTACACAAAATAAATTTGTTTTGTTTCAAACTAATTTTCAAGTCGTTTACATGTATTTTCTTATACTTGTTCAATAATTTGTGCAATACATTCAAGTTTATGATATCCCTTTGGAAAAATGCAACTCGCTCAGTTGATCTGGCGGGAGCCCGAAAACTGGTTGCTAACTTTCTCAATTGATCTGGCGGGAGCCAGAAAACTGGTTGCTACTCGCTCAATTGATCTAGCAGGAGCCCGAGAACTGGTTGCTACTCGCTCAATTGATCCGGTGCCTACTCACTTAATTGATCCAGCAGGAGCCCATAACCAAAGGGGAAAACTGGAGAGCAACGTGGAGATTTCCTTAAGCCACACGTGGAGATTTACATAAGCTGTCGTTTGGCGAAAGCCCATAATCAAATGGGGAAACTGGAGAGCATCATGGAGATTGCCATGGCGGGAGCCCTTCGCCATAATCGAAGGGGGAAACTGGAGAGCATTGTGGAGATTTCCATGGCGGGAGCCCATAACCAAATGAGATTTCCATTAGCCACAACAACTATTGTCCGGTGGAAGTCCATAACCAAAGGGGAAAAAATGGAGAGCAGGGTGGAGATTGCCATAAGCCACAATAAATTTTGTGTCGAGCAACGTGGAGATTTCCAGGAGCCACAGTAACTGTTGTCCCTCGTCATCTTAACATAGCTAGTGCGACCGCAGGATTTTCTCTCATTTTCTCTCAGCATCCATGATGTACAGAGTTTGGAACGAAGTGCTCAGGCAAAAAATCCAAAGCTCAGGTTCGGTGCTCTCCTCCTTTCTCTCGTTTCTCGCTTTTCAAACACGTTAAACACTTAAATATTTCTAAATGTATGGATCAGTTGTAGGACCGAGATCTCCAGTGCCTCCAAATTCCTTAAAAACCTAGTTAAGGAACCCTGACCAACCACATGAATAAATTTCAAATCTAGGGTTTGTAGGGTTTGTCAATAAATGTACTCTTTTGGAGGATGTTGCCACTTCCATACCCAATTTGCAGGATTTAGGTATTAAGGCCTTGAATAGGGTTTGTAAAAGCTTAGCCCAATTTATAGCGAGAAAATCCTTAATTTTTCCTACTGGTTCTCCTTCTCAGACCTTGAATACACTCTGTAGTCTTGTACACAGCTCCTTAATAGTTTTCCACATGGAATATATTCAAAGTCCGCAATCCTCTGTTGCTCCAGAGGCTCTCTAATTTTAGGATATTTTTCAGCTTTGCTCCAGAGGCTCTCTAATTTCAGGATATTTTCCAGCTGGTCCAGAGGCTCTCTAATTTCTGGATATTTTTTCAACTCCATTATCTTCAATTGGTCTAGCAAGTTCCCTATCAGCGTCAGGTGTTGTGCTAACTAATGACAATTCTTTTTATGCATTTGCGCAGTGCTGGCCCCTTTGACGATCAAAGCAATCAGTTTCACAGCATCAAGTCCAGTCAACTGCGCCACGTTTGCGAACTCCCCTTATTCTGTGATTGCAGTAACACTCTCATGATGGCGATGAAGAAATCCTCCCAACAAGATATACACACTCTGAGTAATACACATTCTGTATTGGTTGTATCATGTATGCCATCAAAATGTCTTTAGTGATTTTTCAACATCCCATCCTGCTATGTATTACTCACCTACTTCCTTGTATTGTATTATGCATAATGAAGTGATGGAATTTCTGTTTCAAAATTCATCTTTGGAAACACTTTATTAGTTTTAGTAATTATGATCTTGTTAGTTTGATGCTCCATACCTGTTGTCATTTAATTTGTGATGCTTAATAATCCCACTTTGATAATAAATCCAGAAATAAATAAGAATTTGATGCTTAATAATCCCACTTTGACAACAAATTTAAGATATGGGTGATTCATGTACCAAAACTTTGTCGTTTTGGAAGCTATCCTTGGGGTGCAAGTCCCTGCGTTTCCATGATATCATCCTCACTCGTTCTGGTATTAACATTTTTTAGAAATGGCTTTGTGCTTTGTAGGTTTCTTGCTTGTGGTTGTCTTTGTGATGCCTTCTTAAATTAAATCTTACTAAACGATAGTTGCAGATCCCTTGATGAGAGTTTTATTCCACATTAATTAAAGACATATTTGGTTAGTGCTTTGTTATTGTTCTGTAGCAGAGAAACACTACAGTTGCTAGATGCTCTTTTACATGCCAAAGTATGGTATGCAAGTTTGCATAAGGTTTATTGTATTATTGCATCATCTAAAGACTAATAGATTTAAAACTTTAAATACATGCAACTTGGAGGCAATTCATCAAATATTAGACTAAGCATTTAAAGAGTACAAGAAATAAAAAGGATTTCTAGATTATCCAAGTTACCATATCTATGGAGACATTTTGGGAACAAGGCCAAGGGGACATTAATTTCCAAGTTATTTTTACACGCATTAGTAACTTAAGAAACAAATGGTAGATATAGTTTACCAAATATTCTAATGATGCAAGGTATGCTACATCTGTCTTAAGTTTTAACTATCAGCACTTACTACAGTTTGCCATAGTTACATACTGTTAGTTATGTGTGTGAGATTCAAGATATTGTGATATGCTGCAGAAAATAAATATTTGATATTCAGGGGCTTGATATTAGAGCTAGGGAAATCAAAAGTTGCCCGATTCATATAAATAACATCCACAAAAAGGCTTCTTATCATATTTATAGAGTTTTGTTTTGTAAATGGTTATCTTTATTGAGTCTGTTCTTTTTGTTTTATTTTGAATTGATCAGGACTAATATTATATTTTGAATTGGTCAGAATGCTTTCTCTGTGGTATGCTAAATATATTTCATCTACCTATCTGTCTTTTGCAGCAAAATATTTGGAGCTATTTTTACAAGACCTCTGTGATCGAACATACGAAATAACTCTTCAGAGGGGTGCTAAGACTGTGAGTGCTTCACATTTGTAAGTTTCTTATCCCCATGTTGATATATTGTCTTGCTATGTTGATAAGTGCCGAAAGTAGTCTGCAAGGTTTTCTACCTTGCTTTCAAGGCAAACAAAGAAGACTTCACTGCATTTTATTCCTGCGAGGATCTGTCTATTTTATTTTTCCGTAAACCATGATTGTGCATAGCTTCTTTTTGTGGTTTACTAGTCACATTCTATAAATAAGTTGATAAATCCTTTTAAGCTATTGGCTACAGATTCTGTTAAAATATGGTTTATACTATGTATATATACTAATATTTTTCTTTTTTTGTTAATGGTTGGCAGGAAACAATGTGTGCACAGGTACACTGTTTTTGATTTCTTACGAGAGATAGTGAACAAGGTCCCAGACATGGGGGGTTCAGATGCTGCTACTGGTGAAGAGAGGAATGGTGGGTGGAGGAGGAAAATATAGATATTTGCTTCCTGGTGATTGCAAAGAGGTCTAGGAAAATTTGCACATTTTGAAAAATTATAAGAGATCAGATATACTTTACCTTTTCTTGTAATGACTATGCGTTTTCATTTGCTTCAGAAAATCTCACGAAGGAGATGAAAATGAGAGTGATGAGGATGAAGTTAAGAGGGCCAGGATGGTAATGACCTACTTACTGTTTTTATAAAATAGTTTTTCTTTGCAAGGAATGGAGTTATCTATATGTGTTGCTATTTGTCTTTTCTATGCTTCTAAATTCTCAATTTGCTCTGGGTTTTGAAACAATAATTGCTAGCTATTTGGCCTTTTCTAAAATAGGGTGCACACCATGGAAGAGGACGAGGACGGGGAAGAAGAGGTAGAGGCAGAGGATCAAGAGGTGGGTCAAGTGGGAGAAATGGCATTACAGTTGAGAAGTTTGAGGATGAAGACCTAGATTTTTCATCTGAGCACAGTGAGAAACAGGAGAAAGTTTCGGAAATTTTTACTGATGTTAACACTGAGACAAGAGAGACCAAGGTAGCAGTGAATTTGGGGAGCACTCCTGTGGTAAGAGACTTTGATCTTAACATGGAGTTGGATGAGAGTGGGGCTGTTGCAAGCATGCCAATGCAACCTTCTGTCAAACTGGAACACAATCCTAGTGACATTGCAAATGTGCATGTTGTTAAAGAGGCTGATGAATTTCCTAGTGATGTTCCAATTGTGCAACCTCCTATTAAACAAGAAGAGAAATATCCTAATTGGTCTCATTCTGATGTAGATAATGTAGCCCTAGATTCAATACAGTTTCATGTGTGCTCAGATATAATTGTTGATCAGGATGAAGATGATTATGACAACGAGGATGGATAGTGTGTTATTAAGCGGGGATCTATTTTCTACAAGAGTTTTAGCAAGGTTGTAATGTAGAAATTTGGCAATATTTCACATGCAGCATAGATTAACATCATAGCCTCACTGACTATCAAAGAAAGGGCACCAAAAGATCTCACCAACTGTAATGGGTTTTTGTACATACTATTTTGCAAGGAGGGTAAGAAATCCTTATTGATTTGAACACTTATTTTTCAGGCATTGAAGAATTTGGCCAAGTGGAGTTCTTTCAATCTTCGTTATCTCTCTGGATGGTTGTCTCATGTGCTCAAAGGAAGGATCTTGTATTCACCTTTCGGTCACTGAAGAATTTACAACCAGCTAGGTGGTCTTTTTCTCTTTATTTCCCTTGTATGGGTGAGTACATCCATAGGTTCCCAAATAGAAATATTGCTGTATAAAAATTATAGTTATATGCATATCATGGATAATTTCTTGTCAAGTGTCTTTTGATGCTTCCCAATTGCAACGTGATAGGAATTTTCATCCCATTTCCATGTGCCCAATTAATAATATTTCTTCTTGTTGCTTTGCGAGTTTTATAAGTCTCATGTGAAATATTTTTCCAGAGGCTGCAAAAATGGTGTTTTGTTTTGGGTGATTCTACAGAAGCTAGAAATGTCATTTGCTATTTTTTGTAAAAGAGGTGTAATCGAAGCTATTTCCTTTTTTTGTTCATAGCACCGCCTGTTGCATTTCAATAATGGATAAGTTTCTCAGCCTTCTAAATTGTTTGCAAAAGCTCATGGACATGAACTGAAGCTCTGATGGTGCATGTGAGCATAGACAAAGGTGGTTCTTCTCTGTTTCACTCATCTTAGTTATGTTAGTCTAAAGTTGATGGTTCTACCTTTTTGAATTGAACTAGCTATATTGGTCGTGGGTTAGAATTATTGTTTGGGACCATTCTAATTTGGTTGATTCTAAGGAGAACTTGAGGCAACAAGTGATCAAGAGAAGGAAACATATTGCATTATGCTGCAAAGTGATGAATAGCAAGCAAGTGAAATGATAACAAGTTAGGAAATGGCTGTGGCCATGGGTGACTGTAAAATGGAGCTGTAACATAAATATACAAATTAAATTAATAAAAGTTAGGAGTAAAGTTAGCATTAAAAGTTAGTAGGAGTAAAGTTTGTGTTAATCGGGATTTGTAGGACTAAAATGAACAGTACAGGAGTAAGTTAACATTTAAAATTGGAACAAAATCCCACCATATGGATCATGCCACTTTAGTCATCATATAGATAACAAACACAGTCTTGACAGGGCCCAGAAGGCATGATACAAGTGATGTCAGTGCCAGATTGAGCAAAGATGCATTCAATCACGTTAAACCCAGAGACTTGCACCTTAAAGCTAGCTCCCAAACCATCTTTTGTCTCACCAAGGTTATTCATGTAGGGGTTTATACACAATACAAAAACCCCATCTCCATGCATATGACAACAGTAGAGTAATAGTAATGTGGAACAAAATCCCACCAAAAGGAATGCCACTTTAGTGATAGCTTGTAAATTTTGTAATAGATCACATATATAAGAGCCACAAGCCAAAGAGGATCCACAAGGCATAGCACCATTATCAATAGCGCTGTCAGTACTAGAGTGAGGGAGGATGCTATGACATCAGTTTGGGGATTTGCACCCCAAAGCCAACTTCTGCATTAGCAAGGCTTTTGTTGTGGGTGATGCTTCATAGGCCTCCTTTGTCTTACTCTAGTTATCCATGTGGGATTATTCAAACAAACATATGGTAAGAATAGAGCTAGTATTAATGTGGAACAAAATATTACCACAGGGATGTGTCAATTTAGTAGTAGATTGTAATACATCACATAGATAACAACCACAAGACAAAGAGGGCTTACAAGGAACACCACTGATACCACTAGGGATGTTTGTGCTAGAGGGACAGGATGCTATTACTTGGCCTTGACATTCCTTCCGATTGATGTAGCATGGTGGAACTTCTCTCAATTGTTTGATAATGTTGGAATTTGAGTTTGACAGTGTGAAAGTTTGGACTTATTTGCTTATGTTAAAATATTGGAAATTCCTTGTCATAATGGTAGGCAGCTATGAAAATGCAAATTTTTGCATAAATTCATTTTTTTAAATGTCAGAATTATATGTATATAGTTGCACCTACTATCATATTCTTCCATCCAAAATTGCACAATGAACAAATCATATTTCTCTTCAATCTTTTGTAGGGGTAAAGTCTTCATCTTATGCTAAATTCCCCTTTGTGCTTCTATCTATTGCATCTTTATGCTGTTACTCTGTCTCATTTTCTTCTGCTCAAGATGCTTCCCGCTTGATGTTTTTTGTCAAACCGTTGACTCCATTTTGCTTCCAATTTTGCTCAATGTCCTGTACTGTTTTGTGGCTTGCCTCTTTGGCATTGTTTTGCTTCTTATTCTGCCTAGTTGCATCCATTGGCTTTTTATCGTTCTCACAATATTGCTTTATGTTCATAGTACAATTTCTCTCCATGCATATGACAGGGGTAGAGTAATAGTAATTTGGAAGAAAATCCCACCAAAAGGAATTCCACTTTAGTGATAGCTTGTAAATTTGTAATAGATCACATATAGAAGAGCCACAAGCCAAAGAGGATCCACAAGGCATAGCACCATTATCAATAGTGCTGTCAGTACTAGAGTGAGGGAGGATGCTATGAAATCAACCTGGGGACTTGCACCCCAAGCCAACTTCTGCATTAGCAAGGCTTTTGTTGTGGGTGATGCATCATAGGCCTCCTTTGTCTTAACTAGTTGTCCATGTGGGATTATTCAAACAAACATATGGTAAGAATAGAGCTAGTATTAATGTGGAACAAAATCTTACGACAGGGATATGTCAATTTAGTAGTAGATCGTAATACATCATAGATAACAACCACAAGACAAACAGGGCTTACAAGGAACACCACTGATACCACTAGGGATGTTTGTGCTGGAGGGATAGGATGCTATTACATGGCCTTGACATTCCTTCCGATTGATGTAGCATGGTGGAAGTTTGGAACTTCTCTCAATTGTTTGATAATGTTGGAATTTGAGTTTGACAGTGTGGAAGTTTGGACTTAATTGCTTGTATTAAAAGATTGGAAATTCCTTGTTATAATGATAGGCAGGTACGAAAATGCAATTTTTTGCATAAATTCATTCTTTTAAAGGGCAGAATTATATTTATATAGTTGCACATACTATCATATTCTTGCATCCAAAATTGCACAATAAAGATTGGAAATTCTTTGTTTTAATGATAGGCAGGTATGAAAATGCAATTTTTTGCATAAATTCATTTTTTTGAAGGGCAGAATTATATGTATATAGTTGCACATACTATCATATTCTTGCATCCAAAATTGCACAATGAACAAATTATATTTCTCCTCAATATTTTGTCGGGGTAAAGTTGCTTCATCTTCTGCTAAATTTCCCTGTGCTTTTACCTATTGCATCTTTATGCTGTTACTCTTTCTCATTTTCTTCTGCTCAAGATGCTTCCTTCTTGATGTATTTTGTCAAACCGTTGACTCCATTTTGCTTCCAATCTTGCTTAATGTCCTGTAATGTTTTGTGGCTTGCCTCTTTGGCACTGTTTTGCTTCCCATTATGCCTAGTTGCATCCATTGGCATTTTATCGTCCTCACAATATTGCTTTATATTCATAGTACAATTGCTCCCTGATCTGCTCCACAATCAAATGTTAATACCAAATACCAAAATTGAAAAGGTTAAAATATAGATTTTTTTTTTGTAAATGGTAAAATACAGAAGAAACATACTAGCAGACAGACAAGTGCCAGGTTCTACAAGAGTTGGGTTCCCCCTCCCAAATACCATCCAGTAGGTCCAGTGGAGCAAGCATGGTTTGTACCAGGTGATTTCTCCCTTCAGTCTCTGATGTTAGGAGCAATGGGTTCTCTCATTCTTGCGACAACCGTCCCTGGTATCATAGAACTGGGTTTTTTTAGTATAGGTCACTCCCCAAAGGACATCTTCTGCCAATGCATTGGTCTTCTCACAGTGCTTGAGGACTCTGATGGTGAGCTTGCTTCTCGGCATCTTCACTCACCCGTGGCTGCAAGCTCCAGCAGGCATTGGCATCCTCTCTCTCTCACACTCTAATGTGTGTGTATATCACATTATATTGCAAGAAAATAATAATAAGACAGACAAGGAGCAGTGGGTTCTCTCGTTCTTGTGACCACCCTCCATGGTATCATAGCTCGGCACCCTCATGTAGTTTTCACAGAGCAGAAATGGAAATAGCTCTGCAACAGCTACGTGAGTCTTTAATGGATTCATGCCCGAAAAGCAGGTGAGGCAATTGAATGAATATGACTGTTCTGAGTTATTTCCCTCGTGTGCAACAACATTATACAAACCCCAAGAGAGGTATTTCGTTTACTTTCCTTTTCCCATTTGCATTTTAATGTTTCAGAAATCAATTTAGATTTCTCATCTCCAATTCATAGTTCTTGCAATCGTTTCGTCTGCTCTTTCTTTAGGTTTCTGAGTTCTGTGTATTAGGTTTGTTTCTATTGAATTCTGAGCATGTAAATGGCTTCATATGCTTCTTATTATGGCAGAGGATTCCCTAACCAGGGTTTCGGTCAGTCTTCGTGGGATTACAATGCTTTGAAGAACATGAAAAAGATCAGCCCTGTCGTGCAGAGTCATCTGAAAAAGGTTTATTTGTCGCTTAGATGTGCCCTGGTAACAACAACTATCGGGGTTTGTTTACATCTTATGTTAAATATTGGTGGCCTCCTCACGGGGCTTGCTTGCATTGGTTGTGTAATCGAGCTCTTATCCGTCCCTTCTAACTCGAACAATGAGGTAAGTTCTTTAATTCTTTGATCATGTAGGCCGTTCCGTTGATTTTTTATTTTGAATAGAGATTGGGCAGAGAGTTCCAGCTCATTAGCAAAGCTCAAACAACAGAGCCCAAACCCCAATAGCGTCCAAGCTTCTTTTCATTATAAATTTGAAAATTATATAATGTATAAAGAACATTCTTTTTCAGAAAGCTAAATCCTGTTGTATACTCACTCCATAATCCTAGTCCTGCAGATTTGTATACTCACCATATTCCTGCAATAAAGTCGGTTGAGTGGGGAGGAGAAATTTTTGTTTGGATAAGGTGGTCATATTATAATTCTTCTTTCAATAATGGTGCTACATTCCATTGGTCAAAACATTTTTCATTTTCGGTGGGAATAGTGCGTAAGCTTATCCTTTTAGTTCTTGGCACACACAGTTCTCCGGCCTTATCCACATTTTAGTTCTTGGCACACACAGTTCTCCAACCTTATCCACAGCGAGCGTGTTAAGTGGTTGTTTGAAGTCTGGGGTTAGGTTCATTATTTAACTTTGCTTATCTTTCCCACACTTGCAATAATCTCTACTCTTTGTATTTTACTGGATTTTGGTACACCCATTCTGTACATTTAGATTGGATTGTGTTATTAAGCTCAGATTGGGGATCAACAACACAGTTCTCCGCCCTTATCCACATTTTAGTTATTGGCACACACAGTTCTCCAGCCTTATCCACAGCCAGCGTGTTAAGTGGTTGTTTGAAGTCCGGGGTTAGGTTCATTATTTAGCTTTGCTTATCTTTCCCACATTTGCAATAATCTCTACTCTTTGTATTTTACTGGATTTTGGTACACCCATTCTGTACATTTAGATCAGATTTTGTTATTAAGCTCAGATTGGGGATCAACGTTTTTTGTTAGAGATCATGGCTGCCACTATTAGAAGACTTATGGGTGCTCAAGGGAATTCGTTCTTGAGAAAGAAAAATGGAGAGAAGAAAAATTCGGCAAGCAGGAGGAATGTAACTGTGATGGCTTATGTTGCTTTCCCTGAGATGAAAGAGAAGTATGAGACTATAAGATTGAGTCCTGGGGCTACAGAGGAAGATGTCAAGAGTACCTACATACACCTAATTTTTGATCTGGATTCTTTTATATGTTGTACCATTGCTTATTTTTAGGCCGATAGGCCTTCTCTTATGAAAGAGATCAAATTTGAGATCGTCAGCACTTTTAATCTGAACAGGACACCTGTTCCTGGTTTAAAAAATGACACCTGGCACAATCGATGAAGTGAACGACTCTCCGCATGATGCTGTACACGATCGCTCCAAAACCTTAAATGGCGGTGGTTTCTGGTATATTTCCCTCGCAAAGCTTAACTAACTCATTCGATGCCTCACGCCTTATCAGCTGAGTTATTCAATACCCTTGAATTTAATCCACATATCTCGGGCCAGCGTTGCACGAGTCTATGCTTCATAACGATTCCATTGATGCCAGATTCGCCATATCACATACAGAAATGAATACGCTCTTCAGCGATTCAGGTTCGGCTTCTTCGTCTGCTAATTCAAACAAGAACAACCAAAATGTGACATATGAAGATCAAAAGTCGTCGAATGATGGAGAAATTGGAGCTGATCCAGGTATGAAGTTTCGAAACTCGACACAGAACGAGAGAAATTCACACAATTAAGACAAGAAGATAGAAGTCTAACTTCAAGCTTGCTCAAATATGAAGCAGTAGAAAGTGTCAAGTTCTGTGATTCTTGATGGTGAACACTCGCATTCGATGAAGTTCTAACTTCTCTGTACACGTCTGGAAGAAAATGGGTAATTATTTCTTAGGCCAAATGTCAGGGTAAAAAAAATTAGGCCTTGCACACAGTATTGAGAAGCTAACTATATTCTTTTCGGTGCTTGCAAACAGCAATGCTATCAGCGTTGTCATCGCTGGAATCACAAGGAAACAGGAATATAGATGTAGCTAAAGCTGAGGAATTGCTTGCTAAAGCTGATGATGAGATGAACATTCGTGCTATGGTTGCAGACTTCTTCAGAAAAATCATACTCAGATGTAAGATTCTCAATCAAATATTTATGAATTGAATCAATTTGGGAGCCAATTTAAATGGATGTTGTTAGATTTAGCAATCTGGATATGTACTGTTAGTTGAAGATATTCAATGTTGCCAACATGTCTCTGTTTATTGATGTAGAATGGTCAAGCAAGAAAAACTTAAGGAGAAAGAGGCAATTAAGGAGAAAGAAAGAAATGAACGGAAGAGTGAGATGGAACAGAAACGGTTGGAAAGGGAACTGAAAAGGGAGAAGATGCAACAAATTTGAATTGTTATAAAAGAATGCAAGCTTTAAAAGACAGTGTTTGGAGCTTTTACTAACATTTCTTATTACAATTTTAGGAAAGGGAACAAGCTCGTGCTCAGAAGGAAGCTATTATTCAAGTAAGATTTTCAGGCCCCACTGCTTTCTTTGATTGCTTGTTGAAATGGATTTGCATCATTTTTAGTCCAGATGCTCATGCAAATATGAAAGTAGGAAATTGACAATGTTGATTTTCTTTGTGAGATTATCAAAATTATGAGGACACGTTACCCCAATATTGAGTTTATCATGCTGTTTATTTATTTCATTTCACCAAGATGTTTTCCAATTTTTTTCAATCTTCTACTTTTGTAGTATATGTGGAATATTGTCTTACACTATTACAGCCAAACTCAAATTCAATCAGGAAACCTCTTTTTCCCAGCCAGCATGAGAAAAGAAAAGCTAAGATTTATACAACTCTGATAGGAAATATTTCTACTCTGCATTCCATGATGGCACCATATATAATTGATAACATTGTTAGTTGTCTTGAACCAGGGGAAAGAAAAGAAACGACAACAAGAAGAGGCAGAAAAAGAACAGAAACGGCGTGAAAGGGAAGAAGCTAAGATGAAAAAACAACTTGCAATACAAAAACAAGGGACACTCATGGACCAATTTCTTCACAGTAAAAAAGATGCACCTAATGCTCAAACAGTGCCCACTGTATTGGATGAAAGAACTCATACTTCTTTGCAAGAAAATGAACAGATTTGCAGTGGTGTTATGATGTCAATGGATCAAATATTACTGCAAGCAGCAGAGACAAAGATGGGGGATATTCTAAGGTTGATGTTCTAGCTTTTTATAAATATGTGAAATGTAGCATGAATATGTTGTGTTCTTTTTAGATTCTAAGTACTTTGAGTTGAATATCTGCATCCGGGCCAAACATATGTGCAACTTTGTTTTAGTAAGCTCGCATTCAAGAAAAATCACAAACAGAGCAATCATATATTTTGAGCATATGTCCATTGCCAAGTACTTATACCAAGGCAACCCAGGCAGCCCATCTGCGTCTGTAAATGCACACTCTGCCATTACAAGATTGTCATTCAAGCTCCTGAGCTCTGCACTTCTATGCTCAAGTCCCTCTAGTTCCTGAATTCACAGCATTATGAAGTGTACCATCCAGAAATGTGAAGTTTGTATATTTCTTGAACAAGTTTTGGAGAAGAAACCAAACCTGTGCTTTTTTCTTAATCTGCAATGCAGCTTTTCTGAGCTCAGCAATGGACTTGTGGAATGGGCTTGTAGACGACTCTACCCTTCATATTTGCAAAGTAATTGTGCACTTGGAGATATTTCCTCAGCTCTATTCTTTTGATTATTTTCTATCATCATAGGTATCTCTACAAAAAATGAACCCACAATTGTTTTCCTTTCTGAAATAGCTTTGGTGATGGCAGAACAACTCATAGACAAAAACAAGAGTTTCAGAACTTGCTTCAAGCCCCTGTGAATCTCTCCTTGGTCATCATAATTTTCCCTTTGTTTCTTTTCCAGTTTCAACAATTGTATGATGGAAAACCTTCTTTCTTTGAGAGAAATATAAACTTGCAAGCAGCAAGTCCCTTTTCTGCTGCTTTTTAATTTTTCAGAGATATTGTATGATGGAAAACCTTTTTTTTAACAACTAACAGTGATCAGAAATATTAGATCAGTTTTGGATCTCAAACTGTATTGGTTAGTTCCAATCACAGAGATTTCTCAAACTACACAGATTGGTTATTTTTCCACATTTTTCAAATTTGCTTTCAAATGGTCATTTCTTTTAATTGACTAAATAAAAAAATAAATTAAATTCTACTTCTCCTTTCAGGCTTTCTGTTTCCTTCTTCCATAATTCATTATCACAATGGAATTGCTGAACTTTAATTGTGAAGGTTCCTACACAACTCATCGAATAAGTCTTTTATTGCATAACTGAGAATTGAATAGAATTAGTAGATTGAGGTAGAGCTAGGTTACTTAAAAATTTCTTGCTTTCCATGAGAGATGGTGGGTTGCCCTCTTGATATTTATTTTGTATGGTTTAGATTTATTGCCCATCATCTTTGTGCAAAATTCTACAAAATCTCCTTCATCTCAAAAACTACAATTACTTCAAATTAATAATTCACAAACAATACTCCTATCGGCCTCTACTTGCACCTTCTGGGGCAACTGCTAGTTATTAAAATGGAATACTTTTTGGCAGGCCCCGAGTTTGCATATGGAGTTTTTAGCCAATTATTTGGCAGAGTTGACACTCATGGAATGCAGTTTTCTCCAACACCTACCATCCTTTATAGCAGCTTCAACTGTATTTCTATATCGATTGACTCTTGATTTTCTAACACATCCATGGGTATTGTCTACTCCCTGAAGTTTACTATTATACTGTTTTGTGTTGGCTTTATGTGCGGGCATAAATTTGTAGATTTTGTGTTATGCAGAATCCAACTTTGGCGCATTATACAGGATACAAGGCATCGCAGCTTAAGGACTGTGTAATGGCAATCTATAATGTACAAATAAATCGAAAAGCTAGTACATTAGTTGCAATAAGGGAAAAATATCAACAACACATGGTACGCTTTCATATATCTTGTTTGGGAATTTAATGGTTTTTTTAATCCAACCTTTGAAAGCTACAAGGATTACATGCACACAACTGGTTACTCTTATTAAAGGTTTATATATGTTTTATTGTTTGCCATGACAGTTCAATTGTGTAGCAAGCTTGCCTCCACCTCCTTTTATTGTTGAAAGGTTCTTTTAAGACACTCCAAACTAAGCTATCCGTCATTGGTTGTGCACAAGCATTTTGCTGAAGCTTGTTTGGAAGCACAATCTCATGTAATAGTTGTAACTGAATCTGGAGTCTTTTAGTTCTGGCTGGTTAATTTCCATTTAAATGTGTCAATTTGTTTAGGCCGTTGGTGCCCATAGTTTTGGTGCTCATATTTTAACTCAGTAACTTACTAGGCAATGGGGTGCTTGCAGGTATTTGCATGTGTTAGTTTTGAGCACTTGAAGGGAAATGCCCATTTATCAAATTGTATCATATTTCTGGGAAATTATCTACGTGGATACCAAATGATGAGTCAATGTGGTTATGGATTTGAGTCAATGTGGTCATGGATTGATAATTAACATGATTTTGTACAGAGAATAGTTGTTAAGGTTTTTTATTTTTATTTTTTATGTTTGTTTTGTGTAAATATTTATTAAAATTTTAATCCTCGTTTGTTGGTTTAAATCCTTTTTGGGTTATTTGGACCTTGTACTATTTCACAAATTTTAATTTTTTTTTTTTTTAAATGTTGTTTACTTCTGCGTCAATGAGGCCTTTCCTTACACCAATAAGCGCGTCAATTATGTCATTATGTGTTGAACATTTTTTAAAAATCAATGCCTATTATACAATTTCAAGAACTGTCATAACTCCTCACATAATTCTTTAAAGGGTGCTAGCTCATTGGAAGAGCACCTGCCATGCAGGAGGTTGGTGGTTCGATTCCACTGTACCCTAACATGAATTATTCCAAGATATTGTTGATTTTTTTTAATTAAATTTTTTATATTGATTTATTTTAATGGTGAGATATTTTTCTGGATTCACTATTTTATATTGTCTCTACAAAGACAATAGATAAGATTAAAGACATTGTCTCCATAAAAACAATATGTCTTTAATTCCAACTATTGTCTTTGGAGAGACAAAAATGAAATTGTCTCAAGTTAAGACAATTTACCCAGAAATTGTCTTAAAACCCCCCTTTGTGTTGTAGTGCAACTATTGTCTCTAGAGAGACAAAAATGATTGTGTTATATATTGTCTTTATAGAGACAATATTTTAAGACGATTTAATTTGAGACACCTGCTTAAAGACAATATTTAAGACAATACACAATTTTTCTTTTGTCTCAAATTAAGACAATTTACCCAAAAATTGTCTTAAATATTGTCTTAAAACCCCCCTTTATGTTGTAGTGAAGTGCCTAAGCAGGCCCAAGAATTTGTTCATGGGGAGCCACCAATATCAACTCATACGCAGGCTGTATCTGCGGAGACAGGCTCCAAATGAGAGAGATCTGAAGTTACACAAGGGAAATCTGAGCAACCAAAGAAAGGAGATGGAAGTTGTTCGCCTTTGCCAAATGTTCAAATTCCAGAGAAACGAATTAAATTTCCTTCTTCCTTGAGTATTGATTCTCCTTGAATTGTTACAGGAGTTGAAGTAGTTGTGCATGGGGGTTGAGTTGGTGCTTGTTGTAGACTACTTGACTTCAAGACATCAACCATCAAGTTTTGTGTAGTAGCAGGACTCCAGCTTCCTGCCTGGTTTTGTGTAGCATGTGCATCTGCCGACAACCCATTGGTTATGACATAGTTGCCACTGGAGGATGCTGGCAAAGTGCTTTCTCTTGTAGAATTTGTCTTAGATTGCACATTTTGTGAAGTTGTGGGGGGAACGAAGGCAGAATTTGAGCTAGCCTTGTTTACACTTTGGTAGCCTCCATTCTTCCTTGCCATATTGGAGCCCCTACCACCACTTGCATCATATGAGATATAGCGTGGAAGATAGTTTCCTCTGTCACCGCCACGTCCACCTCGAACTTGATTAGCGGCTCTTGATCTAGTATCTTCAGAATATCTATTGTTTTCATTCTGCTCTTTACGCTTGTCTCGCTTCCTCTTGACTTCGTGAAAAGTCTGGCTTGGAAGGATTTGGTAAAATATGTACAAGACTACACACAAACATTTTTATTTCTTGTTTTGACAAAACTTCAGGTCACAATAAATTTTCCATTCGGAGGCCATTTGACGCGATTCAAGCACCGTCAGATTCCTCTTCTCGAGCTCTTCACGATGGTGTCATTATTTTTTAATTCTGAGTCGAGTATACCACTTGATCTTGTCATGGGTTGAGTATTACTCTAACCATCGTGTACGGTACTAATATCTTTTAATTGACTATGGCTTATACAAGCTTAAATGAGCATGTTAGTCCATCGATTAGAGTGCATAAACACGTAAACATAAATAAATTAACTCCTAAATTTCCTTTTGGGAATTTTTAAGAAGAGCTTCAACAATTGCTCTGTATTCTGGATCCACCCCCATTTTCACAATCAGCTCTTTATAACTCTCATTCTGCGTATGGAGGGCCTAGGATTTGGCTCTCTCTTGCTTCAATCTTGTAGCAACGTTTTCTAGCAATTTCGTCGCGTTGTTAATAATCATTGCATTCGTATTGAGCTCATTGTATAACATTTCCCCAAACTGTTTGTGAAAGTTTACCTTATCCGCCAGGGAACACTTTCTAGATCTAGAGAGACATCTAATGCTTTAAAATGTGAACCTAAAGGCAAGGATTGTGCCAATGGATGTTGCAATGAAAACTTCATCTGATTTCGTTCCAAATCCATGGCATCCATGAGCCTGGTATGATATGCTACCGAATGTTGTGTTATGTTCTTCTGCATCTCCTCCCTTACTTTCTTATTCCTTTCTTCGATGGCATTTCCAGCAGGCCATCTTAATTGAGCAGCAACTTTGCTATCTCTAGCACCCAAAGTAGTTACCTCTATGGAAGATGAGGCAACATCTTCTGAAGGATCCTCAAAAGTGACGTGAAAACCTGGCTAATTTGGTCCTGTATCTACTAGCCTAGTTTCAAATTCCTCTTCTTCAGACTCTTGAGTCCTTGACTTTTTACTCACATATACGTCCTCCATCTTGATTTCTTCAGCTTGGTCAACCGTCTTTTATGGCGGCTTGTCCTTAGCAGTGGGGGTCTCGGTCCCCATTTTTGTATCCAAAGGCCATGAGTCAAAATTAGCTTTCCATTCGATTCCAGGTGTGGGTTCATGTTCATAGGTCGAAGCTTTTATCTTTTCTCTCCTTCGGGCAATGACACCCTTAGGATCATAATGCCAAATATCTCCTTGTTTGAATTCCATCTTTCTGAGAAAATCCTCAACTACTTTGAAATACTTTCTTGAGTTGACAATAAAATGCCATATAGTGTTTCCCAATTTAAACATATAACCCTTCTTTGCAGGAACAAAGTTGAGATGGTCTGTATTAAGGCTTTGCCTAATGAATTATAATGCAAATATCCTCATAGGCATGAACAATAGTAAGTGATAAGGGGGAAGCTCACAACCATAAACTCTGAGTTTTGTATAACCTTCAAACAGGTACCTATATCCTACACAAACATTTTTGCTGAGTTGGAGGAGGTCTTTTTATTTTGGGAAAATCCTAGGACGAGGTGCACCATGAATGTCTTCATATGAAATTACAATGTAGGTTGATATGAAAGTAGAGTAACTATCAGTGCCCGACCTCTTCTTGACTGCGACATCCCAATCGATTACAGAATTGATCTACTTGTTGCGGGTAACCCTGTTGAGACCTAGACATTCAAATTCCTTGGCATGCCTCTACACAAACAAGTAGAACATCAGTGAATAGTACCAGAAGCAGGACATGGTGGCAAAATGGTGTATTTGGAACTTTATGGCCGCAAACAGGTAGGTTGGAATATCAAACATGTAGTTGGGCTGCATCATCAAGTTCAGAAACCCTAGGGTGACTGGTAGATTCTATGAGCCCAGAGCTAGGATTATCCTCAGGAGGGATTGTTGTTGCTTAGCTCAGACGCTGACATAGTGATACATTATGGTGACTTCAGTGAATTTTTGTGGCTCGAGAGAAGTGGGATAAGCCAAAGCCTTCCGAATTAATTTAAGAGTGACCTCTATTCTTTTATTCCCTTTGGAAGAGACGAAGTACTCCTTCTGGTCAATGTAAGCTTCCACGAGCCAAGAGATGAATTCAGGGAAGTAATGCACAAAAGGGTGACTTGGTAATATAGATCGGAGTTGACCACTTGAAAAGGGTCTTCCCCTCTTCTATGGTATCAGATTAGGTCGAAATGAAGGTCGACGAGGTGATAGGCACAAATGCGGTAGAAAACTTGGGCTTATGTGTCCATGAGAGGTTTGAGGCCAAAAGAAGATTTGACCTGACGATTTTTGAAGTTTCAGGAGATGTCTTCTTCATCCTACGAGTGCTTAAACAGAGTTACAGGTGGACAAAGGAGGTGGTATACTTGGTGGTCGTGGATGAGGTTGAAAGCGATGTCTAGACAGAGTTCTTGACCAGTTGGGCGTCCAGACAACTTCCTATGCAGGCGTCTGGCATGAAAGTTGTTTTGTGAACCAATGAGTAACATTCAGGGTTACGAGGTAGCAAAGGTCGTATATATAGCTGGAGGGGGAAAGGTAGGATGGCATGGCATGACATCATTGTGGGGACACATGTCTCAACAAGATTGGGCGAGGGCGATGGACATATGGATGGAGTGGGGCCCATTACTTTAGCGTTATATTCGCATCGTGCTCGCTTGTCGTAAGTGTCTACAGGTTCGCCCCTGTCGTAGGTGGTCCCCACCAATCTCTACGGGTCGACTGGCGGGTGGACAGACCCTGCCATGACCCACCAAAATCAATCTGGAACATCGGATCATCCACAGAGTATTCAATACTGGGGCATCTAGAGCACTTAACATTCGCGCGCTTTGCCTCGTCAATCTGGTAACGAGGAGCTGCTAGGCGAAGATGAACGATTATCCACTCGAGAGTTGCAAGATATTTAACGACCTATTGCGCTTGTATAAATTTAATTTTTCTATTTTGTGGTTTGGCGCGAGTAAGGATCCGTTGAGTATGGTTTTGCATTGCGTCACCTTCCTCATGAGCATTAGAGCTCGAATACCTTTCGCATATGGAAATTTAACAATCTTCACCTCTAGTCAGCCACGTCAATGATTTTTTTCTCCCTTGTGAAATATAGTGGGTGACAACAAGTTGAGCCTCTTTAACATAATTAGGAATGATTCAATTTTAATCACTATGAAGATGGCCATTGCTGATATAGTGCAACATATATTAGTAAACATGATTGCTTTAAGTCATATGTACATTGAATATATTTATTTTTGTCTTTGATTTATGTGGGCTATGTGAATTTTAATTTTTAACCTTGACTAAGGTCATACATTTTTGTTGATTTAATGCATGCTTTCATCGAATAGTGCCATCTAGTCTAGGTATATTTTGCATGCCCTTAAAATTACTTCAATCTATTTTGCTTGAGAAATATGTATTTCTATGTTCAACAAGAGTTAATAAGTTATTATGAGGATAGAAGTTGCATTTATGAAATATAATGAAAGTAAAATGCATACATTAAGGAAGAAAACACAACTTAGAGATGGTCTAAATAATATCTAGAGAAAGAAGATGATGGAATTATGTTGTGGTCATGCACTGCAAAGTGCATGAGAAGAATAAAGATATATCTTAAACATTTCCATGTACACAAATTTTCTGGATATGCACATTAAGAATATATCATGTGTAAATTACCAAACCATCACCTAAATTTACCTATATTCTTGCCTATGCAACTTGAGAAAATTGTATCTTAATGGCAATGTGGCACCGTTGACTAACTTCTAGATTGATGTTTAACGATTAAATGTAATATATGGTATTCATCGTTTATGCATATTGATAAATTTTAGTTTGTTGATGAATCATGATTAAAATATAAATGATGTTTTATTGTTTTGCATATGATTTGTGTTCAGATAATTATCATATTCATGATGTTATGTTAATATGTGGTTTCATTTATTATATTGATGTAATGCTATATCTTTGATAAAGGTATGTTATAATATTATGATAATATTTCATGATGTGATGGACATGTATTATGCATTTAGTATTTTATAATGTGACAATTTATGATGACATGTGTGAACATGTGGTGCTTTACTTTTTAAGATGTTATGATGAGAATGATATGGTGTTTTCATGATGACATGCAAAAGCTAGCATGAGAATTTTTTCTATGATGTGATGATGTTGTGATTATAACTAATCCAATAATTGCAATTTGTGATTGTGATTAATGGGAAATCAACGAGTGGGCTAAGAGGGTCAGTTTATATAATATTCTTATGGGAGTCTAGTGGGCTAAGAGGGTCAATTTATATAATATTCTTATGGGAGTCTATACCCATGAGGACAAATATACAAAGTAACACCATATGTCCAAGGGAAACACTCAATCCACTAATATACCAACTTTTCTTAGTTGTGTCCTCTATTTACCAAGTAAAAGAGATTATATTTTATCCTTGTATTTTCGAGAACCCATCTATAATAAAGGACCTGATCCTTAGGATCCACTTGTCATTATGGAATACTTTTTTACCTGAAATTTTTACTGTTCCAAATACCTATGTTATTTTTAGTGTTTTTCCTTTTACTAGATAAATAGTAATTATTATTATTATCATTATACTTTATTTACTATTTCTTTTCTTTTCTACTTTATATTATTATTATTGTATTGCTTATTTTTTAATATGGGGCATTATGGAACTTTATTACAAACTTATTTATTTATTTTCCCATATCTTTTACACAACACTATCTAATGTAACAACACTCTTTGATGTAACTGGTATAAGGGAAACCAAAGCGATTACATCAAGAATCAAAAGTCACATCAAAACACCAAGGGAAGAATGAGTACTCTTAAGCTCTTCTTCTCCAATTTTTAGAACCCCAAGGCTTGAGATCTCATCTGCTCCAAGGAAAGCATACATTCCAGTAATCATGTACCACAGGCATCTCAAAATATGATTTTAACTCCTTCCACTACTCCTATTAGATACATCCCTAAGCATGAAAATCTCACACACAACTCCATCTCTTTATCTTAGATGTTGGAATCACAAGTCCAATACAAGGCATACGAATCGCTGGAATAAATAGTAGATTGAGTTTATACGAAGCTCATATTGTGTTAATTTGTATATAGTCTCCCTGGTATGTATGGTCTCCTTCGAGAATATAAAAAAATGTAATCCTCTTAGTCCACTCTAATGAATTCCATATTAATCGCCATCTCATAACATGCAACTATTGCATTAATTATAATAATAATATCATCATATCATAAAAAATAATCCACATGATAACTCTCACAAGCCATTATGAAAAAACTACATCATTGTCATCACAACATATCGAATAGTGAGACAACATATGCTCACACATGCCATGAAAAAATGTTTCATCATAAAAAAATGCAACCAATTACCACATGCAATCACATTATGAAATACCATCCTAATATTATAGCATTACATCAACAAAATAAATGGAACCATATATTAACATAACATCATAAACATAATAACCACTTCAATGCAAATCACATAAAGAGCAATAAAACATCAACAATATTTTTATCACGATTCATCAAAAAAATCAAATTCATTAATCTACATATACAAAGAACACCATCTGTTACATTTAGTGTGATAATATCATTAAACATCAATCTAGGATTTATTTGGTTAAGTTAGTCAACTTAGTCTGCATAAATTGTTATGAGCTCCCATATCTAGATAGGGAAATTTGCACATGATGATCTATTCTTAATGTTAATATGTAGGAATCTAAGTTTACATGGATATAGTTGAGATTCATCTTGATTCTTTTCACAGTTACTAGTCATAGCATAATTCCATCTTCTTCTCTCTTGAGATATTTTTTACACCATCTATAAGTTGTTAATGCTTCCTTAATGTATGCATTTCCCAATTCATATTCTTAAAACAATTTATTTACACTTAATAGCTCCCAATGAACATAGAAAATATAGACTAATAAATATTGCTCAAGTTGGTTGGCATAAAAATAATCACGAGTACATACAAAATAGATCTAAACTAGATGGTACTATTTGAAAAAAAATTAGACTAGATAACACTATTTGTTTCAAATTTCTCAATTCATTGTATTATATTTCTTCCCCTCTTTTTTTATTTTTTTCGCTTGATAGGTTATGTAATTCCTGAGATGACAGACACACCTAACCGGTGGCTTGAGTTGCCACAACCCAGGGACATCTAAGCCGTCAAAATCACCCAAAGATTGTATATTTCTTCCCCTCTTAAGAGACAATGTCGTTAGAACAATATTCATTGATAACATTTCACTCGTTATTCATTGATAACATTTCACTCATCATTTACCAAATAAATTGCATAATATTAATTATTCATAAGTCAAGCAATCATCATATATCTTTATTAATTATTCATATCCTCTAGATAAATTTACTTGTTACACCTTACTTGGTTTAGTCACAAAAGTATCATCTAGAAAGTTGATATGGGTTGTACAAAGAATGAAATGAAATGAAACGTAGGATACTAAATAGAACATACATAGATAAATATATTAGATATTACAATAATACGGTGAAACCCAACTTCTATTAATGAATGAAATTGTAAAACATTGTAGACACAAATTGGCTAGAATGGTGGTAGCTATCTCTTAACATAGAGGGATGGCGGCTATGTGCATTCACAAAAACTATTAGAAGAGGTTGAAAGAATGGCATTTTAACATAAATAAAGTGCCCTATTTGTCTAAAAAGCTAACCTACAATATGAAATGCCAAAATATTTGTGAGGCATGAGGTTATTAATTGGTACATCAACTTCCCTGAGGTGCACCTTTCGCATACAATATTCGTTTGTGATGCATAGCTTATTGAAAAGAACTATGACAAAACAAAAACTTCTAATTAGATCCAAATTATACCATAAAAACCTCAAAAAAAAAAATCATTTAGGGCCTCAAAACCACCCCAAAAAATTGGAACCAAAAAATCATAGAAAATTACAACAAAAAAAAATAGGGAACCTATGAGACAATGAAAGAGGTAGGTGGTCACTAATAACCATAGATTAGAAAAATATATGAAATGAAAAAATTAACTACTTAAACATTAAAAACATCTCTTAACTTTAAAAAACACAATGTTCCTTTTTTCCTTCTTTATTAATATTCTTTTTTTCCATTAAATAAAACTACTTTTCAAATTTCATTACATATTTTAAAGCTATGTTTTATTCTCTTTTGATCTAATCTCAAAGAAATACCATTTTTTTACCTTTATTCACAACATTTTTTTTCCCTTTTATTCACAACATTTAGACCCTTTTCAGCATTTAGACCATTTTTTCCCATTTTATTCACATCATTTAGCTTATAAATTTAGAAAATCAAATCAATATAAAATTAACTTTTAAATCCATTATCACACACAATTTAATTAATAGTTAATTAATAAATGAAAAGCTTGTTTCCAACCATTTTTCTTCGTAATTTTTTTCCCAAAATCTAGTACAAATTTTTAAAAATCATAAGTGAGTTCTTTACTTTGCAAAGATCAAGTGCCTCGTAGAATTTTCAGATTTTTCATGATTAATAGATGAAAGAATTGTTTCCAACCATTTTTCTAGGTAATTTTTCCCAAAATCTAGCACATATTTTTAAAAATCACAAAATTATGTTATTTATTTCACAAAGATAGAGTGCCTCAAAGATTTTTCAAGATGCTGAATCCATTTATACAAAAATAGAGTGCCTCAAAGATTTTATAAGATGCTGAATCCATTTATGCATTCAAAAATGCATTTATTTCTGGGTAATTTTTCCCAAAATCTAACACAGATTTTTAAAAATCACAAACTTATGTTATTTATTTTACAAATATAGAGTGCCTCAGAGATTTTTCATCCATTTATACAAATATAGAGTGTCTCAAAGATTTTATAAAATGCTGAATCCATTTATGCATTCAAAAATGCATTTTAAACAATAAGAAATCACAATTTCTCTCTAAATCTAAAAATATCTTCTAACTTTAATCTTTACAATATATTAGATGGTTATGTTTCCAAGTTTGTGGTTCTAACTTTAACCTTTACTTTCTAAAGATTGTATATATTGTATTACATAGTTAAGTTATCAAAGTCATTTCATGTTTTAATTTAATCATCAAATATTAATAATTATTTTGTTACACTTGAAAATGTCACATAAATAAATAATAATAATAATAATATAAAATAAATAAATAAATAAATAATAATAATAATAATAATAATAATGATTTTAATATAAAATAACCAACCCTATTTAATTCAAACCTTTTATCAGGTCACTTATTTATAATCGTATTTTAATTTTTTTCCCTTTCTGAAAATTTTGATTACACTTCTGTATTTAAAAAAAATATTATACTCTTTTAGTACCTTCTACTTAAAATACTTAAAATAATATATAACATAGAACTCCTTGCAAAAACCAAAGAGCTCTTTGAATATACTTTTGTTAAAAAAAAGTATTTACACACTTAAAAAAATATTATACTCTTTTAGTACCTTCTACTTAAAATAACATAGAACTCTTTTGTTAAAAAAAAGTATTTATACACTTTCCCTTGTGCTTGCAAAAACCAAAGAGCTCTTTGAATACACTTTTGTCAAAAAAAAAAAAAAAAAAAAAAATTATCCACTTTCCCTTCTGCTTAAATTAACGTAAGAGCTCCTTGCAAAAACCTAAGATATTGTAATGGTGGAAATCCTATGAAAATAAACTTAACAAAATCACAAAATAACACTTCCACATGCAACTATATTCCAAACCTAAGATATTGTAATGGTGGAAATCCTATGAAAATAAACTTAACAAAATAAGACTTCCACATGCAGCTATATTCCATTTTTTTTTGGTTTAATTCACAAAAAAATGCTTTGAAATAGTCTTTCAATGCCAATGCAATGCCTTTTTGTGTACTGAATTCATGATGCATGAAGTTGAATTCTATTTTTTTTTTGTCTTCACTCTGTCACTGTGTTGCAAGAGCAAAAGCATAAGAATTTCCCATAGCTCAGGATTACTGTTATATTATTATCAATAGGAAACTGTTAACTGATGAACTGCACATTCCATTAAGCAAATAACAAAATATTTCAATTAAAATGAGCCAATAAACAGGGTAGTGATTCTCACAAATTTCTTATTTTCTGTATAGCTTAAAGCTATATATAAATACCAATAAGAAAGTTTTAAGGGTGCAATCCAATAAGATATGAAAATTGATCTGAATTGGGCCAAATAAGGATTATAACGAACACAGAAAACACATGTCAAAGCTTTGCACTCCTAACTGTGATCCCTATTTGTAACCACATAACTATCATTATTAGATTCCAGACCGAGCATACCACTTGTTATCAGCCTCTATTTTGATGTGAAAAGTGACGAGCAGTAAGCAAGCAAAATCTATTCGCCATGGAAAGCGAAGCAGCAAACATAAAATGATATATCTACAATCTCAAAGCCAGGTTTGCCTGCGATTTACATCTTAGAGCGCCAAAGATCAAAATTTAAAATCTACTTCACCTACCAATATTCTCATGGCTTAAAATGACGTCCTATTTAACAAAATTGAAGAAACAAAAGCAAAAGCAAAACCTGAAGCAATGAAGTGAGCGAAATAAACCAAGCAACCAGAAGACAAGAGTTTGGTGATCTTTTTGGTTGATGAGAACCCAACCTTTGGTCATTTGGTAGATCAATGGCAAAGGAAGTAATGCCTTCTTCCAACAATTTCGAGCATTAAATTAGAACTAATTTGTTCCGAGGTGTAGATAACATACTAGTCTTCCCACTTGATCTTAAGCATGGATTAAAACAGGATTTTGCATCACAAGGTCATAATTATTTTTTTGCTGAATGCTAAATATTCCAGCACCGAACACAAAAAGTTCACTCAAGTCCCAGTTGCTTATTTGATATATCTGACGTTTTGACCTCATATAAATAATGAAATTACATTTCCATATTAAATGTGGAGATGGCCCAAGCTATTTAAAATAAGCAAAAGCAGGTTTACCTGAGCTGGTGATGAGTTCAAAACCTCCCAGCAAATATGCTATATAAAAGAGCATAACATCTCATAGAGCACAACGCTGATAAAGTTTGCCATAATTTAACCTATTTCAAAGCTTGTTTTTTTTAATTAACTCAAATTCATTATGCAACTAGTAAATTCCATAAACAACAAAATGGATGATCTATTCACTGCCATAGCCAATGGCATTCCGTCGAAGGGATGAAGGAGGTGGAGTCTGAGAAAATCTTCTTAATGGTTTTCCTGGGGCATCAATCCTTGACCAGTACTACTGAATCACAAGGTTGATATAGATCTGAGGCATTTCAGAATTGATCCTGCTGACCGTAACAAATCTTTGGGGGATGACTCTCCTTACTTGCACGAAGGTTGACATAGATCTGAGGCATTTCAGAATTGATCCTGCTGACCGTAACAAATCTTTGGGGGATGACTCTCCACCAAACTGTAGACCTTGCTACTCTATTTATACCTGAATAAGTAAGGTTCTAGAGGTCGAACCTGGCTTTGAAACTTTTCTAAGGATTCATAATTAAATTAATTCACTATAGAATTTTAATTATTTTCTAACACATTACCTTATATTTGCCAAGTGTAGCTTACTTTGGTAGCTTACTTGCACAAAGGTTGACATAGATCTGAGGAACTTCAGAATTGATCCTGCTATGCTACCAACCATAGACCTTGTTATGCTACTATGGTCACTCTTAGCCCTCAATCCACTACCATACTAGTTATTCTTAGCCTAGCCTTGACCTCAATTTCCATGACCCTTTCTCTTTCATTGCCTTTCTTACAACACAGTCTTTAGATTACTTTTTTACCATGCGTAGCACATTAGAAAGAATAAAGCAGAAGAGGAGATCTGTAGGATAATGAACTTCGATAATTTTGTGAATTTCCATTAACGTTGGTTTTGTATATGTTCAATGAAAAGATAATTGTTAAATTTGTGAATGGTCTTAACCTATCCATTTGAAAGGAAATTGGTATGGGGTGAATTCAAGAGGCTTATGCCCTAGCATTAAGGGTTGAAAAGGAATTGTTGAGAAGACAAGGTGTGCACTGTGAACGGAGAAGAAATACATAAGGTGAAGTGATGATTAGTGGTTTTAAAATAAAAATTAATAGTCAGGTGTCTCCAGGTTAATGAGCAGGTTAAGGAGTGTGTACATAACGAACAAATATGCAAAGTGTGATATGGTGTGACTAGCCAACTGAGACATTTCTCAAACTGATGTTAGGTAAGCCAACTATGAGCATGAGTAAGTTGTGAATGACCGCATGGATGACGAGCATGTGATTGATTGCATTCAAGAACCAAATGAGACAAAGAACATTATCACAGAATGTGCGCTGGAAAAGGTGCAACTAAATAGAGTAGAGGGGGAGGTATCGTTGGAGGAGCCATGAATGGGAAATTTTCGCTCTCTTAATGTGTCGATTTATGTGTAGGATAAGAAAAGAGTGCGAATACCACCAATAATGATCAGAGTCACGAGCAAAAGAAAGTGAAGTAGATCCTTCAAAAGGGCGAGGAGGTGAGCAAATTACAACCCAAGCTTATGGAGGAGGTGAACAAATTACAACCCAAGCTTATGGTTGGTTATTTGTTTGTAGCGATGGAGGCAACAAACAATGAAGCTATCTGCAAGGTTGAAGAATACTGGCCAAGGAAATTATGAATACGTAGTACTGCAACAACTTTACGAGGTGAGTGTGAACCCTAAGCATGGTTGCATGGTAGAAGATTACAATGTTTTGGTTCAATATTGGTAAATTAATGCAGATTTTGTGATCAATTTGTAGAATTTTCTCCAAATGATTGATACTTACTAAGTTTATACCTTATATCATCTGTGATATGCTTAAAAATTTGATGTTTGTTTATAATTGCTAGAATCCAGATGGTTAGATGCTAGAATAATTAATAATTTACTTACTATGCATGCCATATCTATCTTGAGTTATGTACAAATATGTAGAAAATTTGTTTGCTGTAGCTCCAACCCAGTTTCAAATTTTTGAATAAGGTTTATGTTGGAATCACGATTGCGGTTAGACCAAAATCCGCATGCGTTAGTCTCCGCTACAATTGCCAAAGTTAGGATCCACGAGAGGTGGTTAGTCCATGTTGCGAAACACATGGGGAGCATTGAACCCAATGTCCAACAATCTCCCCCCCAACGCGAACCGGGTGAGTTTCGAACTCGAGACCTGTCGCTCTGATACCACTTGTTGGAATCACGATTGCCGTTAGACCAAAACCTGCAGGCGTTAGTCTCCACTACAATCACCAAAGTTAGGATCCACGAGAGGTGGTTAGTCCATGTCACGAAACACACGGGGAGCGTTGAACCCAATGTCCAACAGTTTAATGCCCAAACCTGTCATGACATAGAGCTGATATAAATGCCAGAAATGCATTCAACTTGAAACATAAGACTACTCTACACTTCTGATTTTTCACAGCTGATACAAGAAATTTCATACAAGCGCACACAAGTTTTACACAGTGATTGGTCTAATGACCCAGGAAAAACCCACAAGGGGAAAACCAGTTTTAAAGAAGGATTTAATTGCTTCTTAGGAAATAAATACCCAACAGAGAAAAACAACTTATCTCACTTTTTGCTTGCTGAAGTCACTGCCAGATTTACATAGAAAATTGAGCCTCACAGAGTCATATGCTCAGCCTGTGATTTGCCTTGATTTTTGTGCATAAACTCAGTGCCTCGAAATCTGATCCAGACTGAGCAGAAATTATCCCTTGAATTTCATGCCACAAGACTTTTGTGCCTCGAAAAATGCACTGCTAGAGCCCTGAAATTTGCACTGACAATCAGAAAATTAGTGCAGAGACAGCCTCAATTTCTGTGCCAGGTTTCTGCCTCGATTTGCATACTCCGTCTGCTGAAAGAGCCCTTGAATTTTGGGCCTGATATCACTGCCTTTAAATTCACACACTACCACGATTTCTGTGCCTAGAAAATTGAGTTAGTTCGGAAATTAATGCCAGCTAATTTCTTGCGATTTGAGCCATCATATTTCTAGAAATTAGAGCCCTTCAAATGCTGTAGGTTCCTCCTGCAATTAATGGCTCCTCCTTTCAAGCTCTCCTCTTCTCAAGTGCTCATGAGAATAATGAATGAGAGTCTCATTTCCTTTTTCCCTTTTTGTCTTCTCAAAAATGAGAACCCTAACCCTTGAGATCTAATGTCTGAGATTAAATCTCAGCTCATTAGATCAAGGGTGGAGATCATTCCCTCTCTTGACCCTTTCCCTCAGGTGGTCCCCTACAATTAACGAGACTCCTATTACTTTTAAAAGTTTTGTACCACGTGCAGTTCGTCTCTTATAAAGTCACCTTAAAACATAAAAGTTAGTTTGATAATATAAAGTGTACTATGTACTTCTCTCATAAAGTCACTTTATGACACAAGTGACATTAATAAATTAGAGAATTGGTACATACACACAAGTTATGACATTTCTGATTTAAACAAGCTAGTTGTGTTAACTAGTTTACTGATACTACAGTCCTTTCTTTACAATTCCCATGTTGGGGTTTTTCAACAACGTATCCCCACCTCATATACTATAGGTCAACAACCAATAAATATTTTCTAATTGTTTCTAAATCATAGCTGCCAGCGGCTCACTGAATATCAGGTCTGACATTAATAAATTAAAAACATGGTACATAACCCATAAAAAGTACTTTTCTCCATGACATTAATAAAACTCATGATATCACTAGACAAAAAGGTCATTAATGTGTCTTCCCAACCTATCTCAAGCCACAACCTCATACCCATCAAAGCTGATCGAGGAAGCTTATCAAGTTTCTTATCAAGTTATCAAAGCTAAGAGGTGTTATCGAAGCTAGCAACTCACAGATAACATGATTGGTTTAATGTAATGACTCTATTCCAAAGCATGGTTTTATTACCATTATTTATATGAGTATGTAGCTTAATGAGTACCAAGCTTGTACTTATGTGATATGTGTGACACTATACCCTATTCATCCAAAAAAAAAAAGAAGAAAATAGAGTGTCTCCATATAGTGTGCACCAGACCTACTACAACCTTATTACTAGACTATATTGCATCTATATCAATATTGAACTTGGACTCACATATGTACATTGACCTTAAAGATAAATGCACTAGGAAACACCTCCTTGGTACCCTTATTTTCAACACTCCATCTTACCGCAGAAGGTGTTTCTCACCACTCCCATCCTGTCACTGAAATATACATGCTTGCCCCTTGGCAATAACTTGGAGAGTATGTATGCTACCTGTTCATCAATGAATATATACTCAAGCTTCATAGATCCCCTCTGAACCCATTGTTTGATGAAGTGGTAATTGATCTCAATATGCTTTGACTGATCATGAAATACTATATTTTCAGAGTGTTTAATACAACTTTGATTATCACAATATATCGTAGTTGGTCTCAACCTCTGACCAAATAACCCATGTAGCATCTTGCAAAGCCAAAGTGCCTCACAACCAGCCTGAATTGTTGCCATATACTCTGCCACTACGTTGCTCAGTGCCACTAATCTCTCCATGACACAATTGTTGAGCCCAATGAGATACGACACCCAAAAGTACTCTTCTTGCCACTAGCATTGCTAGCACAATTTGAGTCTGTGCAACCAATCAATCTAACTCCATCACCCCTGACATAGTCCAGACCATATTCCACTATGCCCCTGTAGGTAGCTCAACACATGTTTTGCGGCCACCCAATGCACTCTCCTGGGATCCATCATAGATTGACTCAATGTGTTGACTACGAAACAAATAACAGGTCTAGTGTTGACCAAATACATCAAAGAACTAATCAACTAATGATACAAGTTGGGGTTCACCAACTCGGAATCTGAAGCATGCAACTTCTTCTAATTGGTGATCATAGGAGTAGCCATAGGCCTGCTAGCCTCCATACAAAATCTCCTTAGAATATCACCTGCATACCTACCCTGGTCAATGAAGATATGCCTATCCTCCTGCCAAACCTCCAACCCCAAAAAGTAATGCATCAATCCCATATCAATCATGTCAAACTTTAATGAAAGATCTCACTTGTAGTATTGAATGAGTATGTCCTCTCCTGTAATAAAAAATTCATCCACATACATAACCAGGATGAGTGGATTTTCACCAGCCATAATGAAATAGACGTTCGGATTTGCATCTCTCTTATGGAAGTCCATCTGTTGGAAGTAGGCATCTATCCTCTCATACCATACCCTCGACGCCTGCTTTAGTCCATATAAGGCTTTCTTAAGCCTACACATGAGACTCCCTCCCATACACCTCAGAGCCCTATGGTTGCGGAATGGACACCTCCTCCTGAATAACTCCACTGAGAAAGGCGGTCTTCACATCCATTTGGTGAATCCTCCAACCCATCTCAATTGTTATAGATATCACTGCTCTAATGGAACCCCTGCGCCACAAAATGAGCTTTGAACTTCTCCATGCTACAATGCACAACATTTTCAATCTTGTAGAGCCACCTGCAAGTCACCACCGACTTCCCCTTGGGTCTCGGCACTACCTCCCACACATCTTCTTCATGATGGAGACATACTCCACCATGGCATCCCCAAGATGTGTTGACTGGTGAACTCATAACTAGTTGGCTCTCTCTCCACAACATCTGCCACATAGCTACCCAACCTCTTTGGTGGTATCCTCTCCCTCACAGCCTCTTGGGCTTCCTTCAGGGTCTCATGAAGCCATCTTGGTTTCCTCTTCCCTGTAGTAGCCTTCTCTACTGATATGGGAAAATCCTCAACTACATCCTCTCCTCCTGACGAGGAAGGCCCTCCAATGGTCTGTGGTGATCCTAGACTCCGAGATCCTACATGTAGTGCTACCGAACTTTGTGAACCTATCACCCCTTAAGAAGGTGATCCTCCAGACCCTGGTGTACCACCTGATGAAGATCCTGATACCTGTGGTGTGGCCCCTTGCTGAGGAGCATGTTGCTCTATGTGATCAACTCCCTAAGACCTCCTCAAGGCCCTCTCCTCCTCAAATCTCACATCTCGCCTTAGGACAACTTTCCTCAGTGCAGGAATTTATATACGGTAGGCCTTATTGGTCTCATTGTATCCCATAAGGGCACCTTTCCTGTAGTGGGTTCCAGCTTCTTCCTCTTCTCCTCAAGGACATGTGAATATGTAAGGCACCCAAATATCTTGATGTGCCCAATCTCAGGCTTCTTCCCAGAAAAAGCCTCTTCAGGAGTCTTACTTCCAAAGACTCTATGCAGGCTCCTGTTCTACAAGAACACTACAGTGTTACACGCCTCGACCCATAAGAAGAAAGGTAATATTTAATCATGCGAAATAGCTCTAGTTGCACACACTATGGCCCTCTTTTTCCTCTTCGCCACCCCATTCTGCTAGGGGTTATAAGGAACCATGTAATTCCTCCTGATGCCCACACTCCTACAAAACTCTTTCATCTCCTTGGACGTATAGTCACGCCCGTTATCTGATCTCAATACCTTGACCTTCTTCCATGTCTAGTACTCCACAAGGGCCTTAAACTCTTGGAACCTCTTGAAGGCCTCATCCTTGGTCTTTAGAAAGAAAATCTAGGTTTTCTTGGAGTGGTCATTAATGAAGGTCACATAGTACTCACATCCACTCAATGATACATGAGACATAGGACCACAAACTTCGAAGTGTATCAAGTCTAGGATACCTGCAACTCTGTTGTCATTTCTCAGGAAAGCTGTCTTGGTGTAATTTCCCAAAGCACACCCCATGTACACATCATGATACTCTGTGTTGAACTCAAGTAAACTAATAACCATCTCCCTTAGCATCCTGAATGCTCCATGGTGCAAGTGGGCCATCCTCCTGTGCCAAATCTCGCACAACCCATTACTGCTGGTCTACACCACTAAGGCTCTAGTAGGCTAAAACACAAACCTGTATAGCGTCCCACTATAGACTCCAATCACACAAGAAGACTCGATACTGGATCCTGTGGGATGTATTAGCACCTGTCCTCAACTAAACACCGCCTCATACCCCTTGTCATCCATACTGGAGACTGATATCGAGTTCCTCCTCGTTGTTGGAAGATAAAGAACATTCGTCACTTTTAGAGGAGGTAATGACTCCATCTGAAATTACACTGTCCCCACTCCTGCTGCTCTGACCTTGGAGTTATCTCCAAGCACAACTTGTAAGTCAATATCATCCTCTGTAAGACTCGTAAAGTGCTCTCTCACTCTAGTCATATGGCAGAATGCTCCACTGTCTTCAAACCACACATTGGAATATGTGACATGAGTGGCTAGACTCACCACTAAGGCAAACTCATCCACCTCTACCGATAAGGCAAACTCTGTGTTAAATCTAGAAGTGAACTCGTCCACCTTTGTCGAAGTTGCAACTCCCTTCTTCTTTTTACCCCTCTTGTTAGGACACTGAACAACATGGTGACCCATCTTCCCACAAGCAAAGCATTTCACTTTGCTCATGTCCTTCTCCTTCACCTTCTGTTGCTTTGCACCATTAGAAGACCCCTTCTTAGCCTTCATATTTCCCTTTGTTCAAAGGGCAACATTCTCCTACTCATCTCGCCCTCCACATTGACTTCCCACCTTTGCACTCCTCCTGGTCTCCTCCTGGATGAAATCATCTCACATCATCCTCCAGTCTGGAAAATGCTCTCCCACAATGCCATGTATGAATCCATTTCATTTCTGGGTGAAACCATCTAGTGCAATCCTGACCAACTGGTCCTTAGGGATAACCTCTCCCATGCTAGCCAACTCATCCTTCACCAGTGAAATCTTGTTGAGGTATGAGGTCACATTGCCCGTCTTGCTCATCTTGGTGTTTCTTAGTTTATGCCTCAATACCATCTTCCTGTTCTCATTAGAACTCTGGTGTAATGTGACAAGTGAATCCCACATCTCGTAGGAAAACGTCATTCCTATCACATGAGGGAATAGGTGGTCTTTGATGACATCAGGAGTGATTCTCCTTGCCTTCACATTCTTGTTGTTGAATTCCTCTAGTCATATGGCAGAATGCTCCACTGTCTTCAAACCACACATTGGAATATGTGACATGAGTGGCTAGACTCACCACTGAGGCAAACTCATCCACCTCTATCGATAAGGCAAACTCTGTGTTAAATCTAGAAGTGAACTCGTCCACCTTTGTCGAAGTTGCAACTCCCTTCTTCTTTTTACCCCTCTTGTTGGGACACTGAACAACATGGTGACCCATCTTCCCACAAGCAAAGCATTTCACTTTGCTCATGTCCTTCTCCTTCACCTTCTACTGCTTTGCACCACTAGAAGACCCCTTCTTGGCCTTCATATTTCCCTTTGTTCCAAGGGCAACATTCTCCTACTCATCTCGCCCTCCACATTGACTTCCCATCTTTGCAATCCTCCTGGTCTCCTCTTGGATGAAATCATATCACATCATCCTCCAGTCTGGAAAATGCTCTCCCACAATGCCATGTATGAATCCATTTCATTTCTGGGTGAAACCATCTAGTGCAATCCTGACCAACTGGTCCTTAGGGATAACCTCTCCCATGCTAGCCAACTCATCCTTCACCAGTGAAATCTTGCTGAGGTATGAGGTCACATTTCCCGTCTTGCTCATCTTGGTGTTTCTTATTTTATGCCTCAATACCATCTTCCTGTTCTCATTAGAACTCTGGTGTAATGTGACAAGTGAATCCCACATCTCGTAGGAAAACGTCATTCCTATCACATGAGGGAATAGGTGGTCTTTGATGGCATCAGGAATGATTCTCCTTGCCTTCACATTCTTGTTGTTGAATTCCACCAACTAAGATAAATCAGTAGGAGGTTGTACGAGACTCTAGACAATGTCCCACACTTCAACTTCTTCTAGCAAAAACATCATCCTCTGCTTCCAGGGGCCAAAATTATCAACCTCACTCAATCTGCCCTCGACCCTCAAACCAGTCGCCATGACCCTCACAACCAAAGCAAAGGAGCAAATTTTTTACTAGGCAATCTTCCTCCCTCTCAACCAATAAATATTTGGGTTTCTAACTGAGGTTTTGTGACTGTTCACTGATATAGAAAAAGTTAGCTTGTTGGATCCTTCTATTAGTTGATGAAAAACTCAGATTTGAATTCACTTAGGCTTTGATGCCATGTAGAAAATTTGTTTATTATAGCCCCTGTTAAAATTTGGGTACCAGAGGACAAGTGGTTCCCTAAGGCTTTGATCTTTGGCATAGAGAAAAGTGTCCAAATGTATTTAATTTTTTCTCCTAAAGTGACTTTATAAGTGGTAAAGTCAAATCTAATTTAAAAGTGACTTTATAAGTGATAAAGTTACTAAGTCTAATTTTAAAGTGCCTTTATTAAAGTCAATGTGAAATTAGAAATTGAAAAAGTGACTATAGGAATAAAAGGTTAAGTGGGTCTTTATTTAAGTGGGGTGAATTGAAAAATAGAAAGTGAGAATTAAATGCACATTTAATCTCAGCCCTAGGATTTAGGGATTCCCCAAAAGTCACTTAGGGTTAGGTTAAAGGAGGAAAAGAAGAGAAAAGGTTCTTCAGTCTTTCATGAGCAGATTGAGAGAAGAGGAGAAGAGAGCAAGGAGATTTTCTGAGCAGTGAGTTGAAGGAGAGCAGAACCTTGGCACACATACTGAGGCAACATTCATCAAATCCGTACAAGGTTAGCACACAGTGCAAGGTAGATTTGGGCATGTTTTTCAAGGCAGTTTCCATACAACAACTTTGGCATGCATTGCTAAGCAATCGTACAACATTCTGGCACAGATTTCGAGGTGAGGAGTTTGTTGTTATTGTGGCACAATTTTCGAGGAAAACCGTACAGTTCGCTGCTTCCTTGTGCATGAAAAACGAGGTAGAATCCGTACAACATTTATTGATGTCCCTTTGCACACAAATCGAGAAGGTCATACAATAGCATTTATTGTTGTTTTGCACGCAAATCGAGGAGCCGTACAACAACATTTATTGTTGTGTTTCTGGGCATGAAATTCAAGGAAGTCCATACAAAATTTATTGTTGTTCCTGTTTTACTGTTTGCACAATTTCTGAGGCGATGGTTAAGCACGAAAAACGAGATAAGTTGTATTTGTTTGGTTGCTGGAATTTTCTGTGTATTTCTGTTTCACTATAAAAGCAAATTATCAGAAATAAAGAAGAGCTCTCGAACTGGTTTTCCCCAAGAGTTGTAGGGGGTTTTTCTAGAGTCATATTGACCAAAAATCAGCGTGTCATTTTCTGTGTGTGGGGCTGAAATATTTTCTGAGTTTTATTTTTGCATTTTCCAGCGCTTTGAAAATTCCAGAATCTGTGTTTTCAGAAATATTTATTATTTCCAGCTTGTTGAATGTATGGTTATGGAAATGGGCATTTAACTATATGGGAGTGATAAGGAGAAACTGATAACCGGGGTTGGGCTCAAAAATTCTACAGCCCCAACCTAGTTTCAAATCTTTGCTTAAGGTTTAATTCCCAAATCCATCATGACATATAGTTGATATAGATGTTAGACATGTATTCAACTTGAAACATAAGACAACTCTAATCTTTTGAATTTTTAAAGCTGATACAAGAAATTTTATGCAAGCACACACACACAATTTTACAAAGTGATTTGGTCTAATGGCCCTAGAAAAACCCACAAGGGGAAAACCAGTCTTCAAGGAGGATTTAATTGCTTCTAAGGAAATAAATACATAACAGAGATAAAAGCCACTTATATCCCTTTTTTCTTGTTGAAGTCACTGCCATATTTACATAGAAAATTGTGCCTCACATAGTCATAAGCTCAGCCTGTGATTTGCCTTGTTTTCTATGCATTTTCTGTGCATAAAATCATTAAAAGTGCCTCAAAATATGAGCCATATTGAGTAAAAGTTATCCCTTGAATTTCATGCCTCAACTTTGACTTTTGTGCCTCGAAAAATATGATGCTAGAGCCCTAAAACTTTTAGGGACAATCTCAGAAAATTAGTGCAGAGACAACCTCGATTTTTGTGCCAGGCTTATCCCTTCATTTGCTTCTTCCACCTGCTGAATGAGCCCTTGAATTTTGGGCCTAATATCCTTCAGATACTGCCTCGAAATTCACACATGCTCCCTCTATTTTTGTGCCTAGAAAATCAGGTCATCTAAGAAATTTGTGAAAAACTGATTTCTTGCAATTTGAGCCAACAAATTTCTACAAATTCGATCCCGTCAAATGTTGTAGGTCCCTCCTGCAATTAATGGCTCCTCCTCCTTTCAAGCTCTCCTCCTCTTCACAAGTTCTCATGATAATAATGAATGAGAGTCTCCTTTCCTTTTTCCCTTTTCTTCTTCTTAAAAAATGAGAACCCTAACCCTTGAGATCTAATGGTTGAGATTAAATTTCAGCTCATTGGATCAAGTGTGGAGATCATTCCCTCTCTTGACCCTTTCTCTCAGGTGGTCCCCTTCAATTAATGAGCCTCCTAGTTACTTTTTAATGTTTTGTACCATGCACTCTTCTTCTCTTATAAAGTCACTTTCAAAACATAAAAGTTAGTTTAATAATATAAAGTGTACTATGTGAATTTATGACACAAGTGATATTAATAAATTAAATACATGGTACGTAACCCATAAAAAATCCTTTGCTCCATGGCATTAATAAAATTCATGATGTCACTAGACAAAAAGGCCATTAATGTGTCTTCCTAGGCCAAACGGATAAATGCACTAGGAAATACCTCCTTGGTACCCTTATTTTCAACACTCCATCTTACCAAGGAAGGTGTTTCTCACCACTTCCATCTTGTCTCTAAAATATACATGCTTGCCCCTTGGCAATGACTTGGTGAGAATGTATGCTACATGTTCAACAGTGGATATATACTCAAGCTTCACAGCTCCCCTCTAAACCCAATCTCTGATGAAGTGGTATTTGATCTCAATATGCTTTGACTGATCATGAAATACTAGATTTTCAGATAGTTTAATACAATTTTGATTATCACAGTATGTCGTAGTTGGTCTCAACCTCTTACAAAATAACCCATGTAGCATCTTGCAAAGCCAAAGTGCCTCACAACCAACCTGAATAGTTGCCATATACTCTGCCTCATATACTCTGCCTCTGTGTTGCTCATTGCGACTACCTTTGTTTCCTACTAAACCATGACACAACTGTTAAGCACAACGACAAACAACACCCAAAAGTACTCTTCCTGTCACTAGCACTGTTAGCCCAGTATGACTCCGTGCAACTAATCAATCTAATTCCATCATCCCTAAAATAGTCCAGACCATAGTCCACTGTGCCTTGTACGTACCTCAACACATGTATTTCAACCACACAATGCACTCTCCTGGGATCCATTATAAACTGACTCAATGTGTTGATTACGAAACAAATATATGGTCTAGTGTTGACCAGTATATCAAATAATTGATCAATTGATGATACAAGGTGGGGTTCACCAACTTGGAATTTGAGGCATGCAACTTCTTCCAGTTGGTGATCATAGGAGTAGCCATAGGCCTGCAAGCCTCGATACAAAATATTCTCAAAATATCACCTGCATACCTCCCCTAGTCAATGAAGATATGCACATCCTCCTACCAAACCTCCAACCCCAAAAAGTAATGCATCAGTCCCATATTAGTCATGTCAAACTCTAAAGCAAGATCTCCCTTGTAGTGATGGATGAGTTGTCCTGTCCTGTAATAAACGATTCATCCACATATAAAACCTAAATGAGTGGATTGTCACGAACCATAATGAAATAGAGGTTCAGAACTGCATCTCTCTTATGGAAGTCCATTTGCTACAAGTAGGCATTTATCCTTTCATACCATGCCCTCAACACCTGTTTCGGTCCATATAAGGATTTCTTAAGCCTACACATGAGACTGCCTCTCATCAACCTCAAATCATTGTGGCTGCTCAATGTACACATCCTCCTGAATAACTCCATTGAGGAAGGTGGTCTTCATATCCATTTGGTGAATCCTCCAACCCATCTCAGCTGCTATAGATATCACTACTCTAATGGAAGTATAATAAGCAATAGGTGCGAATGCCTCCTCATAGTTAACTCCCTCTCTCTATGAGAACCATCGTGCCATAAAATGAGCTTTGAACTTATCCATGCTACCATTTACAACATGTTCAATCTTGTAGAGCCACCTGCAATTCACCACCAACTTCATCCCAGGTCTTGAAACTACCTCCCATACATCATCTTCGTGATGGAGGAATACTCCAGCGTGGCATCCCCCAGATGTGTTAACTAGTGACCTCCTCATAGCTAGTTGGCTCTGTCTCCATAACATCCACGACATAGCCTAATGTGTATTCCCTCTTTGAGTCAAAAATGTAAAATATTATGTAACGAGGGTTGGAAAAATAATTAAATCCCCTCATGTAAAATTAATTAAATTTTCTGTCAAAATAAAATAAAATCCTAAGACAAAAAATTAAACGAGTAGTCTTGACTCTTTAGTGCAACTTTTTGAGAGCTTTTACGGTGGCTTTTTCCGGTGTAATTTCTCTAAAATCCGGCAGGAATTTATTGAAAAGAGAAGTTTGATTGCTAACCTTGCACAATGGAAGTGCCCTAGGGGTTTTTGAGGGTGCTGAATCCATATATAGAGTCAAAAAACCAGTTTAAATAACAAAAACCAAGATTTTACCTCAAATTTTTTCACCGGATTCCGGCACCTGAAACTCCAAAAAGTCGCACTAAAGACAACTCCAAAATTAAATAATTAGAGTCTAGTTAATTTGTCTTGGGAAAATTAATTCTCCAAGTGGAAAAAATCGTGGGTCCTAGAAGAATCAATTTTTAAAGGTCCTCCACCAAGGGAATATTGTGTATTTCAAGAAAAAATGGACCATTGCGCCTTGGTGGTTAAGTCAAAGTCAAAATTTTGAGGAAATTAGCACAAAATAATTAATTTTAAGCTAATTAATGTGGAGTTATATGATAATTTCGGAATTTCCTCAAAAATAAAAAATCAAGGGCCAAGTTTAAAGAATTTAAAGTGTTTATCAACGACCAAGATTACTTTGACAGGGATCAATGAAACTAGCCGTTATTTTTCCACTTGGAGGATTTATCTATAAATTAGAGAGTCATTCGAGTCTCTGGTCATCTTGATCTCTGGCTAGAATTGCTGCTGAAGTATTTTGTAAACTATTGTCCCACTGGGAACAATTTTTCCTACAATAATATAAGAATTTGGGGTGCAACTCGAGGTGTTCTTGTTTCATTGATTTGTGGTATGTATTAACTACGGGCTTCCTATGTGGTGCTCTATGATTATTATTTTTAGATAATACATAGTGTTTGCAGGTACTCGATCCTTGGTGTCCAAGTTCACAGACTGTGGACAAGGATTACTTTTCTTGGATCTCTAGTTCTTATATGGTGGATTGTATATTCATTAGGGCTATAGTGAGCAATATTTTTTCTGAAGCATTTTAGCCATTCTTTCAAGGAAAACTATCATAAAAATTAATTTCTCAAAATATATTTGAAAACCCATCTATATTTTGTATAATGATGTGGTGACGTGGGTTGGGTGGAATTAAACTACTAACTACTAAGGAGACATTACTCGATTTTCTCATTCATCTTGAGACTGCATCTATTAATGGATTGTAGAGATCAGAAGTGTCGTAACGACCGACCTGTGGTTGAATCAAGCTTGGTGGCAGCACCTTCCCAATTGGTAGATCCAAATACTTCCCTGGTTTTGTCTCTTGGTATAGGGGGAGGGGATTAGCACAATTCAACCTCCCCAGCATATCATATGTATCGATTGTCGGAACAACACTAGTTTCTATGGTATCGTCGATAAACATTTGGGGTAGGGATAGGCTTATACAATCCTACAATATGTATGTCCACTATGGTTGGCTGCCCCCCCGCAGGGCAGCTACGTTAGTTTTCTTCCAACTATACAGAACTATGCTTGTTTTTGTTTCATTTCTGACTTGAATGGTTTGTTGGCCCCTCGATAACATAACCCAATAAGGAAGGATTTCCCGAGTCAACTACTGAAAAGGAATAGATTGTTAGTGAGTGAGACGCAACGTTCCCACCTCTCCCAACTACCTACCCTACAACATTAGGTCATTCGCAGGTGGTTTATCATCATGATGTCCCATTTATCTAACTCATTCGATAAACTGATCAGCCAAGGGCAATTCCATTATGGAAAAAAGGGAGTGCATCGATCAATTCAACCAAACCAACGGTCAATCTCCCTCCCTCATCTTTCTTTTATGGCTAGGCATAGGCTACTAAGAGTGATAGGGGCCCCATCCCCGGATAGATCACCAGTATAAGTAGCTCGAGAGGATAAAAATCATGATGTCACTAGAAAAAAAGGCCATTAATGTGTCTTCCTAGGCCAAACAAATAAATGCACTAGGAAATACCTCCTTGGTACCCTTATTTTCCACACTCCATCTTACCAAGGGAGGTGTTTCTCACCACTTCCATCTTGTCTTTGAAATATACATGTTTGCCCCTTGGAAATGACTTGTTGAGAATGTATGCTACATGTTCAACAATGGATATATACTCAAGCCTCACAACGCCCTCTGAACCCAATCTCTGATGAAGTCATATTTGATCTCAATATGCTTTGACTAATCATGAAATACTATATTTTCAGAGTTTAACACAATTTTGATTATCACAGTATGTCGTAGTTGGTCTCAACCTCTTACCAAATAACCCATGTAGCATCTTGCAAAGCCAAAGTGCCTCACAACCAACCTTACTAGTTTCCATATACTCTGCCTCTGTGTTGCTTAGTGCCAGTAACCTTTGTTTCCTACTAAACCATGACACAACTGTTAAGCCCAACAAGAAACCACACCCAAAAGTACTCTTCCTATCACTATCACTGCTAGCCCAATCTGACTTCGTGCAACCAATCAATCTAATTCCATCATCCTTGACATAGTCTAGACCATAGTCCACTGTGCCTTGTAGGTACCTCAACACATGTATTGCAGCCACGCAACGCACTCTCCTAGGCTCCATTATAAACTGACTCAATGCGTTGATTGCGAAACAAATATATAGTCTAGTGTTGACCAGTACATCAAAGCACTGATCAAGTGATGATACAAGGTGGGGTTCACCAACTCGGAATTTGACGCATGCAACTTATTCCAATTGGTGATCATAGAAGTAGCCATAGGCCTGCAATCCTTGATATGAAATATTCTCATAATGTCACCTACATAACTTCCCTGGTCAATGAAGATATGTCGATCCTCCTGCCAAAACTCCAACCCCAAAAAGTAATGCATCAGTCCCATATTAGTCACGTCAAAATCTAAAGCAAGATCTCCCTTGCAGTGTTGGATGAGTTTATCCTCTCATGTAATAAACGATCCATCCACATATAAAATCTAAATGAGTGGAATGTCACGAACCATAATGAAATACAGGTTCAGATTTGCATCTCTCTTATGGAAGTCCATCTGCTACAAGTAGGCATTTATCGTCTCATACCATGCCCTCAACACCTTCTTCAGTCCATATAAGGATTTCTTAAGCCTACACATGAGACTGCCTCCCATCCACCTCAAATCTCTATGGTTGCTCAATGTACACCTCCTCCTGAATAAATCCATTGAGAAAGGTGGTCTTCACATCCATATAGTGAATCCTCCAACCCATCTCAGCTGCTATACATATCACTACTCTAATGGAAGTATAATAAGAAATAGGTGTGAATGTCTCCTCATAGTTAACTCCCTCTATCTATGAGAACCCTCGTGCCACAAAACGAGCTTTGAACTTCTCCATGCTGCCATTTACAACATTTTCAATCTTGTAGAGCCACCTACAATTCACCACCAACTTCCTCTCAAATCTTGACACGACCTCCCATACATCATCTTCATGATGGAGGCATACTCCACCATGGCATCCCCCAGATGTGTTTACTAGTGACCTCCTCATAACTAGTTTGCTCTGGCTCCACAACATCCACGACATAGCCACCCAACCTCTCTATTGGTCTGCTCTCCCTCACAGAACACTTGGGTTTCCCCGCTACCTCCTAGACTTCCAAGTGGAAAAATTCGTGGGTACTAAAAGGATCAATTTTTAAAGGTCCTTTGCCAAGTCAATATTGTATATTTCAAGAAAAAAAGGACCCTTGGGCCTTGGTGGTTAAGGCAAAGTCAAAATTTTGTGGAAATTAGCTCAAAATAGTTAATTTTGAGCTAATTAATGTGGAGTTAAATGATAATTTCGGAATTTCCTCAAAAATAAAAAATCAAGGGCCAAGATTAAAAGATTTTGAAGCGTTTATCAACGGCCAAGATTACTTTGACAAGGATCAAAGAAACTAGCCGCTATTTTTCCACTTGGAGGATTTATCTATAAATTAGAGATTCATTTGAGTCTCTAGTCATCTTGATCTTTGTCTAGAATTGTTGTTGAATCATTTTGTAAACTATTTCCCTATCCTTTACAGTATAAAGAGCTATCGATCGAGCTGAGTGAGTAATTTAATATTCAATTACTTAGTGTCCCTTTGTCGGGAGAGTGCCAAGATATAGAAGAGAAGTTATAGGCCCTCACCCCCATTTCTCCTTAGACTAGCCCCATTTATCATATAATATAGAGTAGGTTGTCCTTCCTCTCCATATAGCCTAGCCTAAACTAGCTTGGAGGGTCTGTTGCTCGAGGAGCTACCGCTACTATTATTGTATAAGAATAAAAGTAGAAGGGGTGACGTATAAGTGGGGTGAGGTGTAAGAAGGGGTGAAAAAAATAAATGCAAATATTGAGGAGCATTATAAAAGAGATGTGATGCATGAAAAAATGTGCGAAATATGCGTATTGGTCATGAATTATATATGTAATTATGCAATTCTATAGATTGATTTTGCGAACTTCTTCATTTTGATGAGACGAACTTGAATACCACAGTGGAGGAGCTTTCAATTGACTGGATTTGTTCGTTCAATTTACTATTGGGTGTGGGGGCTTTGGTCTTTGCACTAAAGTTCCTTCCTCTCCATCCCAAGACTCTCCAATGTGCATGAGTCATGATGGATTGTTGATTAAGATCCACGAGCATGATATCACCCATCCCATCAAGGATAAAGAACAGCTGACCCACGCTACCTTATGGAAGGAACAAACTCAATCTTCCCTTCTTGTCTCGTAGCTTCATTCCTTCGCCAGCCGCATTTGGGTACGAGCATAAACCCTGAAAGAAGAAACTGAATAACTCATATTTGATGGAGCACTTCCATAAGCATCAAAAAACCTCTCCGGGCAGAATGAAGCCATAAACCAGTCCGACGCCCGGACATCGGAGACAGTCATTGTTGTTGGTTCATCTGAATTCCATCTATACCAATATATGACTCAGAAATAATATTTGATGTAGTGGTCTAAGCTGGTCTTCCCCCAATATTGGGAATAAGAACCAAAATTTGGACAAGAACCCAAATAGCATGGATAGGATAGATTGCTTGATATCAGACCAGGGAAGGGCAGATGGATAGATTGTGGGTGGTCAGTCAAGGACCTTGTAGTAGCTCACCATGCTCTCACGGGATAGTCAAGTAGCCTTATAGGGTTGTTGGCTCACTTATCTCGTTGAACTGATTTAACTGCTTGAACTGTGTTGGATGACTTCTTGGATTATGGTTCCTCGAAGAACCTTGTTGGAATTAATGGGATGATGGGACCAGGCTTCACACTGTTAGGTTGGGATATGGATTTATGATCAAAGAAAGCCAACAACCAAGAGATGGTTTTAGGACCTAGAATATTAGGAGAAACAGATATATGAAATTAATAAAATTTACTTAGGAAAGAATAAATGCTATTAACCCCTTACCTTATAAGCACCCGATGGATTGTATGCATGGATGGATCAGTAGACCCTTACCCTTTTTAGTTATACTGTCGTGCACCTAGGAACATGGATGGGGGAGGAACTTTACCACCCTTTCCCCCTATTTACCAGGAAGGCATTATCTGTAGCAGTAGGGAATAGTCTTTGAAGACCTTACCTTAGACCTAGTTTAACCATGTCACTATCCCTACCTGCCTGCCATATACCTGAGAGTAGAGCTTTTACCTTACCCTCTTTAGACTAGAAACCTAGGACGATGGGATGAATTAGATTAATAATAGAAAATTTATAGTTTGACGCTGCGGTGGACTTGCCTCGACCCATGGAAACGACGGGTTATAGATAATAAAACATGGAGCTGATAAGATTTTTCGAATCAACAGACTAGACCAATCGGCATGGCTTTAGATCTTGGCTGAAGGGAAAGGGTTGTAAATCATCAAGTTACCTAATGCCAAATGTTAGTTCTAGACCCCGACAAATCATTTGCTACGAACCCCTCCACACAAGCTTTAATAATGAAATATGGGGGGTTTAGCAACAGTTTTTGGATCGACCGGAATAACTAGTATTTCTTTTAAGTTCGCTTCGACCAGAACAACCTGGAAAGGCATTGATTTACCTAGAGAAAAATGCAAGGTATAAATCCCAGTGGATGGAATATGCTTCAGATCCCTCACAAAGGCATGCCTATTCATAAAAAGCGTGTTTGGAAAAGGTTGATCAACGGAACCACCCAACCTCACCTAGTTCAAATGGGGATCTTATCACAAATTCGGGTTATATTGGGCCTTTTTACATGAAGTTATTTATTTATACTATTGCATTCTGGCGCCCAGGCCAAAGTTGGAAGGAACATTACACGTGGAGCAATTTCCCTAGTGACAAAATTCAGTTCTCCCGAGGAATCCTATCTAGCCGACCCTGTCCAAAAAAATCTTTTCTTTATCAAATAAGTAGTGTGGTTAGGAAACTTTTTTGGATACACTGGAACAACCAGTATTGCTTTTAGATCTTGTTGTTTGAAGAACGAAGTAGTTGTAATGAATCAACTTGCCTAAACTGAATGATAGTTCTAAATCCCTGTGGAGTCATATGCCCTAAACATGATGGTTTGATAAAGAAAAATCATCAGCTTAGAAGGAAAGGGAAGGTTTTCATATCGACCGGACGAATCAACTTCAGGGCATGACAAGGCTTCGAAACTTTATTATTGAACCACCCCACAATCACCAAATAAAATAGTTGCTCGGATCATTTACTTTTACTTTGTACCTCACACTTAGTTCCACGGTATCCTGCCATCTGCCTCATAGGAGGGAAGAATATGTCGGACATGCATTAAATAAGATATTTGGCTTCACAAAAATGCCAATTTGGGAACCGAGATGGATATATCTCTGAACCTCAACACCCTAGGTCTGATATATATATATATATATATATATATATATATATATATATATATATATATATATAAAATAGCATCTCAGAACGTTTTTTTGAATTCACAGACTAGCATGGCTTTTAGATATTTTCTTTTCACGAAACCGATTTAGATTGGATTGAGACTCTTTATATATGATGTTATTTATTGATATCACTAGATGAAGGCACTCAAGTCCAAGCCGAAGGCGGAGGGACAATTGCACAATTTATCCAGAGATGTCAGAACAAAATTAGAGTTCGAGAACTCGTATTAATTATTCCTGGCAGAACTTGTACATAACCACTCTGTGCCTTCTGACTTTTAGGAACAACCTGTCGCCGCTTAAGCCCTTTTTTTTATGTTGTCCCCTACCTTGGTCTCATTTAAAGGAATTACCTGACATGTGAAGCATCATTGATTCAGCTAATCAAAATCGGGTTTGATACCCTGGTGGAAGGGGACAACCTTATAACCCTTAAAAAACGGGTTTTATGTTGTGAAACCAGCTCCAAAAATAGAAGAAAAAAGAGATCAACGCCCTAGAAATCAACCACTTCGAGGGGGCAACCTCCAATACTTACATAAATGAACAATTCTTGGATGCTACAAATGACCAAAACCTCCTTCTATATATAGGAGTCCATGGGGCCACAATATAATCCTAGCCGACCTAACAATAATAATTTTAGGGCACAATAATAACAATATTGGGGTTACAAGGGTACAACAATAACAATAAGGGGGCTATACTAATAACAATAAGAGACTAAACTAGTAATATAAGGACCTAACATGTCCTCCTTCAAAAAAGTGTTTTCCTCAACGCTTGAGTAACTCTGGGTGTTTTTGTATAAAATTCTCATCCTCCCATGTAGAATCTTCAGTGGGTAAGTTCTTCCACTTGATGCGATACTCTGAAATTGATCGATTTCGTAGTTGTCGAGTTCTTGTTTCCGTGACCGCTTCAGGTTCCAATATGATTTTTCCTTCCTCATCAAGTTCTGGCAATATTGTTTGAACTAGAAGATTTTCACCTATAACCTTCTTTAAGCATGAAACATGGAAAACTAGATGCACTCGCGAAGAAGCAGGAAGCTCCAATTTGTATGCCATAGTACCAATATTTTGCAACACCTTGTAAGGACCATAATACTTTGACGATAATTTATTATCCTTCTTATCTTGCTTGAGTGACATTTGTTTGTATGGTTGTAGCCGTAAAAATACCCAGTCTCCTACATCAAAACTTCTCTCGCTGCGATGTTGATATGCCTGTTGTTTCATTCGATTTTCTGCCAAATTTAAGTTATCCCAGTGTTCCACGGGGACGCGTTCCCCAGGGTGGGGGACGCACCCCGGCACTCCCCCACGTCCCGGGGACGGGGAAACTCCTGGGGAGACGTTTCCCCCACGTCCCCTTTTTGGGGAAACTCGGGGAAACTCCGGGGGGACGTTTTTTGGGCAGTGAAACGCAACTCCCTTGAAGGGGGGCGGGGGGATGCCAGGGGGACGCAAGGGGGACAGGGGGACGCTTATGAGTCCCCCCATTTTTTTGCCTAATAATTTTTATAAAACATTAAAAATTTTAAAAAAATACAAATTTAAATATATGACAAATTAAAAAAAAACAACAAAAATAGAAAAACTTAAACTATATTAAAACATCAAACTCGTTAAAACTTGAAAAATAAAATAAATTAATTAATTAAATTATATTAAAATTTAAATAAAAATTTAAAAAATGAAATTATATTAAACCTATATGGTATAAGTTTATGTGCATTGCATAATTTGAATTTCAATTGTCAAACTATGAATTTATTAATTTAATTTAGATGTGCCTTGCATCATGCCAAAAGATGATTCATAAATTTAGATGGAACATTGCATGATGTCAAATGATGGATTCAATTTAGTAATTTACTTTATGAATCTAGATTTATAAATTTAAATTATAATGCAGAAATGTCAAATGATAATTCATAAATGAATCAATGATAATAGTCTAATATGCAATGATGATCATATTTATTCTTTAGATGTACAATGAATAATTATTTATATTTTCTATTTAGTTATTTTTAATTAAACTTTTAATAATTTATAATTTTATAATTTTTATGACTTTGACGTCCCCCCGTTTCCCCGAAAATTCCCCAAATTTTGGGGTTGCTTAAATACGTCCCCCTTGTGCATATCCCCGCTCCCGCGTTTCCCCATCCCGGAAACTCGGTGGAACATTGGGTTATCCTTTAAGAGTTGGAGAACTTCTTGTTGATGCTCAATGTGATTTTCCACTGCTTGAACCTTAGAATTTTCTCTTAAATATGATGTGATGGACGGTGGATGATATCCATAAAGTGCCATAAATGGGGTCATTTTTGCTGCAGTATGGAAGGAAGCGTTATACCACCATTCAGCGAGAGGTAACCACTTGACCCATTTTGTTTGTTTATCAGATACAAAACAACGAAGATATCCTTCCAAACATTTATTCACTATCTCAGTTTGACCATTGGATTGAGGACGATAAGATGAACTATGAGCTAGTTGAGTATCCAAACAAGAAAACAACTCCGTCCAAAAATTTCCAGTAAAAATGGGATCTCTGTCACTCACAATAATCTTTGGGTTTCCATGTAGCTTTTGAATTGTGTCCATAAATGTAGTAGCAACTGTACTTGCTTTAAATGGATGAGATAATGCACAAAAGTGTGCATACTTGGTAACTCTATCAACTACCATCATGATGACACTCTTTCCTTCGAGCTTGGGTAAAATTGTAATAAAATCCATTGAAATCTCCTCCCGACGTTGACTTGGAATGGATAAAGGTTGTAGAAGACCCGAGGTCTTAATTGTCTCAACTTTATTTTGCTGGAAAACCAAAAATTCCGCTACAAACTTTTGAATATCAAATTTAAGGCCATCCCAAAAAAAAAATTCTTCACCCTGTGGTAAGATTTTAAAAATCCCGAGTGACCTCCTAAAGGAGAAGTGTGCAATTCCAAAAGAATCTTTTGTTTTAGTTGGGAACTCTTACAAAGATATAAGCGATCTTTGTACCATAAGGAATCATTTGTCCAACTAAATGTATCAGATGTACTAGGATCTTGCTGCAACTTTTGAATGAGTTTCCACACTTCTTCGTCCTTCTTCCATTCATCCCTTGCTTTGGTTATCCAATCCGGTTGGATAATAGAAATGGCACAAAGCAATGCTTCCACCTCTTCATTCTTTCTTGAGAGTGCATCTGCAACAACATTTAGCTTCATTTTTTTGTAGATGATTTCAAAGTCATAACCCAACATCTTTGTGACCCATTTTTGCTACTCTTCTGAAGATAGTTTTTGTTCCAAAAAGTATTTAAGACTATCATGATCAGTTTTTACCTTGAAGTGTCTTCCCATTAGGTAAGGTCGCCATTTCTTTAGTGCATGTAGTATTGCTAACATTTCCTTCTCATAAATAGCTTTCTGTAAATACTTTCCTTTGATTAAAACAACACCAATTCCATTTCCTAAGGCATCGCATTCCACAATAAAGGCTTTTGTGAAATCTGGCGTAGCTAAGACCGGTGCTAGGCACATTGCCTCTTTAAGATGTTCAAAGGCCTTAGTTGCTTCAGGAGTCCATGAAAATGCATCTTTCTTCAATAATGTTGTTAGAGGTGCTTCTATTCTCCCATAATTCTTAACAAACTTGCGATAATACCCCATTAACCCAAGAAATCCTCGCAACTGATTTATGGTTGTGGGGACTTTCCATTCCTTAATGGCTTTAATTTTGTTAGGGTCTACCTTAACACCCTCATGAGATACAATATGACCCAGATATTCCACCTCTTGTACTCCAAAAACACATTTGGATGCTTTTGCATATAATTGTTTCTCTTGCAATAGTTTGAGCACCCTGTCAACATGTTGAACATGATCCTTACAAGACCTGCTGTAGATTAGTATATCATCAAAAAATACTAGCACAAATTTTCTAAGAAAGGGTTTGCAAATGGAATTCATCGACCCTTGAAATGTAGACGGTGCATTGGTAAGGCCAAAAGGCATGACCAAAAATTCATAATGACCCTCATGAGTTCGAAACGCTGTTTTCGGAATACCTTCAATCTTCATTCTAATTTGATGATATCCTGAATGAAGATCCAACTTGGTAAAATAAATTGCTCCATGTAATTCATCCAATAATTCATCAATCACAGGAATGGAAATTTATCTTTAATAGTGAGCTTATTGAGCTCCCTATAATCTGGACACATGCGCCATGATCCATCCTTCTTGTGCACCAATACTACTGGAGCAGAGAAAGAACTTTGACTAGGTTGAATTATACCAGCGTCTAACATTTTTGCAATCATACGTTCAATTTCGCTCTTTTGGACATAAGGATATCTATAAGGCCTGATGTTTGGAGAAACACTTCCTGGAATCAAATGAATAGCATGATCATGATCACGAATAGGTGGGAGTCCTTTGGGAGTTTCAAACACCTTGGAATGATTGTCCAAGACTTTTGGAAGATCTGCAGAAATAGATGATTTTGATGTTGGAACTTCTAGTGAGCATAATTGTGCAATTACGCCTCGTTGTTCTTTCTTCAAAAGCTTTGGCATGACATTAGAGCTTATTATCTTTCCCGGCTTCCCTGCGATAACCCCGTAATTCGACTTCCTTTCCTTCTGAAAAAAATTTCAAGAAAATTTCTTGAAAATTAAACGCTATCGTCCCCAAAGATTGTAACCATTGTACTCCTAGTACAACATCAGCGCCTCCCATTGGAATGGAAAACATTGGACTATTCAAAACATATTCCCCCATGGTTAGCTTGATGTTATGGCATTTTCCAGAGCAATTTATAGTTCCTCCATTTGCAACCATCACTTGACATTCTATTGCTAGGTATAGGAAACAATTCATTTCCTTGGCTACCTTACAATGAATAAAATTATGGGTACTACCCGAATCAATCAACACTATTACCTTTTTCTTCTTGATATGTCCTTCTATCTTGAGAGTTTGAGGAGTGCTAATTCCTGCCAATGCATTACATGATATGGTCGAACTCATTTCTTCCTCTTTTAGGGTTGGTTCCTGGTGTACATCCTTTTCTTTTGAAGATTCTTGTTCATTTTTTTCTTCCTCTTCACAATCTATGTAAAATAATTTCTTCTCAGCACACTTATGACCTTTAGTGTATTTGCTATCACAACTGTATCAAAGCCCTTTTGCTCTTTTTTCTTCCAATTGTTGGGGTGTCAACCTTGTAGGTTGTGGAAGTCTAGGAGTAGGAACACTTCCATCTTTATAGATGTGAGTGGTAGGATTCCTTGTCGCCATAATTTTACATTTAATTTTTCTTGCCAACCTAAATGCCTTCTCCGATGAATCAGGTTCCCAAACGCGAACTACATTTTGGATGTTATCCTTTAAAGTCCCTATGAAGACATCAATCTAGTGTTCCTCTCGAATATTAGTTACCCTTATATTCAATTTTTGGAAGTCCTCAATGTGCTCCACCACTGAACCCTTTTGTTTGAGATTTATCAATTGGCTAAAGATGGTGTTGCTATTTGTATCCTCATAATGTGCTATCATTTCCTCTGTAAAAATTGACCAAGTGACAATTTTTTTAAAGGAGCAAAGCCATCGATACCATACAAATGTATTATGTTCTAAATGTAAAGTTGCAATGCGTACCTTTTGCGTGTCTTGCACATTATTGAGATCAAAATATTGCTCCATCTGTAGTATCCATGCTACGGGATCCTTGCCATCAAACTTCCTCATATCCATCTTTGGAATATGGTGGTTCTTCCATCCAACATTAGAGTTTATGAAATCACGATTAACATCTATTTTGTTCTCATCATGAGTTTCTTCTACTATCTTTTCGCCATTAGAAATCATTTCTTGTATCAACTTTGTCAAACCTTCCATGTCTACTTTTAGATCGTTCTTCATGTTTTCCATGTTGTCTTTCATTTTTTCTTCCATGTCCTCCATCTTAGCTTCCACACCTTTCTTCAAACCATCCATATTTGTTGGGTATGTGTTATATTCTTTCCACGACTAGCCGCACGCGCTGTACGTTGCGCCGGGCGCAGCAGGGGGGTCACAGGGGGGGTGGCAGCCCCCCCTATTGGGGTCCGGGCGCAGCAGGGGGGTCACAGGGGGGGCGGCAGCCCCCCCTGTCGGGGTCCAGAGCAGCGCCCCGGCGAAAAAAAATTTGGTATGCGGTCCCACTCATATGCGGACCCACCCATGTTTTGTGCATGAGTTTGCACATGGTTTTGGGGTACGATGGTTTTCGGCCCCTGGTATTTTTGTAGATCCGGTCAAGGGAACTACGGTTATGTTCTAATCCAGGGTTAATGGATTGGGGTTTATGTATGCTTCGACATGTATATATATGTGTTGTAACACTAAAAGGAATAAAATGAAAAATCAAGCTGGTCGTCCCAATTTGGGATCCAGGGGAAAATCTCTGTGTTTATCTGTTTTATGTTTTATGCTCTCGCTATTGTTTATTTTCTGTTATAAGATTCGTGTGTAAATAATTTCTGTTCAGGGTTCAAACCTACAATATTATTCTTCAAACCATCCATCTTCGCTTCCATGTCTTTCTTCAAAACTTCAATTTCATTTTTTGTTGCTCTTTGCGCGAGCGAAATTTGGAGCACTTGCTCTTGTAATTTTGATAGATCATGTTGCAATTCTTCATCTTCATGGGTCATAGTAGAGTATTCTGAGGGCTTAATGGGTGTTGAATTCTTTTTAGGAGGCATTTTAGAATCCAATACTGAAATATATGCTCAATAGGCCCTTGGAATCACTTCAAACTGAATTTTTACACAAGACTTGTGCAATTCGGGAAAAAAAAAAATACACACCTTTTTCTTGCTTTGGTGGAGCTCGATATTGAAACAGAATTATCTCTGTGATTTCGGATCTTCAATATCTGAAATTTTGCCCTGAGGTAGACCTCTGAATCCTCTTTCAAATGCCACAAGTCTTAACTAATTTGGATTCTTCAAGGCAAATTTATGTCCAATCTCCCACAATGACCTAATTATGGATAGGTTCAGTAAAGCGAACTTGTACGACTTGCCACATGTCACTATTTCGTCCTTCGGCTCTAAAATTGATAGACAGGAAACTACAGTCTGTGTACTTGTGGCCACTCTTTACAGAATTCCAATCCGATGCTCAGAGAGAGAGTTATGAAGATTTTCCCACAATCACCTCTTTGAGATGAAATTCGAGAGCTTGAACAAGCCCTAACTTCCAGAGATTCTACCTCCCAAAATAATGCGAATCAATCTCTGAAATTTTTCCACGACGTTCCTCAGGATTTCGGCTTCGCTCTAGGAAAATTTCAGCTTATGAAACCTCGTAGAAAAAAGTTATAGTGAAAATGTCGAGATGCCCTGTTTAGGTTAAATTCAGGAGCCTGCAAAAAGCCCTAACTTCCATAGATCATATATCCGAAAATATTGCGAACCAAGCTCTGAAATTTTGCGACGATGTTCCTCAGGATTTAGGCTTCTCGCTCTAAAAATTTCAGCTTCTGAATCTTCGTAGAAAACACGTTATAACGAAAATGCCACAATGACCTATTTGGAGCAGCGAAACCCTAGAATCCAAAGCTCTAATACCAAATGTTGTGAAACCAGCTCCAAAAATAGAAGAAAAGAGAGATCAACGCCTTAGAAATCAGCCACTTCGAGGGGGCAACCTCCAATACATTACATAAATGAGAAATTCTTGGATGCTACAAATGACCAAAACCTCCTTCTATATATAGGAGTCCATGGGGCCACAATATAATCCTAGCCAACCTAACAATAATAATTTAAGGGCACAATAACAACAATATTGGGTTACAGGGGTACAACAATAACAATAAGGGGGCTATACTAATAACAATAAGGGACTAAACTAGTAATATAGGGACCTAACATTTTATATAGGTGTTGTAAGGCTTAAAGACCATAAGGGAGAGGTGTCGTAAGCCCGCTCGACTAACAGGAGAGGAAAGAACACAAATGATAATTTTTTGATATTTTACTCAACAAAAACATTGGCATGAATTTTTGGTTTGACCAGCCACAATAAACAAACAAAAAATTAGATTTTGGTTGGGAACCTCCAGATTGGAACATACCTTTCAGACCCCCCACAAATAAGGTTTCATATAGGTGTCATAAGGCCTAAAGACCATAAGGGAGAGGAGAAACCACATCTTATAAGCTTTTTAATTGCTTCGCCCTTGACTTGAGGATTTAGGTGCCCAAGCCACATGCAGAAATACATTTATGAATGAATCAATGATTTGCCTTCTTAACAATGTGAGCTCTCAATCCCGATGGACTCCCAAAACACGAGCTGCGTAGTTATCAACTCCGTGTTTAGAGACTTTTTCGGATCCACTAGAATCATTACAAACTGGGTGTTAGCCTCCAACTTGATGTATGTTTCAGATAGGGATCTTCCTTATCAATCACGAGGCTTAACTGTTATGATACACTCCCTTTATTTACTTGTTAGGATATTCCGACACATAGGAAATAGTTAAGTATAACTTGGTCTAGTGTAGAGTTAGGTATAGTGTGTTTCTTTACTATGTACATTTGTAACTTATAATCCGACGGTCACGATTTGTAGTGATTCAACGGTTCACTATCTCCTCGGTATTAACAACACTTGATTCGTGGCTTAACACCCGATTGGTCCATGATCTCTATTTAAAGAGCATGGAGGGTCATTTGTCCTGTAACCGTTTATGAGAGAAACATATGTAATATTTCATTTTTATATTAATAAATAGCCTGAAGTGGCCACGTTGGCTCAGGCCATGGACTGTTTCCCTCTTCGAGGGTTTCAACCACGTGAGATACTGGTGTACTGATTTGTGATATGTTTGCGAGCGGTGACCTTTGGTTTTTGATCTAAGGAACTTACCCTGTAAATTCCTACATGGTATCAGAGCTATTTTGAGGGCCGCATCCGTTGTTGATCCAAATCCGAAGCCAGTTTGACTGCATGCGACTGTCGTTGTGTGCGATCTTGGCAAATTAGAATCAGGAAGATGGGATTTTTTTGCTACGTATGCTCTTTCCTCGCGTCTTTGTGCGATCTCGGGAAATCAGAAATAGTGAAAAAATAGTTAGTTGCTGGTAAGGCTAACCAAAAATCTAACGTTCTGCCGTAAGGCTTGCATTTTTTTTTTCTCTCAGATTTTGTGCAGGAAAAAGCACGCACACTGGTGGTGGGAAAAATAAAAAAAAATTAAAAAAAAAACACCCTTCTCCTTTCAAACAATTACAGAATCCTTTTACTAGCTCACTTGGTGAGAAGTTAGTTTATGAGAATAGAGGTGTTAGGTTCAAGTCTCTTCCTCAAACTTCTTTTGTAAAAAGCTTTTTGTCAAAAAGGGGGGGGGGGGGGGAATTTTTTTTGTAAAAGTCGAACTTCATCATCAAATTTCAAACCGTTCCCGTAACCATTAGACATCTACAACTCTTTTTTTCAAAAAGGCATACCTTCTTCATCCGGAATCCGTTTTTCGAGTTGTTTTTTTTTAATTAGCCTAATTTTTCAAGATCTTTCCATTGGAGCAGTTAGTCTCAGGCTCTCTCAGCGCTTTTCAGCTTCAATTTTTTTTTTAAATGTAAAGTGCATGCCCGATTATTCTTAATAGCACAAATTATTTCCAATGGCTAACCTCATATGGTAGATTTACTTAGAAGTAAAGGGCTTTATAGAATAGCCACATGACAAGAAACTAAACCTATCGATGGAGATAAAGCCGCTAAATGGGAAAATAAACAAGATCAAGCACGAGGGCTGATAGGAATGTCCATTGCTCAAGATCTTCGATTTCATATCCTTGAAATTGACACCCCTGATGAAGCCCTGAAAAAGCTAAATACTGTTTTCGGCATTCAAAATCAAATCAGGGCTCACCATCTTGAAAATGAGTTGGTTACTTTGGACCCCAATAATTTCTCCTCTATTGAAGATTTTTTGTCCAAATTCATGACCCTTAGACTTCTTTTAGTAGGTTGTAAGGTCAAAAAGGAAGATGGTAGCTTCATCTATTCCATTCTTGCTAAGCTTGGCCCTGCATACTTTGTATTTGTTTCCACTTCCATTCCACTAGAGAAGCCATCATTTTTTCAGGAACCCCCTACAAGAACCCCTCTTTTGATGCCTTTTGCGATTTTTTAATAAGAGAACAAGAAAAACTCTTACTCCTTGGTATTATCACTTGTAATATCCCGAATGAAATTAAACAGCAATATAAAGCACATAAACTAAGACATACAACAACTGGAGAGAGATCATAAGAAAAACAAACAATATGGAGAAAGCTGAGCCATTTTATTAATACTGAGAAATGAAATAAGTACAAAAGGTGATCAAAATGATGGCACCTTGGCTTGCACTAGGCAAGCGTAGAAATACTCTCAGAAGATGACTCGGAATGGCTACTCCCTCAAGACTGCGTTATCTCCAATGCTGCTGGTACTGCTACTGTGCTACTGTTATTGCTGGAATGAACTGACTCTTTGGGGCTGCTCCCCACCTCGGAAAATTCTGAAACTTTGGGAATGGCCTCTCCACCCAATACCCAGAAAAGCCCAAAAAGCTTTCCAAAAATGGTTGACCCCCGAAAATGACTCCCTTGAGGCACTACGCTATTCCCCAAGGAGAAACGCTGGCCCTGAATGATCTGCTCCAAATAATGGCCACCGACTCTACCAAAATACTGGAATAGGGAAGGGCTGACCCCTTTCCAACTCTCCCGGGCTGAATCCCCTGATAAACCCTTAATCCGGAGCCACCTCCTTCCAAGACTGCATCCTCCCTCTCACTGACTGCGCTGTCTCTTCCAGTGAATGCTCCCAACTGTGGTTGCTGCAACTCTCTCCGAAAAAATAAGGATGGAACTCCTCACTCGAGCAGGCACTCGAAGTCCCCGAAGCTGAGGTTGGGATCTTCGCACGGAGACACCCGGTGTACTGAACAGTACGTGCAGACTTTGCTCAACAACAAGCGTGCTCAATGTCAAAAGACAAATAACAAAGATGCATAATTAGAATGAATCAAAATGAGGAGATCCTCTCCTTTTTTATGCTTGCAGAGCCTTGCTCTTACCTAGGCCCCACCATCAACTGCGTTGGCTCCTTGAGCCACGTTGTCCATCTCTCTCTGCGCCGGCTTGGTCCTATGCTACCTACACTGTCCCTTTTCCCACGCTGCCACTTGACCACGAGGCCCCACGCTACCAATTAGTCATGTCTCTCAAGTGATTTTAGGAAATAATTTTTATCCTAAGTGTGAGTTAAGTGTCCCTCTTCACCCACTTTATTTATAACTAAACTTTATAAAGGTAAAATAGTCAAAATTAATATTTCCAATTAGCTATTGCTAATTGGGAATATTACAGTCCTCCCCGGCAAAACGTTTCTTGTCCTCAAGCAACTGTAATGATGGATGTTGCAAAATCTTCTCACTCTCCCAGGTGGCGTCCTCATCCGATAAATTCCTCCATCTCACCAAGTATTCTCTGACTGTCCTGCTCCGCAGCTGCCTCTCCCTAGTGTCAATAATGGCCTCCGGTTGTAGCACCAGATGCCCCTCATCATCGGTGGGCGAAAGCTTCTCTGTTGCAGTCGTCTGTTGTCCTAGTGCCTTCTTCAGGCATGACACATGAAAAATGTTATGAATGTTGCTACCAGTGGGCAACTCCAACTCATATACAACCTCTCCAACTCTGCGTGTCACCCTGCATGGTCCATAAAAGCGAGGCTTGAGCTTTTCAGCCCCCTTTTGCTTCAGCGTGGACTGTCGATATGGTTGTAAACGTAGGTAGACCAAATCCCCTAACTCGAATTGCCTCTCAACACGTCCCCTGTCGGCGTACAACTTCTGTTGATTCTGTGTTGTAGCCATGTTATCCTTGAGAGCTTGGAGTCTATCCTGACTCTCTTTGATCCAATCCTTGGCTCTAGGAGCCTTGCTAGCACCAAACATCATGTCAGCAAAAGATAAAGCATGATACCCATATAATGCATAAAATGGAGACATACCGATGGACATATGATGAGTGTTGTTGTAGCAGTACTCCCGCAAGTGCAACCATCGCAACCATGCCTTCTGCTGCCTGCTGACATAGTTACGTAAGTAGCCCTCCAGCCACTTGTTCACTATCTCTGTCTGCCCATCTGTCTGGGGGTGGTAACTAGTACTCGGTGTCAACTCAGTGCCCACCAAACAGAAAAGCTCCTGCCAAAACCCGCCCATGAAGCGGCTATCCCTGTCACTAACAATGGTCTTTGGGAGACCGTGCAATCTGAAAACGTCCCTAAAGAATAACTCCGCTACCTGTGCTGCAGTGTAGCGTGCTGATATAGCGAAAAAGTGAGCATATTTAGTCAGGCGATCAAGGACTACAAATATGCAATCTTTTCCCTGCACAGTGGGCAACCCCGTAATGAAATCCATCGAAATACTCTCCCATTTCCCTTCAGGTATGGGAAGAGGCTGCAATAACCCTGCCGGATGGTTCATCTCCCCCTTGTTACGCTAGCAAACTTCGCACTCCCTGACATGTTGGAGTACGTCCTCCTTGAGGCCCTTCCAAGAGAACCTCTCCTTGATGGTGTAGCAGCGGAATTCGTAGTTTTATACCCATGCAGGTACCTTTTCATGAATGGGCACGTCTTTTAGACATGCCTTTTCATTAACTTAGTGACTATTTAACATAATCCTAATTGATTAACTAGTAATTACATTTAATTGTATTTATTCCATTAATGACTAAATTTATTACTTTAGTTATGAATTAGGTTCATAACATTGCCTCCTCCTCGAAAAGCTTTGTCCTCAAAGCTTAAAAGGATACTAATTTTCTCTACTTTAATCGCTTCTCGAGTTTCTTCACTTGTGTTATCATCTTGAACGTATAACTCGTCCTTATAATTCCTTCATCATTTTTTTTTTAATAATAATAATAATTTTTTTTATTTTTTATTAATTTAATTAATTAAATTATAATTTTAATTAATTAAATTAATAATATATATATACATAGATATAACCGTAATAATTTATATATACATATAATTAGTAATAATCGAATCTAGCTCTGAAAGTCACGCCGATTTGACACAACGCCTGTTCAAACCTTAATACGCCATTGTCGTAAGCCTCCATCTGGAAGATTGACGGACCTGCTACGTCGCTTGGCGGTGGAGGAGATGACAAGGTTTTTAGTGTCTGGTTCTGTCAAGGCAACGAGGACGCAGACAACCCATCGGACGACAAAGTTTACACCGCGGGGATTGTCAAGGATGAGGATTCCAGCATAGTAGATCATCAACGCGGCAATCAATGAAGGATAGTAGCTAAGAAAGTTAAATTTGGTGGTCGAATTACTGGAAACCTGTTCCACGGCCACACTGTGATCATCCGAATTTCTAACAAGATCTCCATCGAAATTGTATATCGGCACCGTTTCCCAAATCTTGAAAGTGAAGAACTCGAGAGTTCTGGCAAGATATTTGGGGACAACGTCGGATTCGATGTCTGTTCTGGGGCGCTTGCTGATTCCACCCTTATTGAATGTCGTCATGTACCCAATTCTTCTAATCACTCTGAAGCTGGAAGTCTTCAATATTGGTAGTAGCATCCGACAATTCAAACTTAGGCTCGAAGTTGATTAAGTCATAGATTATGAATACCTCTCGGGTCTGGTCATAACCCAATGCTCTGTTATGCGGTACATCATAATCTAAACAATCATCAATATGCTTTAACCCTACATACGGATCTTCATTTCTCACAGATTCAATTTTGAAGCTTAGAAGCTGTTTCTCGCTCCTCCTTGAAGCAACTCGGCTAACATGTTGCTTTAGAATCAGCAACGAATCATCGTTAAAGTTGTAAGAAATATGGACTATAACCTCCTCGTCTTCATCGTCCATTCCAGAAGCCGCTCCGTTACGGTCAGTGGAACCCTTGTACGTTTCAAAAACATCGAATATAGAGTCGAGAACACTAGTGAAAGAATAAAACCCACGGCCACTTAGTCGCTCTAACTTATCATTTAAAGTTATGCACGTTGTATTCACGTTGTTCGATTCATCGGATCCAATGAAAGTGCCAATGAAAGCACAATCAGTGTTGCTGATGATACCATCAGAGGAGCAGCTTGAGTAGAAATTGTGTGGTATGGCTATTGCATTCTTTTCCAACCAAGCTGCGATATAATTGTTCATATTGGACTTATCCATGGTGAAGAGAGGATTATCACCAACCCTAATTTTAAAAATTCGAATTCTCCACAATAACACCCTGACTTCTGATTGACAAAATAGCTTTAGCTCGTATGAACTCGTATATCGCAAACTTCTATGTCTGAAATTTTCTTCAATGTCTGAAATTTTCTTCGTATGGTCACGCTGAAACTCTGATGAAAAGGGTTGATAGAGGTCATATTCTTTAATCGACATTTTTAGTGCATTCAATAAATTTACTGGTGTATTCAATAAATTTACCGCAACCAGTTGCTCAACCACCTCTTCCCATCCCAAATCTCTTTGGCGGGGAGCTCCTCGTTGCGGCTCTACGTCCACCACAGCAGACGTATAAACTCCCAGCAACTCCTTCAGGATCTTGGATGATGGCGGAATTATGTTTCTGTCTTTTATAATAGTCTCAAGATTACTCTCCATGAATTCACGGACAATATGTAAATTCTGTTTGTGTGGATATGCATTTATTAGCTGAATTATATTTGGATGCGAAAACTCCTTCAATAATTTGATTCCTCTTAAAGCAATTACATTAACACCTTCTTTAGTTTTACCCAGATGGATTTTCTTTCTTGCCACAGTTTTGTTTGTTATAGTTTCGAAGGCTTTGTAGGTGGTCCCATACGTACCCTGCCCAAGGGTGATACCTTTGCAGTGTCGTTGAGAAGGATCGAGTGGCTTTAGAGGAGGATGGAGAGGAGAAACACTCAAGCCTTTGTTGTTATCAGAATTATCTTTATCTTTAACACCTACATCCTTGTCATATTGTGCCATTGTCATAACATGTGTTTTTACAAAAATTACTGATTTTTCATATATAAATTCTGGAGATTCATTTTTTTCTTCCTTGCTTTCATCTACAGTTGTCACACATCCACTTTGATTTTCAGTTTCATCCATGTTGCTCTCACGAGTTCTTATTTCATCATCATAAATGTTATTTTCAATATTTTTTTCTTTTATTTGAACCATGGCAATTTCATTTCGTGTATAAAAGGCACATATATGTCCTGCGAAATATTTGTTTCCACACTTCCAACATTTCCCTTCTTCTTTACTTTCAATATTAGTTGGTTGTTTTCCTTTATTAAGCATTGGTGGGGGAATGTATTTACTTGAATTTACCATGGATGTTCTACTTGATTTTCCCTTTGCATAACTAACTGCCTTCTCATTATTACCGCATTTTCCATCTTTTTGTTTGTCATGATTTTCTTCTCTATTACGAGAAATTTTTTTAAGATCTGCAGAAATTTTTTTACAACCGTTTGTGACTTTTGCCCAAGAATTCTCTAATCGCTGAAGCTTTTCTTGAACTTTCCTAATCTGCTCAATTATTTTGGGATTTTCACGTAATGACACATAGTGTGGTAGTTTATGTCCATAGGCTTGTAAACTACGTTCGTAGGCTTGTAAAACAATGTTATGTGCCATTGCTTCAACTTGTCCTCAATATGGCTCTGATACCACTGTAGCAGCGGAATTCGTAGTTTTGGTTACTGTAGCAGTAAGACTTGTATGCTTGTTGACTTTGATAGCAGAAATAGCTTTAATTATAAAAATACACAAGAGGTATTTATAATAATAAATATTTTATTGATATGATATATGACAAGATTGAATGATTACAATGAGGTCCCGCTTTTATACCCATGCAGGTACCTTTTCACGAATGGGCATGTCTTTTAGACATGCCTTTTCATTAACTTAGTGACTATTTAACATAATCCTAATTGATTAACTAGTAATTACATTTATTTGTATTTATTCCATTAATGACTAAATTTATTACTTTAGTTATGAATTAGGTTCATAACAGATGGCCCTATAGGTCTTGGTGAACCCCTGGTGGCCTGATAATGGCGAGTCATGTGAGGCGTGCAATATCTTCTTCTTGAACTGGGAGCTCACAGTCAAGAAGATCCTATCCCTGTAGTAGATCACCTCGTCCATCACCCTGAACCTGTCATCTGTCACCTGTCCATCCAAAATCTCACAAGCAAAATGGTCCTTGGAGTACTCCACCAGAAGTTGAGCCCTCCAGTCCGTGTCCAAGCTCATCAAGGACAACGCTGTCGGTTTGCGTGAAAGTGCATTGGCCACCACGTTGTTCTTCCCCTTCACATACTCTATGTCAAAATCATATGCCTTGATTTTGCTAACCCACTTTTGCTGCCTCTCCTGCAACTATTTTTGCTCTAGGAAGAATCGGAGGTTGTTGTGGTCTGTCCTCACTCTGAACCTGTTCCCCACCAGGTATTGCCGAAACTTGGCCAATGCATGCATGATGGCCAACATCTCCTTGTTGTATATAGCATACAACCTCTCATGTGGCAGCAGCTTCCGACTCTCGAAAGCGATGGGATGGCGTCCCTGCATCAAAACTGCGCCTATCCCCTCCCCTGATGCATCACACTCCAGGACAAAAGGCTGTGTAAAATCTGGCAATGCCAAAACCGGACAGCTGCTCATCACCTCCTTGAGCCTGTCGAAAGCCCTCTGCGTTGTATCAGTCCCACTGAATGTCCCCTTTTTGGTGAGATCTGTAAGGGGTGCTGCAAGTTGGGAAAATCCCTTGACGAACTTCCGGTAGTAGGTGCAGATACCCACAAATCCCTGAAGCTCCATCACATTCTTCGGCTCTGGCCAATCCCTAATGGCCCTGATCTTCTCCTCGTGGACCCTCACTCCGTCCACCCCAATGATGTGCCCTAAATAGAGCATCTCTGTCAACCCGAACTCGCATTTGGAGAGCTTAGCATAAAATTGTTGCTCCTCCAAGATGCGCAATACAGCCTCTATATGTTGGAGGTGCTCCTCCCATGTCCTGTTGTAAATCAAGATGTCATCAAAAAACACTAATACACACTTCCTCAAGTGACTGCGGAAGATGTGATTCATGCATGATTGGAATGTGGCCGAAGCATTGGTCAGCCCAAAGGGCATCACCAAGAACTCAAAATGGCCGTAATGACACCTGAAAGCGGTCTTGGGAATATCCTGCTCCCTCACGCGAATCTGATGGTACCTGGATCTCAAATCAATCTTCGAGAATAACTTCCCCCCCCTCAGCTCATCCATCAACTCATCAATCCGTGGGATGGGGTACCGGTTCTTCATGGTCTTCTTGTTTAGGGCCTGATAGTCAATGCACATTCTCAATGTGTCATCCTTCTTTTTCACCAATACTACTGAAGAAGCAAAAAGGCTAGCGCTGGGACGGATATGTCCAAGAGCTAAGAGCTCATGCATGGCCCTTTCAATCTCATCCCGATAGGCCTTAGGATGCCTATAGGGTGTAGTGATGACCGCCTGTATGCCCTGCTCCAGCTCAATCGTGTGCTCAAACCCCCGATCCAGTGACTGCCCTGGTGGTATCTCCCCAAAAACTGTGGCATACCTATCTAGAATGGACTATACATCTGGGTGTATGGCCTGCCCTATAGATCCTGCCTCTGAAACACACAACTCCATTGCCCACTCTATGTCCCCTTTCCGGAAATTTGCCTCCATCCGATGTGCTGAAACTGTCTGTGGTGGGTAGGTGTGCATACCCCGAATCTTCTCATGCCTCCCAGTCTTCTTATCTGTCCACTCCATATCCAAGGTCTCACAATTAGTGGTGACCTTCCCCAGCGTGATCAACCACTGTACCCCCAGTATCACGTTGGTGTCCGGGATGTCCACCACAAAGAATGTAGAAATTTCCTCTTTCCCACCCCGGTTTTCAGTTTCACCTTATTTCTCCAAATAGTTCAATGCCCTTTCCCATATCCTTACATTCAACAAACTGGAAAATAATTTTTTGCTTAAAACACAAATTCTGGAAAATTTACAGAATGCTAGAAAATGCAGAAATAAAAATCAGCGAGCATAAAACAGCCATTCAACACATTTAACACTGATATTTTTGGTCAACATGACCCTGGAAAAACCCCCTACAACTCTTGGGGAAAACCAGTACGAAAGCTTCTCTTTTATTTTTCTGAATATTGCTTTTTACAGTGAAACAAGAAAAACTCAGAAAAAATTCCAGCAACCAATTTACAGACTTATCTCGATTTCCGTGCTTGCACACCGGCTCGGAAATTGTGCCAAATCAGCAACAACAGAAAACAGAAAATTTACAGCACCTTAGGACAACATTAAATGTTGTACGGCCACCTCGGGAAGCGTGTCGGAACATCCATACTTTGCTGTACGGACTGTACAGATTTTGTACAGCAACCTCTCTCGAAATCCGTGCCAAAAAATAGAGTTGTAGCTGCTGTCCTCTTCGTTGGTTTTTGTGTCGAAAATGACAGCCACCCTCTTCCTTGAAAAGCGTGCCTGATTTTTGTGCCTTGGAGTGCGTGCTTGCTGCTGTACCCTCTTCCTCAATTTTTGTGCCTCCTCACTTGGAAACACTGCCTCTCCTTTGCTGTACGGATTTTCTGCCTCGGTATGTGTGCCAATAAATGCTGCTGTACCTTTGTTGAAATCTCTTCACTACTGCCCTCCTTCTTCTCACTGCTCAGAAAAATCTCTAGCTCTCCTTCTCTCCTTCTCCCAATCTGCTCATGAAAGAATGAATGACCTTTTCCCTCCTTTTCCTCCTTTAACCTAACCCTAAGTGACTTTTGGAGAATCCCTAAATCCAATGGCTGAAATAGATTGAGATCTAGGGCTGAGATTAAATGCTCATTTAAATCTCACTTTCTATTTTTTAATTCACCCCACTTTAATAAAGACCCACTTAGTCATTTATTTCCCAAGTCACTTTTCCTTTCTAATTTTACATTGACTTTATTAAAGTCACTTTAAAATTAGACTTTAGTAACTTTATCACTTAAAGTCACTTTTAAATTAGATTTGACTTTATAAAAATCATAAAGTCACTTTAGGAGAAAAATTAAATTCTTTTGGACACTTTTCCCTAGGCCAAAGATCAAAGCCTTAGGGAACCACCTGTCCTCCGGTACCAAATTTCAACACTCCCTCTTACCGAGGAAGGTGTTCCTCACCACACCCATCTTGTCTATGAAGTAGACATGCTTGCCCCGTGGTAAGGCTTTGGTAAGAATATCTGCAACCTGCTCATCAGTGGGAATATACTCAAGCTTCACAGCTCCCTTCTGAACAAAGTCTCTGATGAAATGATATTTGATCCCGATATGCTTTGACCTGTCATGAAATACTGGATTCTTCGTGAGTTTAATGCAACTCTGATTATCACAGTAAATCACTGAAGGTCTCAACGGCTGACCAAATAAGCCAAACAACATCTTGTGAAGCCAGATGGCCTCACAACTAGCTAGACTGGCTGCCATATACTCTGCTTCCGCTGAACTCAATGCTACTGACTGCTGCTTTCGGCTGAACCATCACACCACTGCCGAACCCAACCCAAAACAGCACCCTAAAGTGCTCTTCCTATCAGAAGCACAACCTGCCCAATCAGAATCAATGTAACCTTCCAATCTCACTCCATCCCCCTGCCTGTAGTCCAGACCATAATCCACTGTCCCCTGCAAGTACCGCAAAATGTGTTTTGCAGCCACCATAAACTGACTCATCGTGTTGACTGCAAAACAAATATCTGGTTTAGTGTTGACCAAATACATCAAGGAACCAATCAGCTGTCTGTACAATGTGGGATCCACCAACTCGGAATCCGAAGCATGAAGCTTCTTCCAGTTGGTGATCATCGATGTCGACATGGGTCTACAATCCTCCATGTGGAATCTGCCAAGGATGTCCACAATATACTTCCCCTGTCCCAGGAAGAAATGCCCCTCCTCCTGCCACACCTCCAAACCCAAAAGTAATGCATCAAGCCGATGTCCTTCATCTCAAACTCCGCCGCAAGATCTCTCTTGCAGTGCTCTATGAGTCTCTCTGCACCTGTAATGACTAAGTCATCCACATACAACACCAGAATGAGAGGCTCCTCACCTATCACAATATAGTAAAGGTTAGGATCTGCCTCACTCTTTGTGAAACCCATCTTCTGCAAGTAAGTATCTATCCTGGAGTACCAAGCTCTGGGAGCTTGCTTCAGGCCATAAAGGGCCTTCTTCGGTCTGCACACATGGGACTCCTTCCCATGCACCTCAAAGCCCTGTGGCTGCTCAATGTACACCTCCTCCTGTATGAAGCCATTGAGAAATGCGGTCTTCACATCCATCTGGTGGATCTTCCGACCCATCTCTGCTGCTATCGATATAATGGAGCGGATCGAGTATATCGAGCCACAGGAGCTAAGGTCTCCTCATAATCAACTCCCTCTACCTGGGAGAACCCTCTAGCCACAAACCTCGCTTTGAATTTCTCAATGCTGCCATCTGCAGCATGCTTTACCTTGTAAAGCCATCTGGAAGTAACCACGGATTTTCCCTCGGGCCTCGGCACCACCTCCCAAACATCATTCTTCATGATAGAAGAATACTCCTCTTGCATGGCCTCTCTCCAGACCTGCTGGCTAGCTGCCTCCTCATAGCTAGAAGGCTCAGAGTCAAGGATGTTGGTAGCCATTGCCATATAGCTACAAAACCTCTCAAGTGGTCTACTCTCTCTGACCGGCCTCTTAGGCCCAGCAACAGATGTGGCCTCTCTCAAGGTGTCCTGAAGCCACGCTTGCCTCTTTCTTCCATGAGCACCGCCCCAGCAGAGGAGTAAACTCTCCCTCATCATCATCGGGAGCACCGAACTCCGCATTGTCTGTCTCTTTGTCCTCTGCGCACACGAACTTTGTAGATCTTTGAGTGCGGTGTGACCTCCATCGGTGGACTCCCTAGTGAAGCCCCTTTCTGGTAGATGTTTGCTGTATATGCGCAGAAGCACCACCCCTGCGACTGCGCAAACCCTTGCTCAGCGGACACGACCGCGTCATGGAGGGTAACCTCACGGATCCTGCGATCCGCCTTCGGATCACTGCGGCGGCTCAGCGCTGGCGGGGGTCACAGGTGATCCAGATACTCTAACTCCTGTGACCTCCTGAAGGCCCTGTCCTCCTCGAACTTCACATCCCGCCTGACAACAACTTTCCTCTGTGCGGGAATATAAATCTGAAAGGCCTTTGAGGTCTCAATGTAGCCCACAAAGATACCCTTCTCTGTGGTGGGCTCTAGTTTGGTCCTCTTCTCCTTGGGTATATAGGAGTATGTAATACACCCAAAGATACGAAGATGACCAATATCAGGTTTCTTCCCAGAAAAAGCCTCCTCCGGAGTCATATGCCCCAAGGCACAATGCGGACTCCTGTTCTGCAAATAAACAGCAGTGTTGCAGGCCTCTGCCCACAAAAACAATGGCAACCCCTGATCATGTAACATGGCTTTAGCAGCCCCTCCGATCTATCTGTTCTTCCTCTCCGCAACCCTGTTCTGCTGGGGGTTGTAAGGAACAGTGATCTGCCTCCTAATGCCTGCCTCCGCACAATAATCAACAAACTCTCCAAGGGTGTACTCTCCTCCATTGTCCGACCTCAGGGACTTGATCTTCCGACCTGTCTGTGTCTCCACAAGAGCTCTGAACTCCTGAAACCGCTTGAAGACCTCACTCTTGGTCTTCAAGAAATAAATCCAGGTCCTCCTGGAGTGATCATCAATGAATAAAACATAGTACTCATATCCACTCAAGGAAACATGAGACATCCGACCGCTCACATCGGAATGAATCAAATCAAGTATCCCAGTCACTCTGCTGTCACTGCTAGGAAAAGGGGATTTGGCAAACTTGCCCATCGCACATCCTCTGCAAGTATCAAAGTGATCAGTACTGAAATCTGGCACACCTGTGGTGATCTCCCGCAAAGTCCTCAAGGCTCCATGATACATATGCCCCATCCTGCGGTGCCAAATATCACACAGCTCATTACTTCTAGCTCTGCTGTCGGTGCTACTGCTCAATGCCAAAAGGGGATGAAATGCAAACTTGTACACCTTTGCATGGCGTACACCTATCACTCTAGTTGAATCAGCTGGAGCGCCCCTGGGATATATCAGCACCTGTCCTCTCCTGAACAGTATCTCATATCCTCTATCCTCCAAAGCTGAGACAGATATGAGGTTCTTCCTCATCCCTGGCACATAAAGAACATCTGACACCTTCAAGGGAGGTTTAGACTCCCTCTGAAATGTCAGTGTTCCCACACCGACTGCTCTAACAACTCTGTCATCACCGAGTACTACCTCTATATCAGTGCCATTCTCTGAAAGCTCTGAGAAGTACTCACGGACTCCTGTCATATGACGTGAAGCCCCACTGTCCACATACCAGATACCCGAAGATGCTCCGCTAGTCGAGGGAAATGCATGCTCCCTCTGAACCTCTGTGGCAGGTAATCCTGCGCTAGAGGACTCACACGCAATGAACCCAAACTCCCTGTCAAAGCGATCTGCAAAGTCCTCAACCTCTGCTAAAGCTGCCATGCTCTGGTTCTTCCCCTTCTTCTTCTTCTTCTCCGGACACACAACTGCATAGTGTCCCATCTTCTGACAATTCCAACACTTCACCTTGGAATAGTCCTTCTGTGTGTTATCCTGTTTACCTTTACCTTTGCCTTTGCCCCCACCATTTCTTGTGGAAGCCTGCTTCTTCCCTTTTCCTTTCTTGCGTCCTGCCAACAGTGCTACATCCTCATCCTGCTCAACTGGCTTGGCTGCCCCAAGCTGACCTTTCCTGATCTCTGTCTGAATGCAATCATCCCAAAACCTCTCCCATGTGGGAAGGGTCTCACATGCACAAACCCCATCAACAAAGTTCATCCATGAACTGGGGAGGCCATTCACTGCTATCCGCACCAACTCAGTGGGTGGAATGACCTCTCCAATTGCTGCCAACTCATCTCTCACATTAGTAATCTTTGTGAGATATCCAACTGCACTATCAGTCTTACCCATCTTAATGGTCTTTTGCTTTTCCTTCAGGACCATTTTCCGGTTCTCATTGGTACTCTGGTAGAGATTGGACAATGCTGTCCACATCTCATGATCATTTCTCTTTCCTCTCACATGAGGAATGCAATGGTCTTTGATTCCGTCTAGAATCAGTCTCTTACCATTGTTGTTCTTCCTATTATATGCTGCCAACTGAGTAGCATCAGTAGGCACATTAACAAGCTGCTGTGTGGTATGAACCATGATATCCCAGACTACTATCTCCTCAAAGATACTCTGCATTATCTCCTTCCAAACGTTGTAATTGGTATGCCCATCCAACCTATCCTCCACCCTCAATCCCAATGACATCCTGCTGTCCTAAAACTGAAAAATAGAACTGTTGTAGTAAAGATAAAAAATTTGTTCGTGAAAAATCAGCTTGCTGGAATTTTCTGAGTGAAAAATCAGCAGACTGTATTTTTCTTCTTGTTGTCCCAAACTGCACTTTCAGCACCCAAGCTCTGATACCATGTAGAAATTTCCTTTTTCTCACCCTGGTTTTCAGTTTCACCTTATTTCTCCAAATAGTTAAATGTTCTTTCCCATATCCTTACATTCAACAAACTGGAAAATAAATTTTCGCTGAAAACACAAATTCTGGAAAATTTACAGAATGCTGGAAAATGCAGAAATAAAAATCAGCAAGCATAAAACAGCCATTCAACACATTTAACACTGATATTTTTGGTCAACATGACCCTGGAAAAACCCCCTACAACTCTTGGGGAAAACCAGTTCGAAAGCTTCTCTTTTATTTTTCTAAATATTGTTTTTTACAATGAAACAGGAAAAACTCAGAAAAAATTCCAGCGACCAATTTACAGACTTATCTCGATTTCCGTGCTTGCACACCGCCTCAAAAATTGAGCCAAATCAGCAACAACAGAAAACAGAAAATTTACAGCACCTTAGGACAACATTAAATGTTGTACGGCCACCTCGAGAAGCGTGTCGGAACAGCCGTACTTTGATGTACGAACTGTACAGATTTTGTACAGCAACCTCTCTCGAAATTCGTGCCAAAAAACAAAGCTGTAGCTGCTGTCCTCTTCCTCGATTTTTTTGCCGGAAATGACAGCCACCTTCTTCCTTGAAAAACATCCCTGATTTTTGTGCTTTGGAGTGCGTGCTTGCTGTTGTACCCTCTTCCTCTATTTCTGTGCCTCCTCACTTGGAAACACTACCTCTCCTTTGCTGTACGGATTTTCTGCCTCGATATGTGTGCCAACAAATGCTGCTGTACCTTTGCTGAAATCTCTTCACTGCTGCCCTCCTCCTTCTCACTGCTCATGAAAGAATGAATGACCTTTTCCCTCATTTTCCTCCTTTAACCTAACCCTAAGTGACTTTTGGGGAATCCCTAAATCCAATGGCTGAAATAGATTGAGATCTAGGGCTGAGATTAAATGCTCATTTAAATCTCACTTTCTATTTTTTAATTCACCACACTTTAATAAAGACCCACTTAGTCATTTATTTCCAAAGTCACTTTTCCTTTCTAATTTTACATTGACTTTATTAAAGTCACTTTAAAATTAGACTTTAGTAACTTTATCACTTAAAGTCACTTTTAAATTAGATTTGACTTTATAAAAATCATAAAGTCACTTTAGGAGAAAAATTAAATTCTTTTGGACACTTTTCCCTAGGCCAAAGATCAAAGCCTTAGGGAACCACCTGTCCTCCGGTACCAAATTTCAACAAAGAAATGGTCAGTTAGGGTGTACGTCCCCATAGTCACTGCCAAGGCTGGCACATACCTGGCACACTGCATGGTTCGGTCACCTGGAACCAGTACCGAAAATCCATCAAAGCTCTCCGTCGGGATGCCCCTCCGCTCTACCAACTGGGCATCAATAAAATTGTGGGTGGCCCCACTGTCCACTAACACTGAAACATGTTGTCCCCGCACTGTGCCTCGGACACGCAGTTTCAAGTACTTGAGAACTCCCCGCAAGGATGCAAGGGCTCCCCCGGTAGGTGCAAAAGCTGCACCTCCCGCTCCCGGTGGTGGAGGTAGTAGATGATCCCCTCTCTGCGTTGTACTGCTGCCTCTTGCCTCTATCTCCTCATACTCCTCTTCTTCCCCGCTACTGTCGGAGAAGACTTCGATGTAATGTGCCTTCGCCGTGGCACAACGGTGTCCTGGTGCCCATGGCTCCTGGCACGTGAAACATAGCCTCCTCCGCTTCAGATCTCTCTTGGCCTCATCATCCCCAGGGCCTCTGCCCTGGTTCCCCCTTGGAGGTGGAGCCCTCACGTCCTTCCCCTTCGGCTGGAATGCCGGTCTCTGTGGAAAAGGAGCTCTAGTCCGGGGTAGTGCATCCTGCAAATCCCAAGTCCTCCCAACTGCATCATGGAGTGTCGCTGGCCTCGTCGATCTGACTAATCCCCGTAGAGGCTCTATCAATTCATCTATGAACATATAGATTATCCGGGCTGCGGATAGATCAGGCACCATCACGGAAGGTCTAAAGAACTCTGAGATGTATGTGTCCGGACTCCCGGTCTGCTTGAGCTTAGTCAGCTCAACAAAGTGCTCCTCTGGATCCTTTCGATCAAATCGCTCTATCAGCCTTCGTGTGAACTCGGTGTATGCTGTCACTCCTGAGTGTCCCAGCGTAGCCATCCCGTGAAACCACCAGTCATGGGCCTCGCCCTCCAGGTGCAACGCTGCCACCTTGATGGCCTCTGCCTCTACCATCTGGTTAAGCTGGAAATATATATCGAACTTCTACACCCAAGCCTTCGTGTTCTGTATATTTTATTATTTATTAATTAGATTTAGTTATCTTAAGTTATTAACTGAAAAGGCATGATCAAAGATCATGCCTCTTCGCCAAGGGACACCTTGACGCTATATTTAAAGCCTAGGCGATCCCTCATTGTAATCATCTCTTATCTATCATCAATAATAATATATAATTATCAAGTTTACCAGAGTTTTTACACTCCACTTCGCCGAACACTTGGATGATCCGTCAAATGTCGCAAGATAGAATCTGCCCACAGTGCATTGTGCATCCCCGTCATGTGAGTGCTTGTTCCCCCTATGATGGTTGCGTGGTCTGTTGTCCCGCTTTAGCTGAACGAAGTCATGGAATGTGAGGGCATCTCTGAACTCCTGACCGTAAGACTGATACTTAGCGAAATAGTCCCCCATATGGGTCGGCTCCTGCTCCTGCTGTGCTCCTACCCCAGTGTCTGCGACAAGAAATGTAGGCATCATGGAACGTGGAGGTGTGTGTGATGCCATCTGCTGTGCTGTAATGTGCTACTGCAAATGAGGAGATGTTCCTGAGCCCTCTCCGATATGGAAACCCCTTGGGGTCTCATGTTGTCTAGACTCTGTCGTGAACCTTTGCCCCATCTCCTCTATCCGTCTCGACAAATCCTGCACTAATTTGAGCAGAAGTTCACCGAACTCCTTCCTGGCATCTCTTTCCTCCGCCATTGGTTCTTCCTCCTCTGCTTCCACTACTGGAACGCTGTCACCTTTCTCGAAAGTGAGTTCTAACCTCCGTTCTTGGTCTTTATACTTTCTTCCCCGGTAAGTGATGTATGGTTTTCCTGCTGGTGTCATAGACAATCTGCTCCACAGGCTGAGCCAAGTATATGAGCTCTGATACCACTGTAATATCCCGAATGGAATTAAACAGCAATATAAAGCACATAAACTAAGACATACAGCAACTAGAGAGAGATCATAAGAAAAACAAACAATATGGAGAACGTTGAGCCATTTTATTAATTCTGAGAAATGGAATGAGTACAAAAGGTGATCAGAATGATGGCACCTTGGCTTGCTCTAGGCAAGTGTAGAAATACTCTCAAAAGATGACTCGGAATGGCTACTCCCTCAAGACTGCGTTATCTCCAATGCTGTTGGTACTGCTACTATGTTGCTACTACTGCTGGAATGAACTGACTCTTCGGGGCTGCTCCCCACCTCGGAAAATTCTGAAACTTTGGGAATGGCCTCTCCACCTTTTACCCAGAAAATACCAGAAAGCTTCCGGAAATGGCTGACCCCCGAAAATGACTCCCTTGAGGCACTACGCTATTCCCCAAGGAGAAACGTTGGCCCTGAATGATCTGCTCCAAATAATGGCCTCCGACTCTACCAAAACACTGGAATAGGGAAGGGCTGACCCCTTACCAACTCTCCCGCGCTGAATCCCCTGATAAACCCTCAATCCGGAACCACCTCCTTCCAAGACTGCGTCCTCCCTCTCACTAACTGCGCTGTCTCTTCCAGTGAATGCTCCCAACTGTGGTTGTTGCAACTCTCTCCGACAAAATAAGGATGGAACTCCTCACTCGAGCAGGCACTCAAAGTCCCCCAGAGTTGAGGTTGGGATCTCCGCACGGAAACACCCGATTTACTGAACAGTACGTGCAGACTTTGCTCAACAGCAACCGTGCTCAATGTCAAAAGACAAATAACAAAGATGCATAATCAGAATGAATCAAAATGAGGAGACCCTCTCCCTTTTTATGCTTGGAGAGCCTTGCTCTCACTTAGGCCCCACCATCAACTGCGCCATCTCCTTGAGCCACGCTGTCCATCTCTCTCTGCGCTGGCTTGGTCCCACGCTGCCTACATTGTCCCTTTTCCCACGCTGCCACTTGACCATGAAGCCCCACGCTGCCAATTAGTCATGTCTCTTAAGTGACTTTAGGAAATACTTTTTATCCCAAGTGTGAGTTAAGTGTCCCTCTTCACCCACTTTATTTATAGCTTAACTTTATAAAGGTAAAATAGTCAAAATTAATATTTCCAATTAGCTATTGCTAATTGGGAATATTACATCACTTCTGGAAACGCCTCTAAGAAAGCCTTAGCAGCCCAACAACAACCATATCAAAAGAATCCCTAGAAGCAGTATCCTAAAAGGTATGGTCCTAAACCAAACAAGGGTCCTAAGCAATTTCAGCCGCAAACTGAAAAAGCAACTAAAAACAAAGTGAAGAAAACATATAGACATTGCAACTTTTGTAATCGTGATGGCCACGTAGAGTCCAAATGTTTTAAGAAGATGGAAGCCTTGGAAGCAGCAATGAAGAAGCACCACATCAATTTGGAGACCTCTTCAACTTCATCTTCAAGAATGGCACTTTCTGCTTGTTGTTGTCAAGCATCTGGTTATGCATTAAATGTATCTTCTTCTTCTCATTCTCATGAGTGGCTCATTGATTTTGGAGCTTCTTACCACATGGCCAAAAATAAAGCCATGTTTTCTTCTTTAAATGATTGTAACACCAAACATATTTATGTTGGTGATGATAGATCTCTTAGTGTTGTAGGATCTGGAACCATTCATCTAGATAATGGTCAGTTTAATGATGTACTATGTGTTCCTAACTTGTCATGCAACCTTCTATCTGTTTATCGGATAACTCATTCAGGTGAAGGGAAAATAGTACAATTCTCACCCCATGATGTTGTAATCAAGGACCTCAAAGATCTTAGACATATTTTAGCTACTGGAATTGTTGATGATTCCACAAGGTTGTATAAGTTTGACAACTTTGGGTCATCATATCTTCCCTCCGTTTTTGTTGCTCATAATGATGAAGTGAGCAAACTTTGGCATGAGTGATTTGATCACTTAAACTATCGCTCTCTTCAAACTCTATGTAAAGAAAATATGGTGACAGGGCTTCCTATGGTATCTTTCCGAGATGGTGTTTTCTCCAGATGTGTACTTGGAAAACATCATTGGGATAGTTTTGACAAACGTGCCTCTTGGCACACTTCAGCCCCTTTGCATCTTGTGCACAGTGATTTATGTGGTCCAATTCTTGTTATTTCTTTCTCTGGTTGCAAGTAATTCTTAACTTTCATTGATGATTTTTCCAGACGCACTTGGGTATACTTCTTAAAACTCAAGAGTGAAGTTTTTAACATGTTCTTGGCCTTTAAGGCCTTTGTTGAGAAACAATCTGGACATCAAATTCTTAAGTTAAGATCAAACAATGGAGGAGAATATGTTAACAACAAATTTATCAACTTTTGCACTGAGTATGGCATTCAATTACAACATACTGTTCCATATACTCCACAATAAAATGGTGTCGCTGAAAGGAAGAATCGCACCTTAAAAGAAATGGCTAATTGTATGCTTCAATTCTAAAGGACTTGGTCTTAATTTTTGCGTAGAAGAAATTAACTGTGCAAATTACATAGTAAATCGCACTCCTACTAAGGTTTTAAAGAATATAATTCCAGAAGAAGCTTGGAGCTCAATCAAACCAGATGTAAGTCACTTTCATGTTTTCGGAAGTGATGCTTGGGCCCATATTCCAGATGCAAAACATAAAGCCTTAGAACCTAAGAGTGAAAAATGCATTTTTGTTGGATATTCTGAAGATGTCAAAGGATATAAGACTTCTTCAACCAAAATCCAAAAATATAATCATTAGAAGATATGTAAAATTTGATGAAAATATATCGGCTTGCGAGCCTAGTTCGGCGGGTGTGCCACCTTTGGCCTGCGAGCTTGATTCGGCATATGTGCCACCTCTCTCTATCTCTTCTATTTTTGATAGCATTCCTTCTAGTTCAGATGATGACAGCGAGGATGACAATCCTCCTCCACCTCTTGAAGATATTCCTTCCGCTCCACAGCTTCCAAGATGGGTCCGCTCTACTCGGGATGTAGCAGGTTCTCTTGCAGGTGACCCTGCAAATCGACGACGTACAAGTTCTCAATTCGAAAGAGCCTCTCCCTTATTGGCTCAAGTTCCAGAAAATCCTGATCCAGACACCTTTGAAGAAGCTTCCGGTCATCCAAATTTGGATGAAGCTGTGAATGAATAATATCGTTCCTTATTGGCAAACCATACTTGGGATTTTGTTCCTCTTCCAAACGGAAGAAAACTTGTTAGATGCAGATGGGTTTACAAAACAAAGTTTGGGCTAGATGGAAAAGTGGATAGACATAAAGCTCGTCTTGTTGCTAAAGGATTTTCACAAGTTGAATTCATTGACTATACTGAAACCTTCTCCCCTGTTGCCAAAATGAATTCTATCCGCCTTGTTCTTTCCCTTGCTGCCTCCTTTAAATGGGAAGTCCATCAAATGGATGTTAAATCCGCCTTCTCACATGGAGATTTGCATGAAGAAATCTACATGGAACCACCACCTGGATTTATCCAAAATGACTCTAGCCTTGTTTGTTGCCTTAGGAAGTCTCTCTATGGTCTCAAACAAGCTCCTCGGGCTTGGTATGCCAAAATGGATAGATTTCTATTAGATAATGGCTTTTCTAGGTGTCACTCTGACAACACTATCTACACCAAGAAAGTGGGTAAGTCCTTCACCATCCTTGTTCTTTATGTTGATGATCTTATCCTTACTGGTAGTGATCCCAACCATATAAACCATGTGAAGTCTAGCCTCAAAAAGAAGTTTGAAATGACAAACTTAGGACACTTGCATTATTTCCTTGGTCTTCAAGTCTTGCAATCCAAAGAAGGTATTACCCTCTCTAAGTCCAAGTATGCCTGTGATCTTCTACTACCCCTGAAGTTGATGCTACCTTGTACCGTCAACTTGTTGGTAAACTTCTATATCTAACCCATACAGTCCTGACCTCTCTTTTGCCGTTGGTCTTGTTGCTCGGTTTATGCACCAACCTCATGAAAGTCACTGGAAAGCAGCGAAAAGAATACTTCGATATATTGGAGGCACAGTTCAGTTTGGGATTCATTACAGTGCAGGAGCATCTCCATTGTTGATTGGTTTCATTGATTCTGATTGGGCTGGTGAACTTGATGATCGAAAGTCTACTGCAGGATATGTATTCACTCTTGGTTCATGACCTATTACATGGTCTTGTAAGAAACAAAGTGCCATCTCTCTTTCTTCAGCAGAAGCAGAGTATCATGGTGCAGTTGAAGGCAGCAAGGAAGCCATGTGGCTTCATCAGATCTTATCTGAATTTGGTCTTCATCAGCAACATCCAACTACACTTTGGTGTAATAATCAGAGTGCCATTCAGCTATGTAAAGATCCAGTTCAGCATCAACGTATGAAACACATTGAGCTCCACATACACTTCATCAGAAATCTCATTCATGGTTGTGTTCTTGAAGTGCAGTATTGTCCAACCAATGATCAAGTAACCAATATCTTTACAAAGGCTCTCACAGAAGCGAAGTTTACCAAACCTCGATCCATGCTTGGAGTTTAGGAACGTTATCATTAAGGGGTGATAGGCTCTAATGCCTCCTTCCTTCTCCTATTGTGTCACCTTTGTATATCCTTCAATCCTATCCCAAGTTTTTCTTAAGGGGGGATGTTAGGAAATTTCAACACATAGGAAATAGGCTCCTTTTGTGTCACCTTTGTAAATCGTTCAATCCTATCCCAAGTTGTTCTTAAGGGGGGATGTTAAGATATTCCGACACATAGGAAATAGTTAAGTATAGCTTGGTCTAGTGTAGAGTTAGGTGAAGTGTGTTTCTTTAATAAGTACATTTGTAACTTATAATCCGACTGTCACGATTTGTAGTGATCCGACGGTTCACTCTCTCCTCAGTGTTAACGACACTTGATCCATGGCTTAACCCCTGATTGGTCCATAATCCCTATTTAAAGAGCATGGAGGGTCATTTCTCTTGTAACCGTTTATGAGAGAAACATACGTAATCTTTCTTTTTTATATTAATAAATTGCCTGAAGTGGCCGTGTTGGCTCAGGCTGTGGACTGTTTCCCTCTTCGAGGGTGTTAACCACGTGATATATTGGTGTACTGATTTGTGATTTTTTTGTGAGCGGTGACCTTCGGTTTTTTATCTAAGGAACTTACCCTGTAAATTCCTACATAGGCTTTAATGCCTCCTTCCTTCTCCTATTATGTCACCTTTGTAAATCCTTCAATCCTATCCCAAGTGGTTCTTAAGGGGGGATGTTAGGATATTTCGACACATAGGAAATAGGCTCATTTTGTGTCACCTCTGTAAATCCTTCAATCCTATCCCAATTTGTTCTTAAGGGGGGATGTTAGGATATTCCGACACATAAGAAATAGTCAAGTATAACTTGGTCTAGTGTAGAGTTAGGTAAAGTGTGTTTCTTTACTATTTACATTTGTAACTTATAATCCGATGGTCACGATTTTGTAGTGATTCGACGGTTTACTCTCTCCTCGGTGTTAACGACACTTGATCCGTGGCTCATTAGGGGAATTTTGAGGTCTAAAATGGGCCTCCTAAGAAAAATGTACAACAAAAATAAACTTTATGAGAACCAATAGGATTCAAGATGATGATGTCAACCATAGGGGATGATTCACCATTTTTGGAGTAAAAAAGTAAAAAGATTAAAAAATAATAAAATAATAAAATTACTTTTTCAACTCATATTTTCAACTTATCTCCCTAAGGGTTTACTCAAATTTTGAGCGAGAGTACTCGTTGGATGCAAAACTTAATTTCCAATCCAAGGAGTACCCATGTTGCATACTTTTGATGGACTGTGCTACACTAAAAATGAGAAATACATGAAAAACGTTATTCTATACTAAAAATGAGAAATACATGAAAAACGTGATTAGAATCACGTTTTTCATGTATTTCTCATTTTTAGTGTAGCACAGTGCATCAAAAGTATGCAACATGGGTACTCCTTGGATTGGAAATTAAATTTTGCATCCAACGAGTATTCCTACTCGAAATTTGAGTAAACCCTTCGGGAGATAAGTTCAAAATACGAGTTGAAAAAGTAGTTTTTTTTTTTTTTTTTTTTTTTTTTTTTTTCCTCTAAAATTTGATGATGTAATCAAATTTTATTTTATTATTTCCACTATTATTTTATAATTTCCTTAGGAGGCCCATTTTAGACCTTAAAATTCCCCTAATGTAACACCCAATTGGTCCATGATCTCTATTTAAAGAGCATGGAGGGTCATTTTCCCTGTAACCGTTTATGAGAGAAACATATGTAATCTTTCTTTTTTAATAAATCGCCTGAAGTGGCTGCATTGGCTCAGGCCGTGGACTGTTTCCCTCTTCGAGGGTTTTAACCACGTGATATACTAGTGTACTAATTTGTGATCTGTTTGTGAGCAGTGACCTTTGGTTTTTGATCTAAGGAACTTACCCTGTAAATTCCTACATTACCTGCACGAACTAGAACAAACTAGTAGCAGCCCTGGTTGGAACTTTACTTAGGCAGGGACCCACTAAAGAACCAGGATTGGCATTGGATGAGGTCAGGAAGGATTAGCTGGAACCCATATATATTTGCTTTACTCTTTACCCACCTACAACTAGTAGATCTATAGCCCTAGATCTTTTATGCATGGGGCATTTTTTTAGTCATCCATGTTGCTAGAACTTACCTTATAAGTTGTCTAATGCAATTGACATTTTATGGCATGACACCACAACCTTACCCCTTGGCTTTCCACATGCATCCTAGGACAATGAGTGAGCAAGTACCAATTTTGCATATGCATGTAACATGGAACCAAAAACATCAATACAATAGGGATAGTATTGAAACACCAACCCCCTTTAGACCGGTCACCCTAGGATGAGGAAGTTATGGAGGATGCCTAACCCATGACCTTTATCTTTGAAGCAAAGCAGAGCAGTGTCAGATAAGGAATTGAATTGATCCAATCACCAAACATGATTTTAAGAAGCCAATTTCCTATAGAAAAATCATGACAAAGACTGCGTTGAACCATTATACCTCGACCCATGCCCTCAAAGGGTTATTCGATAGGAAACACCCTATCTGATAAGGTTTTTCGCATTCAACACAACTGAACTTGTAGCGCCCAACCCGGTAGGTGCCTTTAGAGCCCATAATCACACATGCAATTAGTTAACGGGTCAATCGGACTTTAGAGAATTGGATCTTTTGATAGGATTTTCCAAATAAATCACTTTTATTACATATATAATATGAACCCTTATTTACCTTGTTGCATGACCCAACTGAGTATGGATAATAAAATAAGTGTTTTCTTTATGAACTTACACTAAGTTACTTTTTATTGATGATGGATTTTCAATTCGCTAAATACTCTTAGTAGCCTACTTTACTACCCCTAGATTATTACAACATGGAAGTGGACGGAGCTTGGTGGAATGGATGGAGATAAGTAGCCCACATAGGAGAGGGTTGCAAGGTGCCTGACCTTTAGGCTTAGATACTTTAAATGTTGTCGAGGATGCCTTGGGGAGCTCGCATTCTTGCTTGGGTTGGACATCATGAGAGAAATAAGCCTCGTTTGGATGGATGGGAGGGACAACCTTCAAACTTCTAAGACAAATATTGAGTGTGGGGATCCCAGACAGAGCCAACCAACTAGTAATACCTAACGTAGCCAGGAGCACATGCTAGAAAACCAGACCTTGCCTTTCTTTACTTACCAAAACTTGCTAGACCTGGAGCCAGCAGATACACTAGATAGCTTGGTCTAGTGTAGAGTTAGGTAAAGTGTGTTTATTTACTATGTACATTTGTAACTTATAATCCGACTCTCACGATTTGTAGTGATCCGACGGTTCACTCTCTCCTCAGTATTAACGACACTTGATCCGTGGCTTAACACCTGATTGGTCCATGATCCCTATTTAAGGAGCAAGGAGGGTCATTTCTCCTGTAACCGTTTATGAGAGAAACATATGTAATCTTTCTTTTTTATATTAATAAATTGCCTGAAGTGACCGTGTTGGCTCAGGCTATGGACTATTTCCCTCTTCGAGGGTTTTAACCACGTGATATATTGGTGTACTGATTTGTGATTTTTTTGTGAGCGTTGAACTTTGGTTTTTTATCTAAGGAACTTACCCTGTAAATTCCTACATAGGCTTTAATGCCTCCTTCCTTCTCCTATTGTGTCACCTTTGTAAATCCTTCAATCCTATCCCAAGTTGTTCTTAAGGGGGGATGTTAGGATATTTCGACACATAGGAAATAGGCTCCTTTTGTGTCACCTTTGTAAATCCTTCAATCCTATCCCAATTTGTTCTTAAGCAGGGATGTTAGGATATTCCGACACATAAAAAATAGTCAAGTATAACTTGGTCTAGTGTAGAGTTAGGTAAAGTGTGTTTCTTTACTATTTACATTTGTAACTTATAATCCGATGGTCACGATTTTGTAGTGATTTGACAGTTTACTCTCTCCTCGGTGTTAACGCCACTTGATCCGTGGCTCATTAGGGGAATTTTGAGGTCTAAAATGGGCCTCCTAAGAAAAATGTACAACCAAAATAAACTTTATGAGAACCAATAGGATTCAAGATGATGATGTCAACCATAGGGGATGATTCACCATTTTTGGAGTAAAAAAGTAAAAAGATTAAAAAATAATAAAATAACTTTTTCAACTCGTATTTTCAACTTATCTCCCTAAGGGTTTACTCAAATTTTGAGCGAGAGTACTCGTTGGATGCAAAACTTAATCACGTTTTACATGTATTTCTCATTTTTAGTGTAGCATAGTCCATCAAAAGTATGCAACATGGGTACTCCTTGGATTGGAAATTAAATTTTGCATCCAACGAGTATTCGTACTCGAAATTTGAGTAAACCCTTAGGGAGATAAGTTCAAAATACGAGTTAAAAAAATAGTTTTTTTAATTTTTTCCCTCTAAAATTTGATGATGTAATCAAATTTTATTTTATTATTTCCACTATTATTTTATAATTTCCTTAGGAGGCCCATTTTAGACCTTAAAATTCCCCTAATGTAACACCCAATTGGTCCATGATCTCTATTTAAAGAGCATGGAGGGTCATTTGCCCTGTAACCGTTTATGAGAGAAACATATGTAATCTTTCTTTTTTAATAAATTGCCTGAAGTGGCCGCATTGGCTCAGGCCGTGGACTGTTTCCCTCTTCGAGGGTTTTAACCACGTGATATACTAGTGTACTGATTTGTGATCTGTTTGTGAGCAGTGACCTTTGGTTTTTGATCTAAGGAACTTACCCTGTAAATTCGTACATTATATGCACGAACTAGATCAAACTAGTAGCAGCCCTAGTTGGAACTTTACTTAGGCAGGGACCCACTAAAGAACCAGGATTGGCATTGGATGAGGTCAGGAAGGATTAGCTGGAACCCATATATCTTTGCTTTACTCTTTACCCACCTACAACTAGTAGATCTATAGCCCTAGATCTTTTATGCATGGGGCATTTTTTTAGTCATCCCTGTTGCTAGAACTTACCTTATAAGTTGTCTAATGCAATTGACATTTTATGGCATGACACCACAACCTTACCCCTTGGCTTTCCACCTGCATCCTAGGACAATGAGTGAGCAAGTACCAATTTTGCTTATGCATGTAACATGGAACCAAAAACATCAATACAATAGGGATAGTATTGAAACACCAACCCCCTTTAGACCGGTCACCCAAGGATGAGGAAGTTATGGAGGATGCCTATCCCATGACCTTTATCTTTGAAGCAAAGCAGAGCAGTGTCGGATAAGGAATTGAATTGATCCAATCACCAAACATGATTTTAAGAAGCCAATTTCCTATAGAAAAATCATGACAGAGACCGCGTTGAACCATTATACCTCGACCCATGCCCGCAAAGGGTTATTTGATAGGAAACACCCTATCTGATAAGGTTTTTCGCATTCAACACAATCGAACTTGTAGCCCCCAACCCGGTAGGTGCCTTTAGAGCCCATAATCACACATGCAATTAGTTAACGAGTCGATCGGACTTTAGAGAATTGGATCTTTTGATAGGATTTTCCAAATAAATCACTTTTATTACATATATAATATGAACCCTTATTTACCTTGTTGCATGACCCAACTGAGTATGGATAATAAAATAAGGGTTTTCTTTATGAACTTACACTAAGTTACTTTTTATTGATGATGGATTTTCAATTCGCTGAATACTCTTAGTAGCCTACTTTACTACCCCTAGATTATTACAACATGGAAGTGGACAGAGCTTGGTGGAATGGATGGAGATAAGTAGCCCACATAAGAGAGGGTTGCAAGGTGCCTGACCTTTAGGCTTAGATACTTTAAATGTTGTCGAGGATGCCCTGGGGAGATCGCATTCTTGCTTGGGTTGGACATCCTAAGAGAAATAAGCCTCGTTTGGATGGATGGGAGGGACAACCTTCAAACTTCTAAGACAAATATTGAGTGTGGGGATCCCAGACAGAGCCAACCAACTAGTAATACCTAACGCATCCAGGAGCACATGCTAGAAAACCAGACCTTGCCTTTCTTTACTTACCAAAACTTGCTAGACCTGGAGCCAGCAGATACCAAGAATTAGGTAGGTACTGGGTCAGCCATGGAGATCCTTAAAAGCCATGGATGGGATCCTTTTGAGATCCTTTTATTAGCCCCTTCACTTACACCTATAATCATTGCGAACTACCTTCCAGAAAACTTATATTTATACCAAACCCCCTACGACCATGGGATGTATGGAGGAATGCCCAACCTTGAAGCCAGGATGGAATAGCCAGAGTACTGTATCATATTACTCTTATTACCATAACCCTAGGACCATGGCATGGAGTGTTGCCAAACGCATGAATTGGATTCACCAGCCAGGAACACCAATGCCTCAGTTGCCTGGAGCACATGCTATGACCACACTACGAATTTCTTTACTAGCTTGAACTAAACCTGGAAACATAAACTAGGAATACACATAGTAAGTGAGTCACATATATATTACCTTAGACCTAGAATCTCGAGAATTTCCTATGCCTAAAAGGAGAAGGGATACCGTCTCAAGACCAGAAACCTAGGAACAAGAAGTTACCACCCTAGAACCTGAATACAACACATAAGCATTGCCATCTTTACCTGCTCGAGAACTAGATTGGTAGTCTTATATCAGGCACTTCATTAATTGCTTCATGGCATGGGGAATCTAGTCACAACCCTTCACTTTAAAGATAGCAAGCAAGATCCCACAATCTTACCCTTATTACCTTACTATATTTCCTTACTATATGTAGTGCAGTCACCCTAGTCCTTTGATTCTTTCCCAACCTCTTATGAAGCCAGCCAGGTATCAGTAGTGCACGTCATCAAGAGACCCATATAAGTTCTCACTTGTTTACTACCCACCTACACGAACTAGTAGAAGAAATATGTAGCCCTAGACCTAGAATCATTGCATGTTGGTGTTGGTAGTCACCGATAAACCTGTAAAAGCTACTAATGGGATCGTGGGTTGGGAATCGCAATGGTATGGGAATAGAAATTAGAATTGGTTCATGATACCTTAGAAGCCCCCGATGGATTGATTAGACATACCCTTACCCTTATATTTCTAATGCCCAGACATTACACCTAGCACCATGTGGAAGGAAGGACCTTAACCCTTTCTTTTACCAGTATCAGGAAGGAGAGATCAATACCTATAGGGTAGGGGACCTTATCTGAAGGCCTTACCTTGGTCAAACTACCCACATGCCAAAATGACTCCTTTGTACCAACCCTAGCTACATGCTTTCAAGCTTGAGGAAGCAATGCTAAAAGACCTTAGGAGCCCACAAATTGATTGGATCCTTGGATCGGAATTGGTGGAATGGCAATGGCTTCTTGATACCTTTGAAGCCCCCAGAGGATAACATGGAGTAACTTACCAACCCTGCCAGGAAAGGAATGAGACAAAGCAGATTAGTAAAGGACAATATCATATAATCTTACCTTCTTCATACAACCCACCTACCAGAATAGCATTCTATGTAATATCCCTAGACCATGCATGCTGACAAGGGAATGCTAGAAGAGTCCTTGGATACCATGCACCTTGTTGTCACTCCTAGAGACAACCTTGAGTTGTATAAAGACCAGTGCCTAAGACATCTTAATCAGCAAGGAGCATAAAGTTCAACTTGTAAAGGTTGACAAGCAAGGGGCTCTCATGTTATCATATCTTAAGTGGAAAGGTTTGGTTAAAGCGGAACCAAGACTTTCAAAACTTCAACACAACAAAGTAATACCATAGCAGCAGAGTGTGAACTTTGATATGTAAACGTATCAGACAATTTTAAGACAGCACGCTGAAAAGGGGGTTGAATTCTAAAATGATTCACAGAGGTAAATAAAAGGATGGCAATAGTTGTGTAAGAAAATGAAATGGATACTAACTGTAACTGAAGCTAGATCTAGAAATAAGTATTCACATGTATTGGGCCTATGCAGTGATAAGAATCCATACATGAGAACAATTTTAAAGATAGAACTCTAATATCAGAAGAACTATGGTAGAAGTAGAAGGTGAAACAGAATATCTTGCCTGAGCCATATTTAAAGCGCTAGACATGAGCAACTATGAGTATCAACAACGATAAATTCACATCTAAACATGTGAGCACTCGCATTCCAGTTTACAGATATAAGAAATATGGAAATGGACGAGATGAACATTTACGCTACAAAACATAAGTGAGAGTTACAGACTGTGAAGCATTCAGATCAGAATCCCCAATAGAGACGAAACTCCTTATCACCGAATCCCAATGGGATCTTCAACATTAATATCAAAATTTCCACAAAAATGCATACAAAGTTCTTTCTTAGTCAATTCTTTTGAAAATCTGGAACCCTATATCAGTCCCTGCTTACTGCTTTTATAGAGTTTTCAATGAACATATGCGGGAAGATATTTTGGGAAAATATCTTCTCCGCATGCTAGTAGGCAGTTTTCAGTCCTGATCAAAATATCAAAATTAATGATGAGAATAAAACATTTCCCATCATTTACAATCGGGCTCATGGCCATTTCTAAAAAATATCATAACTGTTCCAACAGAAAAGAAAAATTACAAGAGTGAAATGTGAATTTCACTCGGATCTTGAAAGTAAAAGTAAAAATAAAAACTAAAGGCCATGAGGGCCGAATCATGAGTTAACAATCTTCAATGGTGAGAAAGGGTCGAAGCAGCGGCTGAGGTTGGTGGTGCAACGGTTGCAGAAGCGCTGGCTAACAGACTAGCATAACTTATGCACCTCTGCCAGGTGTCAACAACAGGCTCAGGCATTGCGATGAAAACTTCTGCCTTAATGTAAACCTCGGTAAGTTCGTCGTAGCTTGCATGAGTAGGAATTTTATACTTTACTTGATGCAGAAGTGAAAACTCCTTGCTGAGGACTGAAACTATAGTCTCAGCTTTGAGTCGAGCAGATTTTTCTGAAGGTATATCGGTCCGGTTCATTACTTCCTTTAGTCGGCACTCGTACGCTGGTAGCGGCTGTAGGACTGCGTTGGAGGGTTCCCAGCATGATGGGAGTCCTGCAAGTGTTATCTCCGCCCAATCTGCCTCGAACTGCTCCAGACTTGTTGCCACCTTTTCCAAAACGTTCAAAGCTATGCTACGTGCGGACTCTTTATTTATCACCTTCTGACACTCCGCAACTTCCTTGAATCTGCTCTTGATACTCCGCTTAACCACCTCTTCTGGACTTAGCTCTTTTAAAAAGGAAATATACCTCTTTGCGCTTTGAACCCTGTTGGAGGCATCAGTACCTCCTTCATGAAGCGTCCTTCTGAAAACGCGTACAGCGGCCCTCATTTGCTCAATAATATTAAAAAATGCCCAGTGCTTCTTCACCTACGTGATAATCTCAGTCCAAATCATACGCCTAGCGTCTAGGAGGGTGATATTTCCTTTCATTCGGTTAGTGAGCTCGCGGATGGTTTTCTCTTGCTACGCCTTTTCTTGTTTCCCCTCTATCTCTTTTTGCATAGTGGCAACCCTTTTGGAACTTTCTGCGAGGAGGGCTTCGAGCTCACTAATCCTCTGGCGTGCCGTTGAGACCTGTTTTTCCGTTGCTTCAAGCGTGGCCAGTGTAGTAGTCAGCTGCTCAGAGAGTGAGCTAGTCCCTTTTGGAGCCGGTGGAGCGCACACATGAGTGTCCTAGCTTATCTGCAATTCATTCATCCTCCCCTGTAGAACAGCCATCTCCTCTGAAATCTTAGCTTTCTCCTCCCTCTCCCTTGCAAGAGAATCGACCAGGCTTGCCTTTTCTTTCTCTGCCTGGACTAACTCAGCAGTTTGTACATGATGAGAGCCAGGTATATTTACTTTGTGTTTCAGGGCTGCGACCTGCTTTTGCAATTCAGCGATGAGATGACTTTGGGGATCGACTTTGCCTTTTTCTTTCCCTTTTATTACCTCTTGGGGACTGTGTAGGTCGTTTGTGAGTGCACGGGAGTTGATCTTCTCCCTTTTGAAATTTTCCAGCACTTGGTTATGCTTACTTTGCAGTTTTCTCAGAGTAAGGGAGAGCCGTATTACCTCATCTTTTAGCATGTCGCCAAAACACTGGAACAAATTGCATTTGTCAATTGGCAGAACTTGCGACATATCTATTGCTATCTCCAAGGCTCTGTAACTGGTGGTACCAGCCTCTGGTTTCAAGATAGCTTCAGTCATAGCCATTACCAGTTGCTCTTTATCCAAGTCTATCGCAAATGAAAACCTGGTATGGTACTTGTCGACATATCCTTCTAGCTCGGACCAGTGTTTTTCTCTGATTGCCCTGTTCCTTATCCTGCTCTCACTCACTCCTCGAGAGCTGCTAGCTGTGATGGCTTGTGAGACTTCTGAGAAGTCTGAAGAGGCCATGCTGTCCCGTATCACTACGATACCTGCTTTGCTCCTGTCAGATTGCCCGTAAAGTGTTCACTTTGAAGCAACTGTTTGTCTCCCATACCTTCTGCTTCGCTGGTCCCGGTTCTTTGTCTTTTGAAAGGGGGAGAAGCTTCTCCCGACACACCAACCTCCTCCACCTGTTTCTGATCTACTTCCCTCGTTGAAGCAGTGTCTGCCTTTTCCCCCGTCACAGATGAATCAGTCTCCATCTGCGAAAGCAAAGGCCAGGTTTCAAGATTAGCTCGCCATTCGACGTAGGGCCTTGTTTCATGATGGTAAGGGGTTGATTTAATCCTCTTCCTTCTGTTAGAAATAATGCCTTTCGGGTCATAGGGCCAAGCTTTCCCTTGCCTCAAATCCATGCCTTGAAGCAGCTTTTCCACTGTGGGAAGGGCGTGCCTTGAGTTAACAACGAAAGGGCCAATGGTTGTGGGAAGCTTGAGAATAAACCCCTTTTTTGCAGGGAGGAAGTGAAGCTGGTCAGCCTTTAAGGTCTGCCAGAGATATTCCAAAGCGTAAATCCGTCGGGCGGGAAAAACTGGCAATTGGTAGGGAGAAACTTCGGCTCCATAAACTCTGATTTCAGTATAGTGATAAAAAAGATACCAGTCTCTAGTGCTTTCAGCTTCACTGTACTGCAACCATTTCCTCAGTTCAGGAAAAATCCTAGGCGGAGGAGAATCATGGATGATAGTATAAGCTATGGGCATGAAATCATTCAGGGAACTTGAGTAACCCACCCCATTTGCCAACTGATGCGTTGCGGGACTCTAGTCAAAAACTGGTCTTGGCTGAGAGTTTGTCTTATAAACCTTATCTAAACCCAAACCCTCAAATTTATCAGCATGCTGGAAGAGGAAAAGATAAATGACCATTGAACAGAAACGAAAACGACCCGTGTCTGAGAGCTCCTGGAACTGAGTTTGAATGACGAAGGCCAGAAAACACGACGTCGAGTTGAGACATTAACCACAGAAAGACTATGCATAGTTTTGAGACTCGCCCAAAACCTTCCACACCTAGGAGACCTGCAATAAAAGCGAGGGTAGGCTGAAGGTCTTCCTTGAATAAGCTCAGGGGCACTGAATCTGCAGTGGGGAGAGTTGTGAAATTGGAGTCGGTAATGGCAACGATGAAATCGCTCTGTTGCCTCCATGGCAGTTTCGAAAACTGATGAGACAGTGTTATTTCATTAAAACTGGCATAGTTCGAACTGGTAGGATAACAAAGGGCTTTTCTGATGATTGCGAGGGAGATGGTGAATATTTTGTTCCCCTCAGAGGAGAGGAATATGCCCCGACGTTCATCGTAAGCATCCTGGAGCCAACAAATGAATTCAACCACTGGGTAGACAGGGCGAGTAATTTGATGATACAGACCAGACAAAACGACTCGAAACCTATCTCTATTTTCCACATGCTTCCTGAACATCTCAGGCTTGACGCTGCTAATGAGAAATGGGTATTGCGGACCTTGGATGTCGGCCTGTAAATCTGTGAAAGGTTCGGGTCCAGGGACAGCCCTGGACTCACGGGCTTGGGAAGTTTCAGGGTCTGATTTCTTGGTTGTGACTTTACCCATGACCATCATAAAAATTTAAAAACAAAAGGAAACCAGATGGAATGAAAGGGATGGAATACCTGCGAAGTAAGAAAAATGCTCGGGAAAACGACGCAACGCGGTTGACAATGACTGGGCAGACCTGGCACTGGGCGCTCGCTTTCGCTTATACAGTAACTGTAAACAGAGAGTATTTTACCACAATAAAACACGGAACACAGTTATACAGGCCCAAGGCAACTCGAAAAACGATAGCGGGGGAAACGAGTAGGGCTGACGTCATAAGGACGCTGACATTGAGACACGTGGCATAGCGGGATTGGGTATTAGACTTTAGTCAGGTGAATACCGCATGTCGGGTTAAATGCCGGTACTGGCCTCGGTACCGAGTGTCCTAGGACTTACCTTACCGTTGGATTGTGGTAACAGTTGTACCTTGGGACCCGGCCCACTAAGGACGCAAGGCGATTTCCGTAACAGCTTTAAACCCACGGCCTTTTCTTCACAGCACGCTCGACCCGTGTCATCACTCTTGACACGTCATCATAATTCCCGGGGGGGAAGCTTCCGCCTTACCCCTTCTATTTGTGACCCCCCCGGAATGGTGCTTGCGTTCTTTCGTTTGTGCGCGTGCCGAATATAAAGCAGGTCCCACCTTATATCCATTTTCTTTACATCTTTTAGACTTTCGCTATTTCGGTTAAGGCCTTTGACATACTCCCGCTTTGTTATAAGGTGTGCTTGCTCTCTTTTCATATATGACTCATTTTAATTTTATTTCCCCTTCACACCCTTTCAAACATAAGCTAAATTTAATACTGTCGGGCAATCTACCTTTTATAATCCTTCTTCAGACATTAAGGGGATAATGATATAATCAACATTGGCTCCACCTGGGGGAGGCACGTTTGTCCTCAGACGTGTCGAGAACTTCGCAGACCACCTATTAACCCTTTCTTTGTGTAGACACGGCTCCTCAACACCTTTCCTTTTTCTTCATGATTCTTCACAACAAACATCATTAAAAATAAAAATAAAAGCGGCTAAATAATGTACAATATAATACATCGGGCTCTCTCGGCCTGAATCAAAACTGGAAGAAGGGTTTTAGGAATTGACCATTTACAGGGGCGTCAAGCAAGTCACCCTGCAAATTCTCCAGCTTGAAGGTGTTGTTTCCTCCTTGTTCAACAATTTTGAAGGGACCGAACCATAACGGATCGAATTTACCATGCTTTCCCTTTTCGGCCCTTCGTATGTCCCTCTCAATACCAAGTCTCCAACCTGCATCTATTTATCTTTGGCATGTTGATTAAACAGGTCCTTCATTTTCTCCTAGTATTCGGTCAACCTATGATTCACCTGATTTCGGGTCTCCTCTAGTTCTACTAGCTGGTTCATCCTCCTGGTAATATCATTCGGCTCCTCTTGGCATTCCTGCATGAACCTGGTTACTGGTAAAGCCAATTGTATGGGAAAGACTGTTGCTCTACCATATACCAACTCATATGGAGATTTCCCCGTTGATCTCTTGCTAGTGATCCTATTCGCCCATAACGCGAATTTAAGCTGGGAATCCCAATTTTTCTGATTTTCATTAATGGCTTTCTTCAGTGCTCTTACCAGAGTTTTATTTGAAGACTCTGCTAAACCATTCCCCTGTGGGCAGTGGAGTGTCCCAACACAATGTTATATTGCTGACAAAAACTGATGAATTTAGCAGACTTAAAAACCTGTGCATTGTCTGTAACAATCTTGACAGGGCAACCGAATCTGGAGATAATGTTCTCTTCCATAAATTTTATCACCACTGTGTCTGTTGCGTTTCTTGTTGGTACAGCCTCCACCCATTTGGTGAAATAGTCAGTAGCTGTTAATATCCATTTGTGTTGCCCACTTGATGCAGGATGAATTTCGCCAATAAAATCAATCCCCCATTGTTGGAATAGTTCATCTATGTGTACAGGGATCATGGGCAAGGGTGCAAACTTCTACCTTTCTGCGAATTTTTGACATTTTTCGCAGGCTCTGACCCAAGCAAAGACATCTCCAAAGAGCTTAGGCCAGAAGAAACCAGCTTTCAGAATCTTATGGGCAGTGGCTCTCCAGCTGTAGTGACCTCCACAGATGCCTTCGTGGAACTCTGCCATTATTTCTTCCACTTCATTCTCAGTAAGGCATAGGAGCAGGATGCCTGAAGGGTCTCTCCAATACAACCGGCCGTTGGCTACAATGAATTTCTGTGACTTCAGCCTCAATGCTCTATATTTTGTTTTGTCACAGCTAGGGGGGCATCTAAGAGTCAGAAGATATTCTACAATTTCCTTATACCACGGACTGAGGAGATACTTCATATGAGTCTTCTGTGTAGTTGTTTCTATCCCACACCATTCATCTATTTTTTCAGACTCCTCGCTTGCTATCATGGATAGATTTATTCCCAAAGCCTGACAATTCGACTCTGACAGGATTTTGGCTAACCCCTGCCTTTAATTAACTTGGTGGGGCGTATCTCTAGTTCATATTCTTGTAACTTTGTAATCCATTTACCCCTTTTCCCCTCACTGTCTCCCTGAATCAAAATATCCTTCACGACCGCTGTGGGTACAAATGCAGTAATGGAGGACTGCAAAACATACATCCAGAACGCCTTGAGAAACTTCACCAGAGCGTAAGCTTGTTTCTCCAGGATGTTGTATTTTAATTCAGCATCACAGAGCACCTGACTGTAAAAGGCAATAGGTTGCTCATATCCCTCCTCATTCTTTTGTAATAATACTCCTGCAACTGTATGAGGTGATGCAAATGAAAATATCATGAAAGGCTTAGCATAATCTGGTCCAGCCAACACTGGAGCTTCTGCAAAGGCATTTTTAATCCTGTTAAAAGCCTCTCGTGACTCAGGAGACCATTTTACCTCATTATTCTTCTTGAGCATGTCAGTTATATGCCGAACTATCTCTGCATAATTTGGAATGAACCTTCTCAGGAAAATAATATGCCCAAGGAATATTTGCACCTCTTTCTTATTTTTGGGGAAAGATATGCCGTTTATAACTTCTACCCTTTTAGGGTCAATTTTCACCCCATCCTTTGTCACAATGTGTCCCAACAGCTTACCCTCTTCTAATGCAAACAATGATTTCTAAGGGTTTAGAGAGAGACCATACCTTCGGCACTACTTCTCAAAGGTCTTGCGCAAGTGTTCAAAACTTCAATATGCTCTACATCATCCTTTGAGAACACAGTGATGTCATCGAGGTAGACCACTATGAATTTATCCTGTTCCCCAACAAAAGCAATATCCATGGCCCTTTGGAAAGTGGCCCCTGCAATGATCAGTCCGAAAGGCATCCGAGCATACATAAATGTCCCCCAGGGAGTGCTGAAGGCGGTTTTCTTTTGATCTTCTGGAAGCACAGCCACCTGATTGTATCCAGAAAAACCATCCATCATTGACATCCGTGAAGCTCCCACTACCTTCTGTAGTATGTGGTCCATCTTGGGTAGTGGATAATTATCCTTTAGAGATGCTCGATTTAAATTACGGAAGTCGACACACAACCTTATCTCTCCATTCTTCTTCCGGACTGGAACCAAGTTGGCCACCCACTCAGAGTGTCTCAATGGTACGATGATCTTGGCCTTTAATAGCTTCTTGATTTCCTTCTCTATGGAGGGAAGGCGCAGAGGGTTAATCTGTCTGAGCTTCTGTTTATGCGGCTTCGCATCTCCTTTCAGAGGAATCTTATGCTGAATGATACTGATATCAAAAGTCTTCAAGTCTTGATACGGCCATGTAAAAACATCCTTGTATGTTTGAAATAATTCCTGATATTTTCCTTTGTATTCTTCAGGGACCTTTTTAGACAGCTTTACAACTTTTGGATCAGCTTCGGTGCCGAGATTCAGGTCTTCCACCTGATTTTATTCTACCACTTTGTTTCGCTGTAATGGGACGTCATTCTTGTCGAACAATCTCTCCAAAGGTACCAGTCCTCTAGGTATTATATTTCCTTTTAGTTGCAGCACTTTATGACCAACCACACTTTCTTCCCATTTGTTTTGGGAAAGGTCTTCAGCCTCTTCTTCACAAACATCTATCTCCATGTTGGAGAATTCTCCCACAGTCTCCACAAATCTTCTTACTTGATCCTCATCCTCAAACACCTGCCAGTGTTTGACATTGTCAAGAGGGCCTGTAGCGGACTTCAATCTCATATCTTAAAAGAGGATTCTGGGGTGGCCGAAAGGTACTGGCAGCCACAGCGAGAGAATCTGCCATTCTGTTCTTCTCTCTTGGCATGAACTGAATATTAAAAGCCAAGAAAAAGTTGTCCACTAAATCCCATACCTCATTCCTATAGGCCCTCAGTCGTGGGTGTTTAGCCTGACATTGATTTCTCACCTGCCTCACCACCAACTCTGAATCTCCCAACACTTTCACGCTCTGAATGTTCATACTCCTTGCTGTTTGCAAACCCAGGAGCAGTGCTTCGTACTCAGCTACATTGTTCGTAGCTTCATATTCCAATTTAAAAGATAATGGAACCCATTGGCCTGTGGGGGAAATCAGGAGCACCCCAGCTCCATTCCCTTCTTTAGAATTGGTTCCATCAAAGTGCAACGTCCAAACTCCAGTTTCTTTACTTTCTGAGGATTGCTCAGTCTTAATCCGACATAATGATGGCTCCTGCGCATAATCTTGATCTTCCTCCAACATTAGACATGAGAACTCACCTTCTTTACTATATACCGGAGAATTAATAGAATTGTCAGCGTTAGTAACCATCTTTAAGAACCTTGTCTCCCGATACAATCTCCTTTCTTACCCTCCAAATACAAGGATAGTAGCATAAGTCAAATCCAGTTTTATTGACCCTCCAATTTTCGTTCCCCAGGACCTTGACAACAGCATCCCAAAACGAGTTGGGATATCAGCGACTACTATATCCATCACCACACATTTGGCTGGGATTTGGGCTAGATTAACCACCAAATCCTTCATCATTCCCAAAGATTTGACTCTTTTGGAATCAAAAGAGTAAAGGTCTTTATATGGACGGGTGATTTGCAGACCCAATTGCTCCATCATAGATAGGGGCAGGAGATTATGAGACGCTCCAAAATCCAACATACAGTTATGCAATAACAAATCATGGATTACTAATGACACATAGAAAGTAGGGGTCGAAGCATCTAGTTCTTCAACATGGGGACCAAACACGACCAGGGGCCTTTCTTCCTAGAGATTCAGAGTGTCTGGGATGGGGGTTGCTTCTGAGGGAAGCATAAAAGAGGAGACCTGAGACTGATAGGCTAGCTGCTTTAGTAGTTTAGTCAATGGGACTGGGATCTTGACTTTCTCAAGTTCTTTTTGCAAATTAAAGACAGAGGAAGACTTTTTTATTGTATTTTCTTTTGACTCCCTATTTTCAGCTAAGGGCTTGACTTCTTTCAACACAGACTTGGTATTAGGAGGAGTGGCTAACTTTGAAGAGGAAGGAATTTGGTCATTAGAGTGTAAAGGCTCGTTTAGAGGCCTCTTACCTTTATCTGCGACCTTCTGCACCGTTGTCTCCTTCTGCACAGCTGTTTCTTTTTTAGGCGCCTCTTCCTCCTGATCTTGTGTACGGGTTCTTTTTCTAGAAGATTTGAGATCATATTTTCTATTGAACCGCACTTGCATGAAGTCAACTAACTGCTTGCAGTAGTCGTCGATCTCTGGATCTTCAGTGACTCTAGCCCTTTCTTCTTCTTCTTGTAATGGAATCTCCATTCCATCACCTTCTTGCAAAGGACACTCAACTTCATCAATATTCGAATAAGCAAGATATGGATCATCTTGCTCATCTGGAATGTCTTCGGTAGGACCATCCATTTGTCCTTCCAGGTACAGTGGGTGTGGTACCTGATCTTGCTGCTCCTTCCGTTCTCTTTGCAATATTTGCAGGGGTGGCTTTCTATATTGAGGATTGTAGCCCCTGTTTGGATCATTTTGGAATGTCTTAGAGGATGAATTCTTGGCTTCAAGTTCAAGCTTCACCAGCTTGCTTGAAAGATTTTTGATCATTTTATTCATCTCTTCAATTCTACTTTCAGCTGCCTCTCTGTCTTGGCCAGATGTGGATACCTCTTCTTTTCCCCTCCGTCTAGCATCGTGATCTGACCTCCCCTTTGATTTTCCTGTAGAGGCAAAATTAGCTTCCACCTCCAATGCATCGGTCTGGGCATCATCTAGGGTAGCTGACTTCCTTTCTCTTAGAGAGAAACTGAATTCTGAATCAAATGCTGCTACGAACACCACTTTAGCAGCAATCTGGTGAGGTTTCATTTCAGCTGAAAGGCTTGAGTATAACTTGTTAAACCTTTTAATGAATTCTGGCACTCCCTCATTATGTCTTTTTCTGACTGCATTGAACTCGGTGAGACAGTATCCATGGTCTTTCTTCTCTCCCCATTTTCTGATAAAAGAATTTTCCATCTCTTCCCAAGTAGTGATGGAACAGTCTCCCAAAGTTTTAAACCATTTTCTGGCTTCTCCATCTAAAGATTAGACAAAAAGTCTCAAGACTACATCCAGATGTTCGACATTGAAGTTTTCTGCAAAGGCACAGAAAACTTCCAGGTGTTTTTGAGCTTCAATATCATTTTCCCTGTTGAAACGAGGCAGGATCTTCAAATAATCTTGGGGCATGTCATTTAAGACTTGAGGCAATGCCAGGGGGGCATATTTATTTAGCAGGAAGCCCGGAATAGCCATCGGGGGTTGTGGAGGTGGAGGGAGAATCTGAAGAGTAAGAGGAGGTGGTGGAAGCGAAGTATGTATGACAATTGGTATATATTGAACGGAGGCTTGAGGTGCTGATGGGAATGTTGGACTGTTAACAGCAAACACTTATGTGACTTCTTTGACTTCTTCTACTTCAGGAGTGGGATGAAGAAAGAAGCTGGTGGTATCTACGGATTCAGCCTCATCTTTAACTTGGATGTTTCCCAGGGAAGGATTATCTGAAGAAAAATCAAGGGTTCTCATAGTGGAGTCAGGACCTTAATCTTGGGCTATTTGAGAGGAGGAGGATGGAGAATCTTCCAAAGAAAATCTAGGGATATCAGTGTAGGCTGACTGTCTTTCTCTCCAACCTCTCTTATGTAAAATATTTTATGGGTCAGACACCGAAGGTGTTCTCAACTGGGATGTATCTGACCTCACATGTGGCTTTCGGGAAGCCAGGACTACAAATAGATTTATCTTATGAATGACAGTGGAGTTGCCAAGGTGAGGAATCTACAACTCTCAACTCTTCTTGCTCACCTGTTCTGAAGAGTGAATGAACAGTTTGTCGAGGCCCAGGGATTTATCTTTTCTCAAATTCGTATCCCCGGTAACAGCGCCAGAAAGATGTTGTCACTCCTAGAGACAGCGTTGAGTTGTATAAAGACCAGTGCCTAAGACATCTTAATCAGCAAGGAGCATAAAGTTCAACTTGTAAAGGTTGACAAGCAAGGGGCTCTCATGCTATCATATCTTAAGTGGAAAGGTTTGGTTAAAGCGGAACCAAGACTTTCAAAACTTCAACACAGCAAAGTAATACCATAGCAGCAGAGTGTGAACTTTGATATGTAAACGTATTAGACAATTTTAAGACAGCACGCTGAAAAGGGGGCTGAATTCTAAAATGATTCACAGAGCTAAATAAAAGGATGGCGATAGCTGTGTAAGAAAATGAAATGGATACTAACTGTAACTGAAGCTAGATCTAGAAATAAGTATTCACATGTATTGGGCCTATGCAGTGATAAGAATCCATACATGAGAACAATTTTAAAGATAGAACTCCATTGCTGCTAATATTAGAAGAACTATGGTAGAAGTAGAAGGTGAAACATAATATCTTGCCTGAGCCATATTTAAAGCGCTGGACATGAGCAAATATGAGTATCAACAACAATAAATTCACATCTAAATATGTGAGCACTCGCATTCCAAAACACAGATATAAGAAATATGGAAATAGACGAGATGAACATTTACGCTACAAAACATAAGAGAGAGTTACAAACTGTGAAGCATTCAGATCAGAATCCTCAATAGAGACGAAACTCCTTATCACCGAATCCCAATGGGATCTTCAACATTAATATCAAAATTTCCACAAAAATGCATACAAAGTTCTTCTTAGTCAATTCTTTTGAAAATCTGGAACCCTATATCAGTCCCTGCTTACTGCTTTTATAGAGTTTTCAATGAACATATGCGGGAAGATATTTTGGGAAAATATCTTCTCCGCATGCTAGTAGGCAGTTTTCAATCCTGATCAAAATATCAAAATTAATGATGAGAATAAAACATTTCCCATCATTTACAATCGGGCTCATGGCCATTTCTAAAAAATATCATAACTGTTCCAACAGAAATTAAAAATTGCAAGAGCAATCCACCCAAATAACCTCAATCCAGAACTTCCCCCAATTGGAACTGTGTCCCCCCTCTGCAAGACTGCGTTGTCCCTCCAAGGAATGCTCCTCAATGACAGAAGCTCTGATCTCTCCCTGCGAAATATGGTAGGACTCCTCACCCGAGCAAGCACTCGAAGTCTCCCGGGGCTGAGGTTGGGATCTCCACACGGAGACACCCAGTGTACTGAACAGTACGTGCAGACTAGCTAAACAGCAAGCGTGCTCAATGTCTAGAGACAATCTCCAAAATGCATAATCATTAATGAGAGAAATGAGGTAGCCTCCCCTCTATTTATCTTTAATGAGCCTCCCTCTCTCCTTGGCCCCACCATGCTTACGCTGCCTCTCTTTGGCCCACGTTGCCAACTCATCTGCGCTGACTGGGCCCACGCTGTCTAAGTGTGTCACCCCCTACGTTGTCACTTGGCCCCCTTGGCCCACCTTGACCACAACGTTATGTCTCCTAAGTGACTTTAGGGAGTGCGTTTTATCCTAAGTGAGTCACATTCTCCTTTTACCCACTTTATTTATATTTTAACTATATAAGGCAAAATTAATCAAAATTAATACTTCCAATTAGCTATCGCTAATTGGGAATATTACACAAAACAATCTTCCTTCCTCGACCTCCTTTGAACTCTTCTTTGCGTCTATGCCTCCTCCATGGGTTTGTTCCTTAATTCCACATGTGGTTAGAAGTATATCAAGGTAACAAGTCTGCAATCTATTACCGGTGTAAGGTGTAGCACCACAGGTCCAAAACTGTTTAAGGCTTATCATTGTTCTTGATCCAAGCTTGAAGAACTAACCCAATAGAAAAATAGCCCAACCAATAATTTTTCTTTGATCTCCTCGACCTTTTGTGCTTATAATCTGAATCTTGTATTTTCTTCACAGAAATTTGATGCTTAAAATGATGAATTTGAACTTCTATTTATACTAGTTTTTAACTTTGACGAAGAGACACGTCCCTTGCTGGTGAGGCCGACTTGTACAAGTAGGCTTAGGTCGGCTAGCATAAAAATAAATTTTTCCAATTTGTAAATTCATTTTCTCTCAATCCAAGAGGAGTTGGAAGATAAGTAACGGCTCATTGGAAAGGGGAAATTGTCCTCTACAAGCTTATGCTAGTTTCATCTTTAATTAGGGTCATTTTACCATCAAGAAAATTATATTTGTGAAACTTACATTCTAATTTTATTCATGGCATCCTTTAGTCTTTTATGTCTAGGGCTCCTTCATAGATTTTAGGCCTTCAAGATTTTAGGATTAGGGCTCGGGTTCCATTTCAATATGTCTTCATGGGCATCTTCAATCAAGGCTAAGGCTTAGGGCATCCTATTTGCCAATCATTTATCCATGCATCATTATCACATAATGACAAGGGTGTATTACATGCATGTGCCTAAAAGAGTTTTATTGTAAGGGCTTCTTCATTCATCATTATGCATCATTAGATCATTCAATATAGATCATGAGCATATAGGGCTTCATTGTTCATCATTAGATCATGCATCATGTTCATGCTTAGGGTTTTCTCCTAGGGTTTGTATGAGGTTAGGGAAACATCTAAAAGGATGGGACATTTATCACAAGAATATTTGCCATCTCCAACAATGCCATATTGACATCAATGACAACTTTGACCAATAGGTTCATGAGACTTTAGAAGCCCCCAGTGGATGGGACAAATGGAACCTGACATGCTATCAGGAATCGACTTGCCACCGTTATCCTTTGTGATAACCAGAGGAGGATTCATTTGTCATAGAATCCCGGGTTCCACGATTGATCCAAGCATGTTGATGGCTGGTACCACTTTATCCGGGATATGGTATAGCGAGGCGTCGTAAGGCTCGATCATATAGGAACTGATAAGCAAGTCGCAGATACTCTCACTATGCCCTTAGGGAAGGTCGTGTTCCTAACCTTCCGTGAGAATCTTGCAATCATGGAATGATCCTATTCTGAGGATCCTGTTGGACGATGAGCTCTGGGAGCTCCAAGGGGGTTTTGGGGATAGCTTAGGTGCTATAAGCAACCACAAGGCTAGGCTTGCCGAACCTAGTTGGTGTGCTTCTACCCCACCATGATGATATTGAGATGGTTTACCTCTCTCTGATCTGTGCCCCGTATGCATCCTACCCATGGAGTTTCGGACTCATGGGAAGTACCTCTCATTTGGCCAATGAGGTGGGAAAAGTGAATAGAGACCATAGCAAGACCGATGGACGCATCGGAGATTGTCGTACTCTCTATGTCTAGGATGACACGTGTCCAACTACTTGATCTGGGATCAAGTTTAGCGAGGTTTCGGACCTCCAACTGACTTCGGGTCAGTGAAACTAACTTTGGGTTAGTATATGACTCTCTTGAGTCCTAGTGAGGTTTTGGACCTCCAACTGACTTCTAGTCAGGTAAACCAACTTCGTGTTGGTATGAGACTCTTTGTGAGTCCTATAGAGGTTTCGGACCTCTGGGCTGAATTTGTCAGTCGGGTATGATGTCTTTGTGACTGAACCACTTCTGTTCTGAAATAAAGAGGCCAAAAAAGCAAGTTACGGCGTGATGACGCACGATGTTTGGATTGCACTAGTGGATGGAGTTCTCCCTAGTTGAGAGGGAGTGTTAAAATTGGACAACTAGGTCCAAACTCCGGGTTGTGCTGCTCAGATGACGATCGCAATATTTTTATTGGATTCCTCTTTCGGAGAGGTGTAAGATTGATCTAAAGATCATCTCAATCGGATGAGCAGAACATGTACTTTGAATTTATTCCACTTATGTGCTAGGTCGGCCTGGAATAAAATATAGACTTAAATGTCTTAAAGGATGTGTCACACACCCCCAAAGATTCCTATATATTGGAGAGACTTAGAGTTCATTTGACACACATTGTTGTGGAGGAATTCTCTCTCTCTGGATAGCATTGGAGCTATGATATATATGGACTGTTCTTTGTTTGGGTTGTTTTGGGTTATCTGTGACACGCTTGGCTGAATGACCCATTGGAGACTTTGCTGGTAGAAGCATCCTGCTGATCGCCGTAACGCCACCATTTATTATCTCTGTTTTGGCTTGTCTTCTATCGATCTATTACTATGTTCTATCTACTTCAGTGTTGTGTGCCCTAATCTGAAATGGCATAGAACATATGCAAAAATTAACAAAAGGGGAAGGAAAAAGAAACAGAACAAGTTGAGGAAAAGGGACAGGGTAAAGCCACAAAGTGGGCTTCAGCAAAGCCGCGCACCTTCCCCAGGATCGTGCAATCCCCGAGGCAGGTGCCTCAGGCGCGCTCGCCCAATCCCTCAAAGCAACCCATGACAACCCAGGAAGAAGCTTTGTTGGTGGCTCTGCTCTCATGGTTGCCGGCGTATGTTAAGCTGAGAAAACCTAGGGTGACCGCCCCCAAAAACATCGATGTGGTGCGCGAATATCTCCAAATGTCGCTAGTGCCGCAGGAGGTCCCTTTCATCGGCGATATGTTTGGCAGCGTTCCATCCATCAAATTTGATGACCACAACCTAGCAAATGAAGATGCCTTCCCGGATCTGGCTCCGAAATTATATCTCGAGCAGGTACTGTATGATAATGTACCGAAGGTAGAGCTAATGCCATGGGCACGTGGTCTGGAGGCCTCAAGCATTTTGAATTTGCTGCGCATCCCCCAATTTGGGCGCTATCCTATCACCGGCTTGGTTGTACACCAGCTTCTTGCGTTGATCCATGATGGATGCTTGTGGATCCAAGGTCGTATCCCAATAGATGTCGCGTTGATTCATAGGATCACCGGCCTGCCCATAAAGGGGCCCCATCGCATGAAGGGATTTGGAAAGAAAGTCGAGCAGAAGGTGGCTGATGAAGTCCAAGGAAATTCAAGGTTGAGCGCGACAAGCAAGGCTTCTTAGTAGAGACCATCGCTGATCTGGGAGTGTGCATGGGCACTTTGCTACTCGTGTGCAAGCTCATGCACAAATGTCGGCATCAGCCATCCCGACCTATGTCATCGAGTTGGCAGGGCGGTGCAAGAAGGGGGTATGCTACAACTGGTCGCAGTACCTCTGTGAGGAATTTTTGGAAAACGTGCGCGAGGCGCAGGACCAGGGGAAGACCTTCTGCTACTCCTGGCTATTGTTATTGATTGCCTAGTCGCAATGGGAGACACCCGACGATGCGGTACTCCCTGAGCTTGAGCCCAATGTTTGTGAAGGGGCGCGGTACGCGAACCTATGTGACTCCAAGGAGTCACAACGCATCAAGGAGAACAAAATTTTTTGGGTGTTGCTTGACGGTGCGCTGGCAGCAACGATACACTCAAGGCCGCGCTTGTCGCCTGCGGTTTACGAAAAATACAAGTGCATCGCTGACTTTCACGTCACCATGCACAACGTGCAGATCAGGTCCTAAAAAGATCAGGTCTGGTAACAACCTCCTGTATATGGTCACGGAGGTAGAAATTGATCAAGTTGTTGCAACCTGGCCGCCTGCATGGAAGTTGGGCTTCAAATCGTCTACCCCGGTCACAGCGGGCACCTCTGGCAAAGATGCGGCACTGAAGGATATGGTACCACTGAGCATAGCAAAGGAGACTGAGGTGCGCTCCACGGAGAAAGTAACTACCAAAGAAACCCCCAAGGAGGCCACCAAGGAAACAAACCAAGAACATGATGTGGAGACAGGAGGAGTTGGTGGGGAGGGCGTGAATCCCCCACGCAGCACTAAACGCACTGGCGAGCCCACCAAAGGGCAACGGAAGAAGCGCAAGGGTGACAAGTCCAAGGGAGACACAGAGGTGACTTTGACAGAAGACAACTTGGAGAAGATCGCGAATGCTGTCACCATTGCATCCGAAGAACGATGGACTGCCCTCAAAGATCAACACAAGGTCGCGGAGGAGGCCTTACAGTCTGGGTTGCAGGTACTTCAGCTCAAAGCATATATGCTTCAAGCAAGCGTGAACCAGGCAAAGTAGATCAACCAAGCCAGCCAGCCACAGTTACAGCCTTGGTCACAGTGATTGACAGCAAGATCTTCCCCCACCCGGGCGCGGCGTTCACAGTGGAACCACCAGTCCTGTGCGAGCAAGTTCACGCGTGCTCAAAGGTCGATCTCGACATCGCAAGATTAACAAGTTTGCAGCTACGCGCTCTCCACTTGTTCATTTCCGATGAACCCCAGCACAGGGAAGCTCGGGCCGAGCAACAACTAAGTGCGGCCAAGCAGACAATTGCGACAAAAGCTGCTGAAACCGCCCAAGCTCAGGCAGCGCAGATCGCGGCAATATTACGCAGCAAGCCGAATTAGAACATCTGATAGACCGGCTATGTGAAGACATATCGGAAGTAATTCCTGCCTCTGCTGCACCGCAGGCCAAGGTTGAAGGCTTGGTAGCTACGTTGAAGGCATCTTGGACAGAAGTACAAGCTATCAAAGCAGACCTGGAATAACAAATTGTTGCACTACAAGCCAAGCTGCAACCAGAAACCCCTCTCGAGGTACGCGCCCAGCAAGCCGCACTGGTCAAGGAAGCCACGAGCAGCATTTCAGCACAGATCACCAAGGGCTCCGATTTTTTAGATACTGCTATGGGACTATGGTCCACGGTGCAGCGTGACCCCCTCCTCTGACAGTTCAACTAGGAGCTGCACCAGAAAGAGAAAGATTTTGTGCAGATGGAAGCTACCATGCCCACCCTCATGGCCGCACAGCGCTTAGCACGCCTCCGTACCAGCGACGCTCTCAAAGATGAAATTGAGGAGCTACGACACAAGCAGCAAGTCCTCAGCGACCATCTAAAGCCACGGGCAGATGAAACTCTTAAGCTTTCGTAAGATTTAGACGTTGCAGTAAAGCAGTTGAACCAGACCTTGGAGAGCGTCACTGCAGCTACTGAAGGACCGACTTCACAAAAGTTGGTCGACATTGCGCAAAATGCAGCCGCGCAGAGCGAAGGCATCCTGCACCCATTTCTCGCCGCCATCAAGCGGCTCCAAGCCAAGATGCAAACCTAACTGCCAATGTGACTCGGGACGAATCACAAGATTGTGTTGGGGGCCTGTTGGAGAAGGATCCCCTGCACGCATTTTTGACATATTTTGTAATGGTTTAGTCTGGCGCCGGGGCTTTGGGGCAGGTCAAAGCCACTAATGAATTGTAATGGGTCAAAGGGTAGACCAAGGGTCCACAAACCACAGTTTGTGGACCATAGAGTAGCGCAGGCTAATATGAAATAAATAGATGGATAGATCGAGCCTAGAGGTAAGTTTTGGTGAATTCTGGATGCGAACATTGAATCTGTGACACTTGTGGACTTGTCTAGGTAAGGGCTCCTGCTGGCTGTGTGCGCGAAGACCCTAAGTCCTGCTGTGTGCGGACCCCGCTGGCTGTGTGCGCGAAGACCCTAAGTCTTGCTGTGTGCGGACCCCGCTAGTTGTGTGCGCGGGTTGGTAAAGAGTCTGTAAGAGGTTTTATTTGAATATTAATGAATGAGAAGACTATTTTGTTGATATCTGAATATTTCTGTGTTATGTTATTAGCCACGCTATCTGTGATTTCTGAGATTAAGTTCGATTACTAAATATTGTTAAATAGTCGATGCGCACATGGATGCGATACTTTAAGAAAGTAATGAATGCTTAGATCTAGTAGTATTTGTCTTGTTACTTGTGATTCCTAGTTATATTTTGGTTTATGAGCTTCGCATGAGCTATCTTGAAAAATACAACATTAAAGGTTCCTGGGTTAGGGCTTCTCCAACACAGGTCTTTTAGATCTGAAGGGACCCACTTTAATTAACTTCCTCTCTCTCAGGGTGCGGAAACATAGTTCCAGCACCCTCCCATACTACTTCGGGTGAGACCTTGACCTGCGCCAGCAGGCCATTGCCAAAAGGGCCAGTAGTACAAGGGTTTGTTGGTAAACCTTAAGTCTAAACCTGGGTCACGACTCCTCAAACCAACAATCGACGGAGTGAGGGATCATGTGGTATGTCATATCGCTAGCAAAGGGACGGCCAAGGAGATGTGGAATGCCTTAGCAATACTGTATCCAGGATCTTCCGAGCAGCAAAAGATGTACTTGCAAGAGAAGATGCGATCGATGAGGATGCCGAAGGGAGAACGCATTGACCTGATCCTTGCAAAGCTTCAGGTAACCAGAGATCAATTAGCAGCTGTCGAAGCAACACCTCAGGCCACCGAGATGGTCAGGTTGGTTCTAAACTCTGTGTCAGATGAATGCCAAGTCTTTGTCCAAAGCATCCTGGGCAGAGAAAGGTTGCCTGATTGGGAACAAATGTGGGCCGCTCTTCAGCAGGAAGAGATGAGGCGAGACATGACCAAGTGCAAACTTGATGGCAGTAGGAGCAATGGGTCGAAGCCCAAGGAGGAGGATGAGAACGCAGCCCTTGCATCTAAGGGGTAGCAGGAGCAACGGAGGTGGAAGAAGGACGTCTCAAAGATCAAATGCTCTTGATGCAGCGAGTATGGTCACTACGCTACACAGTGTCCTCTCAAGAAGAAGGACAAGGATGAGAAGCATGATTCACAGGCTGCAATCACGAAGATCGAGGAGGAGTTCGACATGTTTCCCACATATATCCAGGAGGAGCGCCAGAGTATGAGCAGCGCAAAGCAGAGTTGGCAGCAATGCAGGAAGGCACAATGCAAAGTCAATAGCAACGCAATAGCTTCAGAGGGTCAGCACAGAGTCTAGCAGCAATCAGACCTTTAGTATCAGATGCATCATGTTGAACACTTAGTTCAGTAATTTTGGATGTTTTTTCTGTTGCAGCAAGATCAGCAGAGTTGCAGTGCAAATGCAATTGGCAACACTATGTAGGGTTAGTAGCAGCATGGATGCAGCAACGCAATAGTTGATGGGCAGCAGTGTCAGACATCAGCAACGCAAAGGGAGATGTTACAGAGTCAGTGTAGTGCTTCAGCAGGATGCATTACTAGAGCACATTCCTCGCTAAGAGGGAATGTTGATATTTGGTACCATCGAATGTGCTCTAAGTCTCAAATTTTGCAGGGAGACTTGGACACATGTATTCCAAAATACCCAGAAAGCGTTTCAGGAAATTCCACCAAGATTGGGTTATATTAAAATAATTAATTATTTTTAGTGGGAGACAGTCTAAACTTAGGGAATTAAAATAATTAAAGTATATTAATAAAACTAGGTGTGAAACTTCTAGAAAAAGACGGAGATCGAGTCAGTATGATCTAAGTTATTGATTATGTTTTAATCTGGGTTGTTGGTTATGTTATCATCAATAACAATCAGGTTGATTGATGTCATGCTACATGCTACTTTTGTAATATTTTTCAGCCAGTAATATACAGTTGCAAAAAGCTTCTCTCAGACCTGAGATTCATCAAGTGCTCTTATATGGGTTTGTCTTATCTATCCATTGATATTTATTTAGTTTGCTTTATGTGTAATCACTTGGAATTCATGGTTAAACATGCTCCAATTTCCTGTATGCATATGGTTTACTGTTCAAGTTATGTTTTGATGAGAGTACACATGCCTTAGCTTCCATGAAAGTTGTTTTCCATGTAATTGAGTTTAACTATGACTCCATGCCCAATGGTAGCTATTAATTCACATCCTTCACCTGCATAAAAAACCATTCAAAACACACTTAAGAGTTAGCCATCTTTGTTCCAAGCATTTTTTATTGAATATCATACAAATTCTTGAGAGAGCCCTCTTAGGTTGGAAAGGCTAAGTTCCAACCAAAAGTGGTTTGAAACAGTTACTCTGAATTGACTATTGAAGTAGCCCATCAGCCTCAGTTTAGTGATAACAGGTTATCCAACGAGAAGATTATAAGGACTTCGGTGGGCATTTGGAAAATACACCGAGTGAGTCTAGAAATCGAATTTCCCAAGTGAATAGCGCAGAGCACACAGAGGATTTGATCAAGTTGATTCGATTATAGTGAGGGGCAGTGACAATGCCGGTTGGAATACCTCTTCCTGAGCCGGGAATACTTTGCAAATAAGGCAGAGGGCAGTACGCAGAAGAGGCAACGTAGCAGTTATGCTAGGCACCTTAGTGCCACGTAGAGGCAACGGTACAACATTGAGGAGATCCGAGATTTTGCTGAGGATCAGTCAGATCCAGTGTCAGAGTGCCGGGGTGTGAGACCGAAAGGGCCAGAGATCAACATCCAGCCAACAAAAGATCCAGCGAAAGGAGGTGACACAGTCCCCAGCCAAAGTGATGCAGATCTGCGCAGAGGCAGCGTGGGGTTGTCCAGTTCAGTGTTGGGTCAGTTCCGGATTTCCAGTGTCAGTGTGAGGTAATCCTCACTAGTTCTTTGTCAGTCAGATTCTCTGTGGATAGCCAAAATTTGGGCATTCAGTCGTATTCATAAACTTCTGCTTAATAATATCAAACCCTCATCTGTTGCACTAGTTTTCCCGCATTGGGTTTTTCTAGGGACTTAGTCCAAAAATAACGGTGTCATGTGTGCTTAGTTTTCTTCTTGCTCAGATCCTGTTTCCGCGTTTATTTTTTGGCGGTTTATTTATGTAGTGAAGGTTGTAGTGTATTTGCTTTAGTATTTACTTGTAGAACATAGTAATTTCGAGTTTAGGAATTTTTACAAGTACCACACAGAACCCATCATCGATGACACCATGCATGCAATGAGGGTGAAATCTAACTCGAACTGTGAAGCAAGTGCTTCACCTGCCGCTCTTCCTGAGGACTTCTTGTTGGTCTTGTTGTGCAAACACTTTGTAGCATAGTGTCCAAGTTCATGACAGTGAAAACATTTTACCTTTGACAAGTCTCGCTTCTTACCCACCTGACCGGAATCCAATTTGGAATGGGATGCCTTCCCTTTCCTTTCTTTGCCTTTCCAGCCAAAAAACAGTTCTCCTCATCATCAATCTTTGATGAGGATCCATCTCTGGTGTTCCACCAAATATCTTCTTGTACCAAGTCCGACCATAATCGCTCCCACTATGGTAACTTCTCCCTCCTATTCACCGAGTCCTGGTAGATATCTCAGCTCTTGGGAAGGCCTAGAAGTGCTAGGCTCACCAAATCATCTGGGGCAACTGTCACCCCAACACTTCCAAGCTCATCTCGACATTGAGTGAACTTCATCAAGTATTTTGGAATCGTGTCACCCTTCTCCATCTTGATCTCTATGAGCTTGTCCTTCAGCACCAGCTTCCTATGGTCGCTCCTATTCTGAAACATAACTGTTAAGGCCCTCCACATAGCATATGGAGTTGCCTTTCCATGGAGGTTCGAGACAATATGATCTTGAACTCCTTCTAACAGACTCCTCCTCGCCTTTGCTAAATTCGTCTTCCATGCATCAAGAAGTTGAGCGTCCACTGCTACAAGCTGGGGAATATCACCGTCTATGAATGCCTTCAGTCCCTTGTCCTCTAGCACTTCCTCCATCCTGTCCTCCCATTCTATGTAATTCGAATTTTCCCTCAAGGGCATATTCGAGTCTCAAGCCATTGAAAGACTTCTTGATCTGTTGCTGGTCCTAAAGAATAAATCTGCAAATTCGATGTACCTGTTCAAAACAAACTCTAGTTCTTCTCTTCTATTGTGATTCCTGCTCTGATACCATGTAAAAATATCTAAAGAGATTCAAATGATCTTGTAATGTACTAAAACAAAACACAAACTCAATTCTACAAATTGCGGAAACCAATTTTGATCGCACAATCACATAAACAAGAAAGAGAAATAATCAATCAATCGCACAACACAAGATGTATCTAGGGAAAGCCTCAGCTAAAAACCCCGCTATCTGTATATTACATAAATTCAAGATCATGAAACAACACAATGTTATTTCCCTCACTGAGAAACCTCTGCACTCTGTTGACTGTCTCACTCTGATCTAGGCAAAATCGGTCCAATACTTAACCAATTCTCAGCCTCTGTCTGACCAGTCTTGCTTACGCATTCTTGGAGGAATTGTGGCCCTATTAAATAGGAAGTTCCTAAGAATTGATTGCACAATTCCTTCAAGGCATCCTGATGACCTCATGCATGACCTGTACAATTTTATAATTACGCAACTGATAGTTATCTTCCCTTTAACCCAAATCTCAACTGGGCCTTTCCTAGAACTGACATGCAACAACTATTTATAGTGAATTATTAGTTAATTGATTGATCACTACTTGTGAACTAAATCATATTTAATTCACTGGACCTATCACTAGCTCATCTCTCAGCTAAAACTAGTTAAACTAATTTTAACTCAAATAATTGAGTTAACTAATTAAAACTCACAAATAATTGTAACTGGACCCCCTAAAACTTAGGAAGAACTATGCATGCCTCCAGTTTGACCTCCAACTCGAATTAACTGAGCTAACTAAGTCTTACTGACTCAGTTAACACTTACAAGTTGTTATGAGATGGAAGAACAATTCTTTTTTCTTCTAATTTAATTAAGGTAAAATTAAATCAGAAGTCCCCTTGGGGTGCCAATTCAAATTTCATAGTCAAAGTTCATCATTGTCCACACCAATCCAACGGTAACGCACTGTGCAGCCTCAATTCTCAATTGTGACCTTGCTACTTGGCATTGCGCAGTGCGAAGAAAATGCCTCCCAAGATTGCTTCATTGTGTAATTTTGGTGACCAAGCCTTGACCTTGACCTCTAGAATTGCGCAGTCATGGCTTCCAACTCGGATTGAACTGTGCACTTCCCAACCTCAAGCTTCAAGCTTATCCCTGAGCCAACTATGCAGTGCGCAGTCACCCAGGCCTTCCTTGACACCCAGTCTCCCAATGCACATCCATGCAGCCTGTCCCATTGGCTCCGGAAACTGCGCAATTGTGTTCCCCACCCCAACTTGAACTGCACATTTCTCAGTCTCAAGGCTCAGGGCTTCCCCTTGCATACCTGAGTTGCACAGCTGCACAGTCACTAAGCCTCCTTGTCCATCCTGTCACTTGTTCTGGGCACAGTTCATGGATCAAAATGCATCATCCTAGGCTAGGGGTTTTCGGATTGATGTCATCCCATCATGAGTGAATTGCAGGAACAGGTACTCTATCATGTCATGGAAAGATGATGAAGGAAGAGGAGGGAAGCATGCTCAAAGACACTCTCGTAGTTGAACTCACAAGATGATTGATTGAGAAGAAAGTAAAAGGACACTAGTTTGCGAACACTATCCAAGACTTAAGATCACTAAAAACTCCTTATCACCAAGTCATGCGGAGGAGAAATGGAAAGCCCTTTCATGAAGACACTCAAATCTTAGCAGCAACAATGGCTTGACATTGTCATGTCATCAAGTAGTCCATGTCAACAGTGTCATTTCATGTCATGTCATGAGTGGTCATATGCCACATCACTATTGTATATCATGTCTATTGTAATCAAAATTTCTTGTAAATGGAAGTCCAAAAGACACACATGAATGTAATGAGTCATGTAAGTTAAAAATTCATGGGAAGTGAAATAGCCATGAGGGTAGTCAAAGAGTCACCCTTGGTTATATATACTCCCTCATTGTATGAGCAAAGAACTTTTTACCTTGGCTCCACCAACAAAGCATTAGAGATATAAGCTACTTCATTTGTGGACCAAGGAGTGGATCCAACGCTTCACTATTGGAGCTAGTGATGTTCATTGTATACATGTGTCTTGGAACTTTTACTTAATAATGGAAGCCTTCAAGGCCAACACGTTATTCATACATGAATTATGAATGTTTGTGAGACTATTCTGCGGATATTTTTATTTCATGTTTTCTTTTACATGTGCTAAGATAGTTGAACTACTTCAGTTGTTTTAGTACTTATCTTATTGAGAATGTGTTGTAATGGATGTTATTTTTGACCCATCCTCGTGGACTATTCCGCGGGATATTAGACAGACATTTCTCATTTATTGGTTATAATCATCGTTGCATCTCTTGTGGACTATTTTGCTGCATGTTAGACGGATCTTATTCTTTGTGTGTCTCTTCTTGGGTGGTACTATTACCTCTCTCTTAGGGGCTCACCTTTTTCTCTCCCTCCCCACAGTAGAAGGACTTTAACACACATATGATTGAGCACTCACCAGGCACACCCCCCTTGCTTTTCAAAGGCGCATGTGCACTCCTCTCTCTTACTAACAGTTAGAGTTAAGCCATATCTTTAAGAATACATGGAAACCAAGCCTATATTCCAGATGGCACTCCTACTCCAAACAATGTGAGATCTAATTGGGAATTCACATCGAGGAGACCCCTTGGTTGACGGATTTCCAGCACTGTTAACAAGCCCTCAACTGCGCAATTCTCAGTCTCCTACTCTCAAAACCTTTTCTTGTTGCCTCATCACAATCAACATCTATCATGGATAAGAAAATGTAGAATAGGTGGTTTTCGGATTGATGTTGGCTTGTCATGAGTGGACTTCATCTGCATGTGTTATCATTTCAACCTAGCAAGGTGATCCTTTAAGGGAAGCCATCAAGGAGAGGATACATGAGAGAATTTGCGAAGCAAGTGCAGAAGAAAGAACCATCATGGATAACATGAAAGAATTTTCACATTGCGTAGTTCCAGTCACCAGTGAGGCATCCCTATATCCCTATAGCCCTCAACTACACAATTCTCAGTCTCCTACTCTCAAAACCCTTACTTGTTGCCTCATCACAACTTCCATGGGTAAGAAAAGGTATAATAGGTGGTTTCTGGACTTATTTTGGCTTTTCATGAGTGTACTTCATCTGCAGGTGTTATCATTTCAACATGGCAAGGTGATCCTTCAAGGGAGGTCAACAAGGAGAGGCTACAAGAGAGCACTTGCAAAGAAGGTGAAGAAGAAAGAACCATCATGGAGGACATGAAAGAATCTTGGATCAAGGCAAAGACATGGCAACTCATGCTAACTTGGAAGGTTCTAACACTCATCTAGACCCTTTGGAGGGTGAACATGCAAAACAAGCCCATCGTGAAGAAATCAAAGTCATAGAAGCAAGGAGAAAAGCTTGACAATGAAATATGTTGTTTATTCACCTCATCTATCAAACAAAAGGAGCGTCCAAGTACAAAAACCGAGAAGCTAAGAAGGATGGTGGACTGAATAAATGGTGAAGGTCTTGGAGAGAAGGTCCCTAAAGGACAAGCGCGGTGACTTGATATATCGGGGCTACAACACAGCAAGAAGCAACGCTCATGGCTCCACGGCGGAACCAGGAGCTAGAGAGCTCGCGGGTAAGGCTTTCCGTCGACCTCAAAAGAGCCTTGCGACGGCCGAAGTCAGGCCCCCGGAAAAGGTGACGTCACCTTCCTTTGGGCCAATCACAAGCATTCTGCGGGGTTAGAAAATGGGCCCGAAAACTCCTATGCACCCCGCCAAAATTCAAGAGGGGCCCACCGAAGATGATAGTTGGCGCCCACCAAGGATGACAGTTGGCGCCGGTAAATAAAGAAGTAAGTTAAGTCTAGGATGTCGATACGAAGGTCAGTACCTACTTTTTCGGCATGTGGCTTCCACCAACCCGGCTGCTGGCAGCCAATCACCCATCGCCATGTGTCCCATTACTGGCGTCCTTATGACGCCAACCCTACAAATGTCACCCTGTCTCGTACTCCGTAAAACCCGGTCTAATATAAGCATGTTTTACCCTCGGCTGTGTAAATTACTGGTTATTAACCGGATTTTCACGCAGAACAGGTTAAAACTCAAGTGCAAGGTCGCTTTCAAACCCGCGTCGCTTTCCCTTTGGCTACCTCACCACTCTCAGGTATTTCGTCGATTTTCTGTCTCACTATTTCCCTTCTGTTTTATTTTCAAATTGTCATGGAGAAAACGAAAACCAAAAAGTCTGCGCCTGAAACCCCACAAGCCCGCAAGTTCAGGACTGCTCCTGGACCCGAGCCTTTCACGGATGCTCATGCACGAATTTGTGACCCTGTCTACCCCTTGAGTGTAGCCCGCACCAGAGCCGAGCTATTCAACTATCATCGAAAAGGAAAGGACATGTTTAGGGTCGTCGAGTCGGATCTGTATTACCAAATTGCTCCAACCACGCACCCTATTCCCGAATTCATTAGCTGGCTTGGGGAGGCCTATGACGAGCGCAGAGACATTTTTCTTTCTACCTAGGGCAATAATATTTTTCGCATTACGCCCCAACTCATAAGGAAAGCCATTTGCTACCCTCCCAGCCATGATTATGTTGAATTCTCTGAGGTCTCCCTCTCCTGTCATTTTTCAAAGCTACCCTGGGAGAAACAAAGCGGTTTCCTTAGCCTCCTCTCCGATTCCCGCTTGTCATCTTTCCTGCTCACGGACTCTATCCCCCTGTCGACTTTCTGAACCAATGTACAACCTGTCGTATCAGTCATCTCGAGGTTGTTAGGGTCTAAGGAGGTTGATCAGGTGACTAAAGAGGGCATAGCTTTCCTATGGCTCATGATGCAGGTGGACATCCTCTTGGATATCCCCTCTTTCTTAGCTACGGCTATCAAGGCTCAGTTTCAAGAAATTTCCTCTGCTGGTTCTTTTAAGAACTGTTCCCTTGTGTTTTACCTGTTCCTATTCGAACACGCAGATAGATTTGAAAGTCTAGGCCTGAACAGATTCTCAAGGAGAAATGCCCAACCCAGATCCGTTTTCGAGTGGACTATGGCAGTTCGCCAGCAGCCAAAGGGGAAGGGGTATGTAAAGTTTGTTAATGAGTTCATGTCTATAGCCTATGCCATTATACATGACAGCCCTCCACCTAGAATCTTTCCTGAGCAGAAGGTCTGGCTGCAGTTCAATGAGGTAGATTGCACAGGTGACTGGTATCTGTTTGATGACCATACCGAGATCAAAGTCTATAGTCCAGAAGTGCCTCCCTACCACCTGCCAGTGTTTCCAGCTATGCGAGTTTTTCCCTCGAATTCATCCAACAGGTCTTGAAGGCCGACCAAGTCCACTTCGTACCTGCGAAGAAGGGATACCTCCGCAAACTCCCAACTTCAATTAGCCCTTTCACCATAAATTCGAGGCATGCCTCTCAACCGTGGAAAAAATGTTGCGAGAGATGAACCTCCCTCAGGGAGACGTCTGGCACTATGACCCAAAGGGATTCCTCACCAGTAGGAAGAAGAAAATAAAATCAACTACTTATACGCATGAACCTAGGCCCTTCATTGAATGGAAAACTAACCTTGATGCATGGCCTTTGGATGCACAAATGGAGGCCGAGTCCCTCAGCTGCCGAAGGGAAAGGAGATAATGTGTCAGTTGAGACAGAAGAACAGGGACAAGAGGACCCCTCGGGAAGCCAGGAGGTCATGGATAATGATGAAGAAGCTCACCCTAATGAAAAACAGAGGACTCAAGGGCCAGATGACATAGAGGTCGAGCTATCTGATGATGAGATCCCTGAGTTAAAGGAACCTGACAAGGACAAGCCAGGTTTTCAAGTTTCTTTTGACAATGCCTCCTCGTCAGCCCCCTTAGAACTTTCGCAGGCAGTCGCGGTGGACAAGCAGGAGGCAAGAGAGGAGATCAATACCAGAAACAGATTCGCCAGGGAAAAATTGAGGACCGAACTGGCAGAGTTCGTGGATAAGCACCATTCTAGGCTTTCTTCAGTGCTAGATATGGGTAAGGAGTAGCTTATATTAGCCATTCAGCACTCAGCGTTGCAGCCCTCCAGTTCTGGAGCCCAATACAGAGCTTTGGAAATAATCTTTAACCTAAGCAACATTCCCCTACTAGACAAGCTAGATTTACACCAGTGTATCGGGGATATCCTACGGACCGAGGTGGTGAAACATGCAGTGGCCTTAAAGAAGCTCGAAAAGAGGTTAAAGTTGATAAAAGAGAACCAAAAAAGAGAGAAGACTAGCGCTAGAGCCACCGCTGCTCGGCTGGAGAACCTCAAGAAATCGATAAGAGGAAGGGGGCTGATAATAACGCAGCACTGCAAAATATTCTTACCAAGGTAGAAGTGGAAAACCAGGAGCTGAAACGAAAGCTGAACATGTCTCGCGAGGAACATGTACAGACTGAGGAGCTCGTCCAGGTAGAGAAGGAGAAAGCGGCTCTTGTTGACTCACTTGCCCACCAATAGGAAGAGAATGCCCAAAAGGATAAGGAGATTGTCGGACTTAAACTGAGGCTGTCATAATGGCAAGTTAAATGGGATGGGCATACATGTGTGGTCCCTATATCAAGTGATCCCGAGACGATCCTTGAACAGCTCACCAAGGCCTTGTCCTATTTAAGGGTGTCAGAAGATGAGACCCGCACAGTTCGTTGTCTTCTACAACAGTCTGAGGCCGCCCAAGCAACAAACCAGAAGACGATTGCATCCCTCCAAAAAGCACTGGAAAATCTCCGCAAGGAAGCCCAAGAGCAAGATAATTCCATCAAAGACTTAAAGGGCCAGATCAAGGGTAACATGTCAATCGTGGAAGCAAGGCGACTGGTTTGGGCAGAGATCATAGTAGAGGTTAAGCTGCATTGGGACCTCCTCGTATTGATAAATGACAAGAAGATCGCAATTCACAAGTTCAAAACTCAATTGCAAGCTGGACGTAGGGAAGGGGAAGAAAAGGAAACAATGGCAAAGAAGTACATCAGGTATCTCAATGAACTCTCCCCTAAAGAATTGCGGCCACAGGGAATACGTGACTGTTTTAGGACTGTTATGGAGGTCGGGAGAGTAATTGAAACAGAAACTGCATGCGCGAATATGTCGTTGGTATCAAAGGGAGTGGAGAAGTTCGACCAAGAGTGGGGCAAGCTAGTAGAAGCTGGCCTCCCACCATGCTAGGATCCACAGTCAGGTGCACTATTCCAGCTAACGGCCTATGATCAGAAAATGTCAGAAATCATGTGCAATGCAGATATATCGTTGGAAAAAACAACCCAGCTAAAGGCAGAGACCATAATAGCTGCAGTACGCAAGGAATTCTTCCTTCTCTGTCAGGTGAAGAAATTATTTGTCGTCTACGTGGATTATACGAAGCTAACTAACATGCAGTCTTTGTTCGAGGCCTACAATACAAACGCCATCAACTGGGGAAACTTTGTGGCAAAAGTGTTGTGAGTATGTGAATCCGCCAGTCTCTTCTACTTCACAGTAGCTGCCACCTCCTCCACCTCGTCCACTCGGATCCTCTTCATCTTCAGCTCGGTCACGCTGTCCAGAAAGCTCAGGCACTCCTCTGCGTAACAACAAATGATGGATATCACGATTTGGCCCACGCGGCCTATTTTAAAATTTTGATTTTTCAATTTCCATGTAATGCAAAAATGGGTGAAATCTCGATTTCACCCTATGCACTCTCTATATTTCCTATTTTCTGTTATGTTCCTGTTACAGTCTGTGTCAGACCATGCTGTTTAAGATGAGATGTCGTTATGCCTCATCATTTTCTATTTTGGATTGGAAACTTCCATATCACTAAAGAATATTTTGTCCCAAAAATATCTGGTCTAAAAGACCAAACCGCAGACTCAGTAAAGAATCTGAATTTTCTGGCAGAAGAAGTTGTAGTCTGGGTATCATATTTTGTAATTTTGAGGTTTTGCTCTTAATGTATATCTGAAGAGCCATTTCGAAGAATAATATAAAGTCTGTCTGTTGCGATAATGGATTCCTACTGAAATGGATGAACATTATGTATTTCCTCGATGTATTTGTTCAGTTTAACGTTCATTGCACTCATATTTTCCTTCTTGTTATCGTTGCTTTCGGAATGCGGGTGTTCTATGAGTTAGGTATGAATTTATCTTCCAATGGTACTCATATCATAATTTACAGTAGCATCTTAAATATGGCTCGAGGCACGATTTCTGTTCCAAGTTCATTTTTCCATATCGTTTTCCTCTAAGTTCTCTAAAGGGTGGATTCTTGTACTTGTCTAAGCCCACCTCGCTTTGACTTTTTCTAACCATTCCACATAGTTTCACATCCTAATTAACTTTTATAACTGTTCATTTGGTTCACATTTGGCCCTGTTTGCAACAACTTTATTTCATAACTGCTTCAGGCCCATTCTGAGCAGGCCTTTCTCTCTACAACTAAATTTCCAGCCACTATTCTTCTTTCTCTGAGATCCAGGACCACCTTTCAAAATATTTCCATCTATTTGTTATCAGGAGGTTCCCTTTTACAAGCATACAGAATAACCTGAAATAACTACTATCCTAAGATGTCCTAGTCACTTGTCTTTGGCAACTCGAGGCTGTCCCTAGGAGTGACAACAAAGTCCATGTCAATCGTTGCCAATTCATGGCTTGTCCAAGTGTCGATACAAAAGTCATATTTGTCAATATATTTTTCCACATCACATGCGGAATGTAATTTTGTAATTTCCAAAAAATAAGAGAATGTAAAATGTGTGGAAGCCTAAGGGCCCCACATGGAATGTGAAAAGTCACTAGAGAGTTCTAAAGTCATGTAGAAGCTCAAAGGTCACATAGGAATTCAAAAAGTCATACTAGGAGCTCAAGAGTCATGAGGGAGGTCAAGAGTCACATGGGAGGTGGAGATTCATCTCATTTGTTATAATTAAGCACTCATAAACTCAACAAAAGGGCTTCCAACTTTGGACTTTTCACTTTGGCTTCTCTAGCTTGGCATAGGAGAGAAGATCTTTCTTTGGAGGATCAAGTAGTGACTTAATGTTCCACTATTGGGCTAGTGTGGCAGCATTGTAATTGTGTATATTGGGACTTTCACTTAATATATGAAGCTCTTAGAACCGACGCACTTTCATGCATACGTTGTGAATTATTGTGATACTATTCTTTCATCGTTTGCGGTGTAAGTTTATGTTAACACATACTAATGAAAATGAACTATTTCATTGGATTTGGTATGCATATTGTTGAATGTGCATTGTTACTTGTTTTTATGATCGTTGTTATCTTGTGAACTACTTTGCAGGTTAACTAACGATCCTCTCATGCTCTTATGTGTCTCTTTTAGGATAGCACTATTACTTTTCTTCTAGAATCTCACTCTTTCCTTGCCGTGAAAGTACCTTATATACATTTTGATCGTATGCCTCACAGTCTCAAATTACTTGTTTGTTTCAAAGAATGCTTGTATAATCTCTTATGTTGATAAGTGCATCCAACGAAAATTCCTAAGGAATAATGGCAATTGACCTTATTTCTGGATGAGGCTCCTACTCCAAATGGTGTGAGGTCTAACTGTAACTTCATACCGAGAAGACCCCTTTGGTTGATAGATTTCCAGCACTATCAATAGAAATATTACAAGCATATGTATGAGGTTGGAAGGTGGAGGGTAAAGAAGTCAAAGGGTCGGGCAAAACTAGGTAACTGACAAAAAACATGATTGTGAGGATCATTCATAGGGGCTTACCTTACACGTGGTGTAACTGTCACGGGATCAGCAAGCACAGTTCAACTATGGAAGGCAAGCAAGCATTGCTACCTCACAATGCGCAGAGGAATGAGAGAAATTTGCGATAAAACTCAGGGTGAAAATGAATTGGGGTGGGGGGTTTATATAGAAATTCCACGTGTACTAGCGCATTAAATGAGCATTAAATGTTTTTTCGTGAGTGGAACTACACTATAGGATTGTGTTTTGCTAGCTTGTAGAGATGCATTGCATTAGCCTGCAAGGGTGCAAGGTGTTGGACTATAGAGGTGTGTTGCACTAGCTTGCAGAGGTGTGTTGTGCTAGCTATTTTCCAAACATCCTTTAGTTAAAATTTCCCTTTATTTTTTTCTCAGTGTGTAAAGAAAGGTTTGAGGAACTTAACCATACTAATGTTTATTATTTGAATCAAGGGACTCCAAAATTTTGGCTCTAGTTGAAAACAAATTGGGGTTGTCGTAGCTGCTAAAAAAACTCCCTGGTGCCATTAATTCACTTGAGCCACTTTAAGACATTCCTAAGTGTCTCTTATCTTATCTTTTACTACATCTACCCAAAGGACGTGTGCAATTGTTGTGATAGGGGTGTTCAAAAAATAATATGTTGATAGAGAATAAACCTGCTAAAGGAAACAAAGAAAACAAGGCGCTCAATGGAGGCGATGTGGCAAAGTAACATTCTACAAGGTTCCATGCTATTAATAGTGATAGGATCACTTAATTTTTCCTACAGAAAGGAGGCTACCAAACTATTCCATTTCCCAAAGGAATTGTATGATAAGAGAAACGAAAGATGGAGAAAAATGTTGTGGTATGGGGTTCCCAAGTAAAAGTATAAAAGCTACAACAAGTGAAAATCGAGGGAATGAACACTCAAAGGTTCAAGACCAAGTTAGGAGAAGGTATTGGAGTGAAAGTTGCATATAATTATCTAATAAAACAAGACAAAGAGACTCGAACAATATGTTCTCAGTTGGCACATAAATTGTTGAGGCAACAACGCTGCTAGATAAAAGAGAGGAAGGCCAAAAGAAATGTGTGCACCTAGGGGTTATGTAAAAACATGGCCCCCAAAAGACAGGGAACAAGAGGGCCTCTTTCCCAATAAAATCCAACACAGACTTCATAGAGAATCCATGGAGTAGCCAAGAGGTGCCAAAGGGTTGACTAGTGGAAAAGGCCTTGTTGAAAAGGGAGGGTAAATGAAATAGGAAGCGAAAGATAGGGAACAAAATGGGGAGGAGAACATGAAATTTCCTTGCAACAACCGGAAATTAATCTTCTAACTTATGCAGTTTATTTGGCTTGAAAATTATTATGACAAATAACGATTAATTCACTGCTATGATTTGCAAAAATAAATTCAAGGCCTAACAAAAATAATGCACACACAAATAGATGACACCAATATTTTTGGATAATAGTCCCTGGAGAAACCCCAATGTGGAGAAAACTCGTTCAGCAGATGAGTTTTTATATTATTATTCTTCAGCAAATTAGAGAGTACACCAACTACTTGCCTTTCACTGGCAAAGATCTAGGAAATTTCATCATTGCCAAAATAAATCTAGAAACTCAATGTTTCCTACGCAAAATGATTTCGACCTCCTTAATGTGATTCACACTCCTTCCTGTAGCACACTGGCAACTAGAAATGCACACTGGAAACTGGAAATGTGCACTGGCTAAACTAGAACTCAAGCTGCTACAAGAAATTTGTTCCTACAACCCCTTCGTCCGCCTACAACTCGCACTTCCTCTGGAACCTATCTCCAACAACTGGAAATCGATCTGCTACCAAGATTTGTGCATTGTATAATACCCACCTCCTGGTATGACCTATCTAGAGATAACTTCGACCTCTCTTCCTGTCACTGGAACGCTAGCAAATATGTGGATATCCTCTCTAGAAATCTTCTCTCAAATTCTCTATTGAAACCTCGTTGTTGTTGTCTCCCTCTGCTTCAACTACACCCTTGCTAATTAGTGCAACTGGGTAAGTCGAACTACTCAAGTGTCTATGTCTCTCCAAGCCCCATCGATTTGCTCTTATAATCTCTCGTTGAGCAATCAACAGCCATGATCTAATCACAATTGATGACTAATATCATCTTAACCCCATCAAGTGACTTTTCCAAAAGTCTCTAAGCAAAATTGATTTTCCTCAATTAATCTGATTTAATTAACCAGTTTTCCTAAATTAGACTTACGAAAAATATTTAATAATTGGCTAATTAATCTAATTGAGGCGTTTTTCGCGAAACCTTTTCTAGGTACTATATAAAATGTGTTCCTTAGCCTCATAGATGCCATAGTCTACAGAGACTGGAACACCTATCTACTACTACCAAAAACTAACAAAGAATTCTCCCACGAAAGGAAAAGCAAAATGTGGAGAAGGGGGTTAAACCCATGAGAAACCACTAAAACACTGCACTATATTAAGACTTTGATGTTGGCCCAAGTTGGAGTAATAAAAAATTGAACAAATAGTTCAAGAGCCAAACTATTTATCACTCTCCAAGGAGACGAATGGCCTGAGAGCTAGATGGAGCCACATAAGGTCCAACGCTAATCTTGGGAAAAGACAATCATGGGCCATAATGAGAAAAGTTAACAATCTAGGTTGTTGGAGTTTTGCTTCTATCAAGGGATTTGGCTTCATGCTTCACATATTTTGCATATTTCATTATAAATTTAAAGAAAACGTTTCATTTATCTAACTCCTTCCACGATTGAGTAAAAGTAAAAAATGAGGAAAAGGAGATAGGTTCCTTTATAATCATTTAAAAATCCCATAACAAAATTGAATTGGTCCCTTAGGCCAATGTCTCTGATGATATTAGTGAATATATTATTTCCTATGAGGTGTAATGAGATTAGTGAATATATTATTTGCTATGAGGTCATTAATTTCCTTTTGGAAAGTCTAAATAATTAAGTTGTGAAAATGAGTAAGGGAGAGAGGTATTTTTGCAATTTGGATGAGAATCCAACTTATAATAATGAAAAATGATCCAAATAGTAGGCACTCATAAAATAAATTAAACAAAGGGGTAGGTACCACTATGCACCCTATGTTCAAGATTGAGAGCCACAAAACAAGGGTGAGTGCTCCCAAACTCCTTTAATTGCATGGTATAGTCCACAAATTCATAAAATTCAAAGGAAACAAAGGCCAAGGATGTCCAAGAATCCAAAAGTCAAGGTCAAAAGGCAAAGGATGGGATTTTAACCCATGAAACAAAAGAAGGCATATGGGCCTCACCAATGAGGGGGGTCTTTAACAAATACTTAGGCAAAGACAAGGCAAAGTATCCTCCACTGCATTAATTTTATTAAACAATTGTCATTAGCTCATTAAAACAAGTCATCAAATGCAATCTCCCATTTGGTTGTGTTACAGCAAAAATTTCACACTTCTTAAAATAAAGTCCTAAAGTTCAAATGTGAAACTCTATGTAACTCAAGAAGGGGGAAACTGTGACCTCACCATATCTCTTCTCACTTCTAGCTATATATCCTCCAGCTCAAGGGGGGGTTCTCCCTAGTAGATCTTAGGGATCTGGTGGCTCAATCAAACTAAGTCAAGAGCCCCCTAAGAATTCTACTTCTATTACCACCAATCAAAGGATTGAATAGTTAGGGTTTAAGGTGAATCTTGAAGATAGAATTGTAAGAGACTTTTTTGGGGTAATTTCCAATTTTGAGTTCGAAGGGAAGACAATCAAGGAATTACAACGTGATTCAAGAGAGTGAACCCAAGCAACGTGGCTTTAAGGATTTGAAAAGAAGGGTGATGGAGTACAGAAGAACAATGTCTTAGCTTTCCAATGTATTCGTGGGCATATGGGGTCAAGTAGCAACACACCTGAGAAGAAATGGAGTAGATCTAGGTTCAAAGACTTAGGGAGACCCACATGTGTCCCTTGGACTTTTTACCTACGTTGGTGAAAATAGTAGTGAAGAAGGTCTTCTTGACTCATGCCTTAGTGAAGAAAGACCACGATCTGTCCTTCATTTAGCATGCACAAATTCGCAGTTTTAGGCCGAGTTCATGGAACAGTTAATTCATGTGTGGAGTTGGTGGAGCAGTTTAGCAGACTTCTAACATGTAGTTCTAATTTAGAGTAAGATGAGTAGGAGACCTTCAGTCTTAATTAAAGAAGGATGTGTTTACTAGTAGTTGATTCAATTAACAAGACGAACTCCACTTTTGTTCTAAATCCATACTTTCCAGAATTAGAGTTTAGGACGATCGAATTCCTTATAAGGAGGATGAAGGCACATCTTTCTATCATTATTGTTGCACGTTTTGTGTGAGGAGAGCTTCTTGCTATGAGAGCATATCGAGGAGGAGCTTGTACGCAATTTTTTTTAAATAATTTCCTTGTAGTTTTGCACTAGGATTTAGGAGTAAATCCCTAAATAATAGGAGACTTTTATGCACTAGGAAATATGGAGAAACTGTGCAAGGAAAGAGGAGTTGGTTCAGGTTTTCTTCAAGGAGTTTCAGTTAAGTATTAGCAGTGAGAACAAGTTGTTTTCTATTGAAACAGAATGGCCTTGTAAAGACAACTATTTGCTCACTCAAATTTTTGTCAATAAAATTCTACAGCAAGGAGAGGGTTTTCCCAGTTGGTTTCCCTAGAGAAATCATTGTGTTACTATGTGACTGTGTTTCTTTATCTCTGCATTCTTATTCCACTACTTATTTAGAATAGAGAGATTTTGTGTCTTGGTGAATCGAAGTTAGTTTTAGTTGTTTATTCAAGCAGTTGCAGAATTTCAACGAAAATCGATATGGTAACAGAGAAGAGATCAACATAAAGACCATGACCAGAGATCAATTTGTGAAGAACAAAGATCATATTTGTAAGGAGCAATTCTTTGGACAAGGAGGATGGCATACCAAGGACTAAGAGAAAATCATTGAATCATTGTTTAGGTGGAGCATCTAACTTCTCATGGAAGGAAAGGATCACAATAGTGTTGGAAACCAGTGGGGTGGGAGAATTTGGCAAGAGCGCTATACTGCCGCCACAAGATGCCCAACGTTTGGTCCATCGTACTGAGATAGATGCTCTAGATGCTCTCAACAGGAGATTGGAAGAGGAGGACTTTGTTATGATCTCTCATTTCTGGTAGGGTACTATTGATGAGGATGGATGGTAGGTGGACAGTGTTGCGTCAAAACATATGACAGGGTCACATGAGCTTTTCGAGACTCTAGTTGAATGGGACTCGAAATTGCACATGGTGTTGGGCGATAAGATTCAGAAGGAGATCCGATGATTGAGAGTTGTGCCATTCAGGATGGAGATAGGAAGGGTGATGCCAGTCCAAGATGTACTATTTGTACCAAGACTCAGATATAGCGTGATACCTATCTCAATAATCAAGAATAAGGGGTTTGAGGTCTTATTCCAAGATGGGAAGGCAAGACTCAGGCCCAGAGGTTCAAGTTCCACAGGTATTGTGCTTGGAGTTAGAGAGCATGGTCTATACAGGCTAACGGGAAAGCCTATAGATCATGGGAAGAAGAAGCATGCAGACCAAGTGCAGGTTCCAAAGAAGCAGTTGTAGGTGCAAACTTCATAGGTACAGGTACAGGTTACAGAGACGAAAGTCCATGTTCCAGAGGCTCAGAGGGAGTCGAGTTCTCGCAGGAGCTTGCAGATTCAGAGGGAGACTTTGCAACCCAACAAGAGAGCATGGTCAGTGGGGAGCAAGGGTGCTCCTACAACTGCCAAGAAGGAATCATGGAGAGAGTGGAAGACACTCCAGGAGGAGAATAAGAAGCAGGATGCTTCCAGTGATAGTGACACTTTTGAGAGATGTGTAGTTCATACTACAGTGCGCAGTGGTGAGTGCTAGGAGTTGGGAAAGTGTTGTGAGTAGTGATGATGACGATGATGAGTTACTTCCTAGTCTTGGAAGTATCTCCCTCGCTAAGAGGGAGTGTTGACTTTTGAGTAGCTTGGGAAGTACTCCAAGCCCTAGGGTTTGACGTTTGGAGGGTAGAGAGCCACAAAAGTCATTCGTGGGCTTGAAACCCAAGGTTGGGGTTTTGCACCCATCGATGTTTGGGGAAAAACCATGGATCATTTTGGACATGTGATCGATGGAGATGATAGATGATAGCGAGGAGAATCCAACTCTTCTAGAATCATCGAAATCCAAGATGTCCTTGATGAGATTTGAATTTCTGAAGTTGACAATGAATTTTGGGCATTTAAGTCATGTAGGCGGAAATGTCCAAAAGACATGTCACTTAGTAAATTCAGTGGATCTCCCTTGTTTGGTATAAATAAGAGGTGATTAATGTTCATTTGAGACATCCAAGTGAGTAATACATGGGCAACAAGAAGAATGAAGAAGAAACACGGCTAAGGGAATAACGACACCTCTGTTTGGCCGCAGGATAGAAGGCATTTCAACGAGGGAAGAAAGGTTTGTTTGGTAGCCTTTCCATGACTGTTTGAAGGGTTGTATTGGTGATAAATAAGTGTGGGTTTCTTTGTTTTTTTGTGCAGGTCGTAAGCATAGGAGGTTGGTGTGGGTAGGCCGCAGACCTTAACACCTAAGAACAGGGTTGTGTGGGGTTGTTTGGGAGTTAATAAGTGCCCAGATCACCAACATGTAGGCAGAGGAGTCTCATAAAGGGAAGCCGCAGCTGAGAAGGGACTATGAGGGTGTGTTGTAGGGCTAACGTAGGTCACTATTATGCCCTAACCATGTCACAGTCATACAACAATTTGTCACCGGACTTGGGTTATGTTTGCATCCAGATTTCACTCTTATTGGGCCTAGGTTTAGACCAATTTTGGATCAATATTGTTGCAGACTATGGGATCCATTTGGAGGGCTTGACTTGGTGGTTAGAAGCCCCTCCTAGGAGTAGATTTCACAATGATGGAAGGCAAGATTGAGGCCCAGAGGCTCAAGCTCCGCAAGTATTGTGCTTGGAGTTAGAGAGCATGGTATATACAGGATAACGGGCAAGCCTATAGATCATGGGAAGAAGAAGCAGGCAGACCAAGTGCAGGTTCCAAAGAAGTAGTTGCAGGAGCAAGCTTCAGAGGTAGAGTTACAGGTTACAAAGACAAAAGTCCAGGTTCTAGAGGCTCAGAGGGAGTCGAGTTCTAGCAGGAGCTTGCAGATTCAGAGGGAGACTTTGCAGCCCAACAAGAGAGAATGGTCAGTGGGGAGCAAGGGTGCTCCTACAACTGCCAAGAAGGAATCATGGAGAGAGTGGAAGACACACCGGGAGGAGAATAAGAAGGCGGATTCTTCCAGTGATGGTGACACTTTCAAGAGAGGCGTAGTTCATACTACAGGGATTGTTGCAGTGGTGAGCACCAGGAGTTGGGAAAGTGTTGCGAGTAGTGATGATGATGATGATGAGTTACTTCCTAGTCTTGGAAGTATCTCCCTCGCTAAGAGGGAGTGTTGACTTTTGAGTAGCTTGGGAGGTACTCCAAGCCCTAGGGTTCGGGGTTTGGAGGGTGGAGTGCCACAAAAGTCATTCGTGGGCTTTAAACCCAAGGTTGGGGTTTTGCACCCTTCAATGTTTGGGGCAAAACGATGGATCATTTTGGACATGTGATCAATGGAGATGAGAGATGATAGCGAGTAGAATCCAACGCTTCAAGAATCATCGAAATCCAAGATGTCCTTGATGAGATATGAATTTTTGAAGTTGACAATGAATTTTGGGCATTCAAGTCATGTAGGCTTGAAGTGGAAATGTCTAAAAGACATGTCACTTAGGAAATTCGGTGGATCCCCCTTGTTTGGTATAAATAAGAGGTGATTAATGTTCATTTGAGACATCCAAGTGAGTAATACAAGGGCAACAAGAAGAATGAAGAAGAAACACGGCTAAGGGAATAAGGACACCTCTATTTGGCCGCAAGATAGAAGGCATTTCAACGAGGGAGGAAAGGGTTGTTTGGTAGCCTTTCCATGACTGTTTGAAGGGTTGTATTGGTGATAAATAAGTGTAGGTTTCTTTGTTTTTTGTGCAGGTCGTAAGCATAGGAGGTTGGTGTGGGTAGGCCGCAGACCTTAACACCTAAGAACAGGGTTGTGTGGGGTTGTTTGGGAGTTAATAAGTGCCCAGATCACCAACATGTAGGCAGAGGAGTCTCATAAAGGGAAGCCGCAGCTGAGAAGGGACTATGAGGGTGTGTTGTAGGGCTAACGAAGGTCACTATTATGCCCTAACCATGTCACAGTCATACAACAATTTGTCACCGGCCTTGGGTTATGTTTGCATTCAGATTTCACTTGTATTGGGTCTAGGTTTAAACCAATTTTGGATCAATATTGTTGCAGACTATGGGAGTCATTTGGAGGGCTTGACTTGGTGGTTAGAAGCCCCTCCTAGGAGTAGATTTCACAATGATTGGAATGGGTGCCATTGCACTGATGGAGGGCTGCGTGTTGGTGACCCAAAGTAGCCCTTGACAAGCAGTCATAAAGAGAGCTTGACAACTGAAGGGTGGGTGAAGTTGATGAGCCTAATGTGCAATACACTGATGGACTAGTGGATTGCTAGAAGGCAGACTGGATAGCTCAGGTATTGGTCAGCCTAGAAGAGTACATTGGATCAACCCGTGTTCATTGTAGCAGAAGCGACTTGCAGCAGTGATAGGTGGCAGCCCTCCTGGAGACTCTATGTGTTGTCCTTTGATGGACTAATGGGCAGCTAGAGAGAAGATTAGAAGAGGACAGACAAGACGAGATAAGACATAGATGTTGTGATTGTGCACTAGAGCAGCGAGATTGTCATTGTATCTTGTATTCTTTCACTTGTGGATAATTGAGGGCCATTATCCCTTGTACGAGAGCCCTATACTAATGTATTACTCAGTTGGTTTAATATACTGAAGATTGGGTCGTTGAACATATTTGTAAAATATTTTGTAAAAAGTTGTCTATAATTGTGCATGTGTGATTTACTGCAATTTATATTATGTTGTGCAAAAGTAGCTTTGGTGAGATTCTTGGTTTGGTAGCATCATAGATTTTAAGATTCTATCCTAGATCCCAAGATCGTGGAAAGTCAACAAGTAACACGTGGTATATTGATTCCAAAGCGTCCTTCCACATGACAGAGAACAGGGAGTATTTCATCCAGCTAAAGGAGAAGGACATGCAATTTGATATCAAGCTAGGAGATTATGGCAAGTACACATCTAGGGGAGTTACTATTCTCAGCTTTGAGAGGGAATCTGGGAGCCCTCTCCATCTCAGTGAGGTCCTCTATGTTCAAGGGTTGAAGAAGAACCTTGTTTCAGTGGCTACCCTTGAGGACAAGAGCTATGATGTCATCTTCAAGAGAGGTAAGGCATACCTCAAGCACTTAGCTTTGGATCAGTGAAGTAGATAGGTATGAGGGTGAGGAACATCTACAGGTTGCAAGTAGAGATTTGCAAGGCTTGAGCAGCAAGACATGTGGTGAGAAGAGAAGAGATGTTGGAGAACTCTGGCACAAGCGCATGGGACACTTACATCATGGGGCATTGAAGATTCTTCAGTAGATAGCCACAGGACTACTAGCATGCAACTTTGATCAACATGATGTGTGCAAGGGGTGCACACTTTGAAATTATGCCAAGACTTCTTTTCAGGGTTGAGATAGCATAGCCAAAGGGATTTTTGAGCTAGTGCATTCAGACATATGCGGGCCCTTCTCTTCTCCGCCTCTTATGAGACACATGTATGTTACCTTCACTGATGATTATTCTTGGAAAAATTGGATATTTTCTATGAAGATAAATATGAGGTCTTAACCAAGTTCATGGAGTTTAAGGTCTTGGTAGAAAACCAAACTGGGAAGAAGACCAAGGTATTGAGGAGTGACAATGGTGGAGAATGCCTTCAAGGACTTATGTGTCAAGGAGGGAATTAGGAGAGAGTTGATAGAACCCCATCAATCTCAACAGAATCGGGCGGTTGAGAGGAAAAAAAGACAACATTTTTGGAGAGCCCAAGGCCATGTTGCATGATCAGGGACTGCCTATGTTCTTGTGGGTACAAGAATGCAACACAAGGTGCTTAGACGAGTCACACCAAAGGAGGCCTTCACAGGAAAGAAGCCTGATGTTTCACACTTTTGTATCTTTGGCACAAAATTTTATTGCAATGTGTCCAAAGATCGCAAGAAGAAGTTGAAGCCCACAACGGAAAAGGGGATTTTCATGGGATACAGTGAGACAACTCAAGCATATAGGGTGTATCTACTAGGAATCAAGAAGACATTTCTCAGGTAGGATGTGACGTTTGAGGAGTCTAGAGCTCTGAGGGAGTCCTTAAAGCGAGAGAAGGTTGGAGTACCTGAGATGGAGGAGCTACTCGCTCCCAATGAGGAGGCTCAACCAATATCACAGATTGAGTCACAACTAGGTGGAGAGCTTCAGTCTTGATTGAAGCAAGGACGTGTTTACTAGCAGTTGACTTGGTTAACAAGTCGAACTCCACTTATGTTCTAAATTCGTACTTGCCAGAACTAGCATGATCGAAATGCTTATAAGGAGGACAAAGGCACATCTTTGAAACATTTTTGTTGCACTTTTTGTGTGAGGAGAGCATCTTGCTAGGAGAGTGTATCAAGGATGAGCATATACGTAGTTTTGTTGAGAGAATTTCCTTACAGGTCTATCACTATGACAGGAAATAGGAGATTTCTAGCGCTAGGAAATAGGGAGAAACTGCGTAAGGAAAGAGGAGTTGGTTCAGGGTTTCTTCAGGGAGTTTCAACTAAGTAGTGGCAGTGAGAACAAGTTTTTTCTATTGAAACAAATTTCCTTGTAAAGAGAACTATTTTCTCAAATTTTTGTCAATAGAACTCTATGGAAAGGAGAGCATTTTCCCAATTGGGTTCCCTACCAAATTATTTTGTTATTGTGTGACTGTATTTCTTTATGTCTCCATTCTTATTCTGTTGCTTATTTAAAGTATATAAATTTTGTGTCTTGGTGAATCGATGTTAGTTTCAGTTGTTCATTCAAGCAGTTGTGGAATTTCAAGGAAAATCTACAGAGGCATGCTACAATATTCAAACATGGGATAAGTGAGTGAGCTCCACTTAGGTTATTTCAAAAGATCTTGATAAGAGGTTTAAAGAGGCTTGGAGAAAATTTAACTTCAAAGACTAGGGCAGGCCCACTTGTGTACCATAGAGGTTTGGGCTAGCTGTCTTGCAATCTTCAGGGATGAGATAAGGGAGTGAGCTCCACTTCGGTCATCTCAAAATAACTTGGTGGGGGATGTGTTCAAGAGGGACAATCAAATAAAATTACCAGCAACACTATGGTAAATATTTAATAAACCTTATCCATAACCATAACCAAGATGAAGAAAGACCACTTAATCAAATCACCATGATTCATTCATGTTCCACCAATATTCATCTATGAAAAGAATACTATCCACATCCAAAAGGCCTTCCTCATCAATATATACCAATATTCATTCAAGAGAAGAAAAATATTCACATCAGCAAAATCCTCCAAGAGGTTTCTCTACTTATTCCTCCATAGCCAAAATTAAGAAACAGAATATTTCAGAGATCTCTGACTTGCAAAGGGATTTCTCCCCCAATCCCACCATAAGAAAATGAGATGAAGTGCACCTCTATTTATAAAGGAGGTGCTCAACTTCCTTTACATTAAAGTATCATTTTCATAGGCTAAAATCCCCTAACATAGCCTATGAAAGAGTTAAAATCCTATTTTCCTAGGCTAAAATCCCCTCATATAGCCTATGAAGGAGGTAAAAATCCCTCTTCACTAATTAAATAATCTAAAATACAAATAGAGGCTTTATCAAGCCAATTGTACAATGCTAAAGGGGAGGAAGCCCTCAAAAGTAATATGTCTCCTTAAATGAGGGGAATAAGTGTGTTTGGCATAATATCCAACCTCAAAACGCCCTTTGAAGGTTCCCCTTCCTCCACAAATTCAATAGGTACAATCTCCAAGTGTGGGAAAGTGGGCCCTCAAGGAAAAGAAACCACCCAAACTAATGACAAGTGAGAGCTACATGTTTAGCCTCAAAAGATTCTCTAACATATCAACCATATCTACCAATTAGCATGCAACACTTCCTTAAACACCAGGTCCACAATAATCATTTATCCAATAAAACAAGGGAAAATTGTTGATCAATGGTTGTCATTGATGCCAACCCAAGCAGCACCAAGGGCTACCCCGATCTTGCATGGGCATTTTGACTTGACAACTTACTCTACTCTGAGTCAAGGATCTTTTGGATGGATTCTACTCGTGGAGATGTTTTCGTTGATATATGGCACGCCACGTAATTCTTCACGGTTTGAGAGATATTTGTGTTTGAAGTTAGTAAGCCTAATTAGTGGGCTAAAACCCCATGGGGTTGTGGCATAGCACTCATCATTGGTTGTGGTCATTGAATAGTCAATAATTAATAATGTTTTAAGCTCGTAAAATCCCTCCAACGTTCACTTGTTGAAGACCCTCTCAACCTAAGAATTTCTATAAATTATGCCCCTCGTATCCTCCTCATGGAAGGATTTCGCTGCTTCAAACAAGTCATCGTGGCATTTTCGCTATGACTTTTTTTCTACGAAGCTTCAGAAGCTGAAATTAAAACCCATTTGAGCCGAAATCTTATGAACCTCGTGAAAAAATTTTAGATCTTGGTTCGCTATATTTTTGGAGATATGATATGGGGAAGTTAGGGTTTTTGCAAGCTCCCAAATTCCACCTTGGGAAAATCGTCACAACTTTCTCTCTGAGCATTGGATTCAAATTTCGTAAGTGACAGAAAGAGGACGAACTATATTTTGTTGGGTATTGTTGTTAGGACCGAAGGTCAAAATAGTGACACATGGCACTTCGTACAAATTCACTCTACTGAGCCAATCTATAATCAGGGCATTGTGGGAGATTGGGCATAACTCTTTCTCTAAAAATCCAATATCGATTAGACCTGTGGGGTTGGAAAGAGGACTTAGAGGGCTACCACAGGACAAAATTTCAGACCTTGGAGATCCGAAATTACATAGATACAAAAAATTCAATATCGAGCTTCTAGAAGCCAAGAAAAGGTATGCATTCAAGGATAACTGCAGTAAGGACCACACATCAACAGTCAAGGGTATGTCTGCTACAGAAAGGTATGTGTGATTAGAGTTTGAATTTGAATTTGAATATCATCTCTGACATGTGTTTTTGCAGGAGAGTGTAAGTATTTTGTATGTATGTTTGTTTGGGTTTTGTTCATAAATGTTGAACGTATTTACATTTGAATTTTGAATATTTCTCTCACATATGTTTTGCAAGACAGTGTAGGTATTTTGTTTGTATATTGGTTTGGGTCTTGTTCATTAATGCATATGCAGGAAGTAGGAAACAATAGGACAACCCAGACACATATTAGAAGGACGTGCAACGCCAAAGTACCATTACTTGAAGCAAGTACAACGATACCTCAGCAGCTACTAGTGATCCAAGAAACATGTCAAGTCAAGTATCAGGTTGTGTCAAAAGTCAGTGTTGTAAAAATCATCATTGTAAAATTGTAAAAGAGTCATTATTGTAAAAGATTCAATCTGCGTACAGGTTGGTGTTAGTTTGGTGCATGAAGCCACCTACAGGTTGGAGCCTTTGAACACTTCAAGGTGGTAGGTCGGTCTAGGATTTCGGGGTATCCATTCAGTTGACTACTGAAGAAACCAAGGCATTGGGGCGTCCTTCCATTGGGAGTTGGAGAAGAATGTTTTTCTAGAATTCTAGGAAGTTGTAACTTTCATTTCAGTTGGAGCTTAATATTAAAGAATTTATTAGAAAAGCGTTCAATGGTTTTTGACCCGGAGGGGGTTTTCCACCTAAAATTCGTGTGCCTATTGTGTTCTATTGTTTACTGTTGTTACTGGATAAACATTAACAATAATTGAAGATTAACTAATGCTCTGAAAAGATTTAAAAGTGCTAATTGATAAGGAATATTGACTCACCCCCCCTCTCAGTATTTCCAACAAAAATGAACTTCAAAATCCAACCACCTAGACTAGCAAATTCCCTCCCATGTGGACACTACAATGCTCGATGGAAGAACACTCCCCTTAATCATCAATTAACTCCTTCAAATAGTTCAACCCTTCTCAAATCCACGTTAGCATTAAAATTTTATGAAGTTCGTCCCTCATCAGCATTCCAAGGTTAGCTTACCTTAGTTTTGAGTGTTGTAAGCCATCCCAGTCCCAAAAATTGTTGCAAAAATATGTATATATATAACCAAGCATTGAGGGTCTACCATTTCATCATGTCCTTAGTTCAATACATACTCAGCACCCCCAAATAGACCACAAGTCAAGAACAAAATGATACACAAGATGGTAAAAGACACAACCCATTTATACGAAGACTCCAACCCACTATGTTATAAGCACCTTCGTAATTTAATATCAAAGAAAATTTCCACTTCAATTAGTATCTTCTGGAATATCCCAAATTTTAATTGTTCATTTGAGGATATTAACAGAGTTTATTGGGGAGGTGATATGCATAGCACACTTTTGCAGTTTGAGTTTTGGAGACGATTTCGGCTTGAGGAGCTTAGGTGAAAAGGAAATATTGCAGCTCATTGGCGGGTGGGGGCCGCAAGAGAGAGAATTCGATCAAGAGGGGTATGCACTTGTGGAGGAAGAGAGAGAAAAAGGGAATGCGCACTTGGGGAGCAAGAGAGATAAAAAAAAAGGGGTTGAAATAGTGGATAGTGGGGGTCACCAAGGGAGAGAGAGGCCAATAATTATAAATAGATCAAAAAGGCTCTCATCTGAGATATCTTGCATAATTTTATATCTCATCACTAGTTCTCTCGAGTTCTTAAGCCAATACAACCCGTGCTGTTTAGCGTAAGGATTTCCCGAGCGGGAATTCCACTCTACCTTCGATGAAATTCAAGTGTCACCCTAGGAGAGCAGAGAGTTCTCCATTCAGGACTTTTCTAGACACTTAATTGCAGAGCACACTTCAGTTGGTGCGTGTTGCCAAGGGCGTAGAAGAAAAATTCGTGGAGCTAATTGGAACCAGTTTAGTGGGTGCTTTGGACCAGGATTTTGTCAAGAGATTCCTTTGCTTTGGAGGGTGGTTTTGGAGCATTCTTGGGAGCTGAAGTGAAGGGAGTTTTGGGGGACGAATTTCTTCCCAATAGACAGTGCACATGAGTTTCAGGAGAGAGGTTGCACGGGCATAGAAGCAAGAGGAGTGGGGAGTCTGGGCTACAAGAAAGAGGGGAGTTCTTGAGGAGAATTTAGCCAAAGTTGGGGTAAATTTCCAGTGGTGGATTCAGCAGTATCAATACTATGGGACGTGTTCTGGTTATACTGGAAAGTTGCACTTGTTGAGGATCACTAGGGAGCAGTGAATTCAACCCAAACCCCTTTTGGGTTTTTGTGGGTTTATTGAGAGGGATCTCTACCCAATGTTACAAAAAAATTTGGGCCGTATTCGGGCCTGAGATCCACATTCTTACAACAGGGAGAATTGCTAGTTTGAAGGGAAATTCACATCACTTTATAGGAACAATTTTTGCTTGGAGTTGAGTCGAACCCTTCCTGGGAATTTCTGGGGTTTAGGAGGGGGAGGGGGAGGAGGAGGGCCACTAGATATGGCACTATGTAGAGGTGGTACTCTCTCAAGGGTGTGAAAATTTCACCACTAGAAATTCTATTGCAGCAACTGGAATTAATTCTTCTAATTGTTAATTAATTTAGCAGTTTATTGCTACAACAACAACGAATTAATCACACTACAATCTTAAAAAAAAAATGTTGCGGAAGATAAACTAGAAACTGAGAAAATACAGGCACACATACAAAATTATGACAATTATTTTGGACTAAAGTCCCCGGAAAAACCCAACTTAGGAAAACCAGTGCAGCAACTGAGGGTTTTAATTATTAAGCAGTAGTGAGAAAATTCTGAGTACAACTGGATGCTGAAAATTGGCAATCCTATAGAGAAAATACTAGCAAAAATCTACCGAGGAATTTTCCTCACCCCACAAGCGATCCGGCACTGAATACTGTCCTTTGAAACCCCTCCACAAATTGCCCTGCGTCAACCTCTGCACAGGCACAAACTCGTGTTGCTTGGATCTCACACACAGTTGCCTCTTCAGCCTGCCACCGACTCTGGAAATGTTTCTCTCGATGTCTGCGAAAAATTTTCTGCCTCCGGAAATCTGAAACGACTTCCCGAATATACAAATCGAATTGTCTCTTAGAGGCTTCTGCGCAACCCTTGCGCAACTTCTCTGTCGCTATCTCTGCCTCTTTACAATGTACTCTCCATAACTCGAAAGTCTTCCTTTGGACTCATTATCCCTTCCCCTCTCTGTCTTTGCTTCCCTTCTCTAGCTCGAACGCTTCCGACTACTGTTGTTGCTCTCTGGAGAAATTGAACTGCCCAAGGAAATCGATCTCAATTCTCAAGTGTTTTTCTCCATCTACCCATCAACTTCTTCTTATAATCTCACTGTGGGACTCCAACAGCCAAGATTAAATCTTAATCAATAGCTGAGAATATTTCCTACTCGATCCATGTGATTTTCTAGAGAACTCCCACCTTTTTCAATTAATATTGATTAATTAACTCGTTTTCCTAAGTTTAGACTCGGGAAGTATTTAAAAATTGGTTAATAATATAATTGAGACACTTCTAGGTGGAATTTCCAGAAACGATTTCTGGGTTTTGGATAATTCTTATGTTTTAGCCTCTCCACAAAGTCTCGAGACTAGAACACCTTCGATGCTACAAAAACTAACACTCCCTCTTAGCGAGGAAGGTGCTCTAGTGTTGAACTACTCCAACACCTTGTCTTTGCATCACCCCCTGTACACACTATTGATGTCTGGCCACTGTGACTGCCTTCCACTGCCCACCAAGCACTGTGCAACTCTGATATTGCATGTGTTGTTGTTGACACTGCTATATTGTTGCCGACTCTGCATCTACATTGCAGCTCTCTCTCATTTGTTGTTGCTGCTACAACAACTGACAAGCATCCGAAATATTGAATCAACTGTGTCTCTATGATGCATCTGTCTCCTGGGCATCTGACTGATACTAGCCTTTGCATTTTCAATTGAATAATTTGTGTTGCTACTAACTCTGCATTGAGCCACCAGCTCTGTTGTCAACACTGCATTTGCGCTCAGCACTTGACTGCAACTAGTCTGCAACTGCACTTTGGAATCTAATTGCATCACTAACACTGATCCATCCTGCAATTGAATATTGTGGGCCCTGGTAGAAAGGTAATGATCCATGAGGAAGACACCTCAATGGACCCTGCCCAACCTCTGCATTGCTCTAGGACTATAACTCCATATAGCCCCACCTCAATCCTGGAGGTATCGCTGCAAACATGGCAAAGTCTTCCTCCAACCTAGAGGATAACTTGTCTATCTCTGCGGATCTTGCCACCTGGTCCTACTTCTCCTGCTTATCCTTATTTCTGAGAGGACATTGGGTACCTTAATGGCCAAACTCGCCACACCTGAAGCACTTGACCTTAGATAGGTCCTTCTTCTTCTTCTCCCCCTGTCCCTGACTGCGACACTTTAATGCAAGGGCCACATTTTCCTCTTCATTCTCACCCTTCGAACCCTTATTTTTGCTTCCGTTGATGGAGATATTTACTAGAGCTCGCCTCATCTCCTCCTACTGTAGGTCCAACAACATCATATCCCACCTAGGAAATGTGTCATGGCCCAAGATACTTTGGACAAAGACTTGCCACTCCTCTGAGACACTGCTCAATGCCAAACACACAAGATCTATGCAAGGTGATCACGGATTTCCCGAATCCTGGTGAGGAAGGGATCTATGACTTCACCCTTCTACATCCTGATATTTCTCAGCATCTTTTGCAGGAAGATCTTCCGCTGCTCGGAAGGATTCCGATATAACTGAGCGAGAGCACCCCACATCTCCTTGGCCATATTCTTGGCCGATATATGCGAGACTATATGGTCCCAGAATCCATCCAAGATCATCTGCTTCGCCTTTGCCATCTCTTTCCTGTATTCCTTCAGCTAATCTGCATCGTTCAGTACTGCCACAACAATATTTGCATAGGCCTTTAGGCCAAATTCATCTAACATGAAGGTCATCATGTCCTTCCAAATGACATAGTTGGAGGCTACTTCCAACGTATCCTGATCTTTAAGCCCAGTTATGGCCATCTCTAAAACTGAATCGAAAATCTCCCTCTTCCCCCTGCTCCGCTAATGACGCTGCTATTCGCACTCCCTCCTGGAGTGAGAAAAAAATCTGCTTGCAACCACTGTCGACTGCAACTGGAAATTTGGATTTCTTGTCTATAAATCATCTGAGAGAAATTTCCCTCTAGCAACTACTGCAAAACCCTTCTGCACACAAACAAGGAATCTGCTCATTAAACATTTGGGCTATTGTTGCTCCCCCTGCCTGTTGGAATCACTCAATCTGGCAAGTCGAATTTTTCTACCAACCTGTACTGAAAAATCGAACTACCCAGCAATTCGTACTGCTTGGTTAGGCACTGCACAACCCCCAGAAATTCCTCCTGCTACTCCCTCTAAACAACGAATTTTTTTGCTTTCACTTCTGAGCTCCCCGTTTGATCAAAATCACTCTAATGCCATGTGAAAATTTCACCATTGGAAATTATATTCCAGCAACTAGAATTAATTCTTCTAACTGCTAATTAATTTAGCAGTTTATTGCTACAACAACGAATTAATCAAACTGCGATCTTCACAAAAAAATATTGTGGAAGATAAACTGGAAACTGAGAAAATATTGGCACACACATACAAAATTATGACACAGTTATTTTGGACTAACGTCCCCAGAAAAACCCAACTTGGGAAAATTGGTGCAGTAGCTAAGAGTTTTTATTAAGTAGCAGTGAGAAAATTTTGAGTACAACTCGATGTCGAAAACTTGCAATCCTACAGAGAAAACACTGGCAAAAATCCTGCAAGGAATTTTCCACACCCCACAAGAAATCCGACACTGAAGACTGTCCTCTGAAACCCCTCCACGAATTACTTTGCATCAACCTCTGCGCAGACAAAAATTTGTGCTACCTGGATCTCACACTGAGCTGACTCTTGAAATGTTTCTCCCGGCCTCTATAAAAAGTTTTTGCGTCCGAAACTCTGAAACGACTTCCTAAATCTACAGATCGAATTGCCTCTTAAGAGGCTTCTGTGCAACCTCTCTGTGGCTATCTCTGCCTCTCTGCAATGTACTCTCGAAACTGGAAAATCTTCCTCCGGACTCACTGTCCTTGCCCCTCTCTGTCTATACTTCCCTTCTCTATATCGAACTCCTCCGACAACTGCTGCTGCTCTCTAGAGAAATTGAACTGCCCAAGGAAATCGATATCAAGTCTCATAAGTGTTTTTCTCCATCTACCATCGACGACTTCTTATAATCTTCACTATGGGACTCCAACGACCAAGATTAAATATTAATCAATTGCTGAGATTATTTCCTAGTCGATATGTGCGAGTTTCTAGAGAATTCTCACCTTTCTCAATTAATACTGATTAATTAACCAGTTTTCCTAAGTTTAGACTTGGGAAATATTTTAAAATTGGTTAATAATCTAATTGAGACGCTTTTAGGTGGAATTTCCATAAACGATTTATGGGTTTTGGAGAACTCCTATGTTTTAGCCTCCCCACAAAGTCTCGAGACTAGAACACCTATGATGTTGCAAAAACTAACAAGGGGTACAATGGACGCAGGAGTTACAGATAATCAGTATAGTAGCAGTACTCCCATTATCATATGCGGAGTTAGGCCGCTTATGCCTACCAGCGAAGATGAGGAGATGTAGCTCACATCATGGTGGGTTCGCTAGCATAATGGTAGATGCATTTGCACATGAGTGATACCAAATGATATAGTGTGATACAACGGTGAACATGGTTGTCCAGCGATATGCAGAGTTGTGCCATGATGTTCAGTGTTTTTAACGAGTACAAGGATGTTGGGAGGTATGTAGGGGCAGCATATGGCACTACATAGCAGGGTCTTGGAGTGTTGCTTCCAAGGAGACTTATGGATGAGGACACCGGGCATACCTTTGATTGTAGCTCCACCGACATCAATGAGGGATGAAGATGAGCAACATTTGATGCTATCCATGGGGACTCACATGCCTGTCTCTCTTCTACATCACTTGCAGGCATAGATGATTCAATTGTTATCTTTTGACACCCTCAGCACGAGCAACAAGGTGTGGGGCGCTCACCTGATACATTTGGATGGGACTCAGTGCACAAGGGGAGAAACTTTTTAGTAGTGGCTTTTGGTCAGGGTCAGAGCTGACAGGTACAAGCTTGTGGAATACGTGGGTTTTCCACAGAGACAGCCCATGCTCCACCCTTGATACCACACCTAGGGAAATGTAGGACACATTTTCGGCGAGGCGCTCCAAGGCATCACAGGAGCATATGCAGCGGGTGGATGACCTTTCTTGTAGCTTGATGTTTAGGCTCCAAGCAATATCGGGGTGTACTTTCAGGACTGCAGATGTAGTATGGCGAGCGCATGGCAGTTTGGAGTACTCCAGGTTGATTCATGATATGCTGAGTTCATATATTGATTACATGCAAGGAGCAGAGATGTGGAACAAGAGGGTTCCAACAGTCATCATGACTATGTCGCAGCGGATTTGGTTATGGGATCTGGCGATTCAGTTGGTTGACAAGTCACTCCATTTCGTGATGAGGGTCATGGCACAGGGTGATCTAGCTCACTTTGGGGTTGACACATGGTTGATCGTTGAGGCCTCCATTGTATGGCAAGGAAAGTTTTTCTAGTTGTTGCTCAGGATTAAGATTAGCGATGGATGGGCAAGTATTGACATCATGGAGATACCTGGGAAGGATGAGCTTGGCCTTCATCGATATGTCGCCACCAGGTTCTTAGGAGAGGAGGATACAGTGTGCCCTCGATGGGCAGTCCATCAAAGTTGGATTGGTGCAGCGAAAACATGGTGGTGCCCTTTTCATACTAGCATGGGATATGAGCATCACAGTACTTTACAGCTCAGCTACCCTTAGGGATGAGTTGGCTACTACAGGGGGAGATCATTCAGATCTTCCATTGGGCTTTAGTGATTCACTGATGGTGTGGGGGACTTCATCAACAAGGGAGGTTGGTCAGCATGAAGATATCAGGGGAAGCTCATGTGAGCGATACTTTATCTCCGCAGGGATTGGGTGGTATTTTCAGGAGTTTACTTTTGGAGTGCATGATATGGACAACTCGGTAGGGCAACTTCACGAGGAGTTGGACAGAGTGTTACATTATCATGATGTCCTACTCATTAATGGTGTGCAAAGGGAATTTGGTACTTATAATTGGCAAGATAGTGAGTGGAGCAAGGGGAGCTTCATGTTAAACAGGATGGCTTCGGACCCTGGCATTGAGGGATTCCTTCATGACAAGGCGGTGCAAAGGTCAAGGGCGATTCAGTGGCACATCTAGGACCCTAATATAGTTTGTAGTGATAGTGGGAATCAACATCTAGAGAGGGTGCTTGTTCCGACATTACTTGAGGAAAAGTAATTTTTGAAGGGGAGGACTGTAATATCCCGAACTTTGATTTTTCATTTGAGGAGATTAACGAAGTTTATTAAGTTTTGGAGACGATTTCAGCTTGAGGAGCTTAAGTGAAAAGGAAATATTCCGGCTCATTAGAGAGTGGGGGCCACAAGAGAGATAATTTGATCAAGAGGGCTACGCACTTGTGGAGGAAAAGAGAGAAAAAGGGAATGTTCACTTGGGGAGCAAGAGAAAGAAAAATAAAGGGGGTGAATTGGTGGAGAGTGGGGGGCACAAAGGGAGAGAGAAGCCAACAATTATAAATAGAGCAAGTAGGCTCTCAATTGGGAAATCTTGGATCATTTTATCTTTCATCACTAGTTCTTTTGAGATGCTAATCCAAGACAACCTGTGTTGTTTAGCACAAGGATTTCCCAAGCGGGAATTTCACTCTACCTTCCGTGAACTTCGAATGTCACCCTAGGAGAGCAGAGAGGAGTCCAATCAGGACTTTTCCAGGAGCTTAATTGCAGAGCACACTTCATTTGTTGCATGCTACCAATGGCATAGAAGCAGAATTAGTGGAGCTTATTGGGACCAGTTTAGTGGGTGCTTTGGACCGGGATTTTGTGAGGAGATTCCTTTGCTTTGGAGGGTGGTTTTGGAGCATTCTTGGGAGCTGAAGTGAAGGGAATTTTGGGGGAAAAATTTATCCCCAGTAGACAGTGCACAGGAGTTTCGAGAGAGAGGCTGCATGGGGGTAGAAGCACGAGGAAAAGTTGGGAATCCGGGCTAGGAGAAACAGGGGAGTTCTAGAAGAGAATTTAGCCAGAGTTGGGGGAAATTTCCAGTGGTGGATTTGGACTTAATTCAACATTACCAATACTGTGGGGCGTTTTCTAGTTATATTGGGAAATTCACACTTTTTGAGGGTCACCGAGGAGCGGTGGATTCAACCAAACCCCTACTGAGTTTTTGAGGGTTTATTGAGAGGAGTCTCCAGCGAATTTTCCAGAATTTTTCGGGAAATATACAGGCTTGAGATGCATGTTCTTATAGCAAGGCGAATTGTTGGTTAGAAGAGAAATTGTTGGTTAGAAGGGACCAGTTTTGGCTTTGAGTTGAGTCGAACCCTTCCTTGGTATTTCTAGGGTTTAAGAGGGGATTTCGTGGCTGCAATTTCAGGGTGATATGAGCATTATTCTGAGCATATTATTCAATTCCATCTAGCATCCAACATCAATTTTACTAGGGGAGTTCACAGATCTGGGACCATTTCTACCATTTTGGTCCAGGCCATTTTTATGGGTTTTGCTCAGCTTAGATAGCAAGCACCAGGTTCCAAAAATACAACGCATTTTATGTACTCCATCATAAAATTAATAAAATGTCTCATATTGTGTTGTTGGACATTTTGGTGTTTTAATTGTTGCATATGAGTTTCATTTTATTTATTGTTCCTAGTCCATTGCTTAGTAATAGCTATTAAATTCAAACAAGGAATATTACATCTTCAAATATTCAATTGCCATTAGAGAAACTACTTATAGGTATTGCAAAAAGTCGCCCAACATTTTTGAAAATGTATGCCCCATTGTAGCTTTAGGCTCTATATACTAACTAGATTATGCCCGCCAAACAAATCTTTATGCCTTGGACCCCTACACGTGTTCCTAAAAATAATACAAGATCTTGGTGCATCTTATAGAACTTTAACATGTCTCAATTCATTTTTTCCTGACCCGACAAATTAATCATGACTATGAGGTATACCCTGTATATTGTTTTCCATATCCTCCACAAAACAACAGGCCTACTACTGCTTGATTGTCTGTTTGTCTACTTGCTTGATCAATGACCTAATTTTCTATAGAAATCATGCCAAATCAGGTCACACTAGATCCTTTACATGTTGATATCCTTCTCAAAGTCCAATATTATTTCTTCTGGTCAGGGTGATTAAGCTAGAGATACATCCTATTGTTGGATAAAGGACATGACATAGAATATATGTAAATCCTACCCTACGATCTGCACCTTATCTCCTTCAATTCTCGTTGAAATTGAAGATATGTAAGTTGCAGTTACCAGTCAAAAATGAAAGAATAGACCTTAACTATCAACTGATGCTACAAGTCTCCAAAATGTAACCACTATGTCGTTTTATTTAGATCTCCTGGTAGCACGACTCTTATATTGGATATCCACATAGGCATGAAATGAGAGGGAATTCAGCCACACATCAATTTTCAAGCTAATGTAGCCATAAATATTGCCATGTTCCCCAACCAAACACTGCATGTATTCCGAGTTGCTCACAAAATGAAGTATCTCGAGATGATATTTCAAGTTGTTTCAGGTGGCCAGCCTTCCAACACACACTTTCTCATTGTCCTAAAACTCAAGAACATGCAAAGAGTAGTAAAAATTTGTAAAAATTTCCACATGAAAAAATGGTGGGTAATTACTGATAGGTCCCATTACCCACTGAAATGGGTAACCGCATAGGAGAAAAACTTTTCTCTTGAATTGGACAACCAAACAACAAGCAACCCTTCTCAGTCACCATTTGATGATGATATTCCATGTTCCCCAACCAATCATTGCATTCATTCCGAGTTTCTCACAAGATGAAGTATCTCCAGATGATATTTCAAGTTGTTTCAGGTGGCCAGCCTTCCAACGCACACTTTCTCATTGTCCTAAAACTCAAGAACATGCAAAGAGTTGTAGAAATTTGTAAAAATTTCCACATGAAAAAATGGTGGGTAATTACTAATAGGTCCCATTACCCACCAAAATGGTTAACCCCATAGGAAAAAAAAAATCTCCTGAATTTGACAGCCAAACAATGAGCAACCCTTCTCAGACACCATTTGACGATGATATTCCATGTGGATCTTCCATTTGCATCAGCCATGTATCTCAACACACCTTGACATAGCATTTGGAGCCCTAATTGGTAATGACATCATTTTTTATAGAGGTTATGGCTCACACATGTGGACATCTTGGTCTAATTTTTCATTAAGCTAGGTGGTTGGCTTGTAACCCGAGTTCATTTTATATCAAACTTGTTATTAGGGGCTTCACTAGGCTAAATTAATTGAGGTAGACCTCAGATAAATAGAGGTCACATTAATTTCATTTTGATCATCACTTGCGGATCAATTCAACCCTCCTCGAAATTTCAACCTAGCTAAAATTTGTCTTGTATCTTGTGGAGATGTGATTTATTGTGCAATTTTTGCTTATGCATAAATTCTATTGTTTTAGAGATGTCATTTTGGAGCAATAAAGGATTGGTTCATACATTTTTCTTGTAAGTATTCTTTTTATTGGAATATCTATAAATATTGTTAGGGTTTTTATATGCTAATAACTATTGAAAATCTTTCTATGAAATTTTGGCAATGGTATTGTATGCGTTACCCTTGTAGAACATGTGTGACAATCCCATGATTGATCCTTGATGATTAGCTCTCATCATTGACTTTTATCCCTCGTAAAATGATAACTAGGGTTCAAAGCTAGGATTTCTTATTCCCTTACTCCATTCTAGGGTTTAGTATATTCTCCTACGTAAATCTCCCATAGACTCCATCACCCAAAGTTGAGGCACTAGCCTTGTTCACATTGTTGATCACACAAAAAATTATCTCTAACACACATTTTTCTCTGCTAATATGATTTTCGGCCTCTCAAGGAAAGCTACCAGACTAGGAATAGGGTCAGAATTCAACTAGGGTTGCATGTGTAGAATTGTGGAAGGATTCAACACGTGGTTGTGAAGTCATTACTTCAAAATCATCTTGTTCCCATCGCTAATTTTTCCATTCTAGGGTCGATGTCAATTGCCCTAGCAAATGTTTGCCCTAATTAAGCCCTAGTCTTGTTGTAGGCTTCAACTTGGAGCTTGTTGAAGGCCTGTGGTACTTCAAATTGATCATACTCAACTATTTCAAGCCTTTTCTCGGCCTTGTGATCCTAGGTAAGCCTGTTGACCTTACCTAAAAAACCTACGTCATTTTGGCCCTAATTAAGAATTTTGGAGGGTGCGCATTGCCTTATTTGAGCTAGTTGAGCAATGTTCTTACGCTGATTATCCCTCCTAGCCTATCATTGTCACCTCCAATCCTTGGACTTGATATATCCATTAGGTGATCTACATAGGGAAGCCTCCCTTGTGGTGAAAGTACACTAAAGAGCAGGAGGTGGTGGTTGTGGTGACAGTGGACCACAACTCATAGTGTTGTCACTTGGTCTAGCTCTTGCCTTGTGAGCTCCCCTTACAAGATCTGCTATATTTTGAGGCAACATTCTTCTAGAGACTCCACTAGGGATTTAGGTCCTTCCACCAAGGATTTAGGACATTTGTCTCAAAGAGCATATATCAAATTCATGTGGAGAGAACGCACATACCTATCAAGGATGGTGTCATCGATTGGCTTATATTGATCAGGGATCTCCTTAAGTAGGGTTTCAAATATTTGAGTAAATTCCTTAACAATATCTTTCTCAGTTTTAGTGGCTTTTCAAGGAATTTCTCAAGAAGGAAAACTCCTTCCTTGGTTGTAGCCCATTTCTTGTTGAAGGCTTGGTCAAAGGTATCCTAGTAAGTGATACTTCCTCAAGGTAAACTAAGGTACCAATCGCTAGCACTTCCTTCTAGCGGCAAGGAAAAAAGCACCATTACTACATCCTCTTCCATGATCAACTTAGCACTCATTGTCCAATAAAACTCATGCATGTGTTTCTATGCAATGATGGCATCAAAACCATTGAACTTAGGAAACCATTGACAATATTTCTCAGTAAGGGATGCAGAGTATCAGGGAATCAACATACATCCAATGGTCTAAATGCAACTATGAGCCATGGCTTTTCCATGGTGGTAGAGGTGTTCTTGTCTACAAATAAACTTCTAACCACAGGGATCTCAAGGGATGTAGTTGCTTCAATGACCTTTAGGGTAGGCTTCCTCTTCCTTGGAGCTATGGTATCATCAGAATAACTACCAAGAGTATTAATAGAATTACCTTTAGGAGTCCGCAGAAGAAAATCTATTTTGTCATCTTAAATGTTCTCTTCAAAAGAATGTTGCCTCAAAATCTAGTAGGCCTTGTGAGGGGAGCTCACAAGGAAAGAGCTAGATCCAAGTGACAACACTATGAGGTGTGGCCCATTGTCACCACAACCACCACCTCCTCCTCTTTAGTGGACTTTCACCACAAGGGAGACTTTCCTATGTAGGTCACCTAATCGACATATCAAATCTAAGGCTTGTAGGTGACAAGGATAGACTAGAAGTGATACTCAACTTAAGAACAGGGCTCATCTATTAACTAAGGCATTGCATACCCTCCAAAATTCCTAATTAGGGCACAAAATGACCTAGGGTTTTAGAATAGGCAAGGTTGACAGGGTTACCTAAGATCACAAGGCTAAGAAAAGTCTTGAAATAGTTGAATATGATCAATTTCAAGTACCAGAAGCCTTCAACAAGCCACAAGTTGAAGTCTAGGGCAAGACTAGGACTTAGCTAGGGAAAATGACATCAGCCCTAGAATGGAAGAATTATCCAGGGGAACAAGATGATTTTGAGGAAATGACTTCATAACCACATGTTTAATCCTTCCACAAGACAATACATGCAACCACAGCTGAATTTTAACCCTAAACCTAGCAGTTTTCCTTAAGAAAAATTTGTGTTAAAGATAATTTTTTGTGTGATCAACAATGTTAGGAAGGCTAGTTCCTTGACCTTATGTGATGAAATCTATGGGAGATTTACCTAGAAGAAAAGACTAAACACTATAATGGAATAAAGGTATAAGAAACCTTAGCTTCAAAACAAAGTCAATGAGGAGAACTTAACATGAAGGATCATTCATTGGATTTTCATATGGATTTTACAAGGGTAATGCATACAATACCAATGTCAATATTTCATATAAATATTTTCAATAATTACTAGAACGTAGAAACCCTAACAATACCTACTCCATGCAATAACCTTAAATGATATTTCAATACAAAGAATACTTACAAGAAAAACGCATGAACAAATCATTTATTTCTCCAAAATGAAATCTCCAATACAAGAGAATAACTCCATAAGCAAAAAATCCACAATAAATCACTTCTCCACAAGATACAAGACATATTTTAGCGAGGCCGAAATCTCTAAGAGGGTCGAATTGATCCACAACTGATGACCAAAATGAAAAGAAGGTGACCTCTACTTATATGAGGTCTACCTCAATTAAGTTAGCCTAATGAAGCTCCTAATAACAAGTTTGACATAAAATGAACTTAGGTTACAAGCCAGCCCACTAGCTTAATGACAAATTAGACCAAGATGTCCACAAGTGTGAGCCATAACCTCTCTAAAAGCTAACATTGCACCCAATTAAGGGTCCAAATTCTATGCCAACGTGTGCTAAGGTGCATGGTTGACGCAAATGGGGAGGCACATGGCATATGATCGTCAAATGGTGGTTGGCATGGGTTGTTGGCTAGCTTTATATCAAATGTGGGAGAAAAAATTATCTCATATGGGGTTACCCATTTTGGTGGGTAACAGATAACAGGTCCTACATATCAAGGTTTTACAATAGAATTCTATCTAATAGTGATACTTTCGTTAACAATAGGTATAACTACACAAAATTATAGAAATTCTATAGAATCGTCTTTCATACTACAATATTAGCATAAGTGCACATTGAAATAGTGTTTACAATCAAGTACGTAAGGATATGTTATAGAACTTTGTAAATTCCTTTACCTAGAGGAGCCCAAATAAATATATAAAGTTAAAGCATTTCTAATACATTTGTCTTTTGTGCTACAACATGGGCATTTTAGTGCATATTGAAATTGTTGAAATTTGATAGCATTGGGAGGTACTCTCTGTTTTTTTTTCTAAATAAGACTAATTCTATTAGAAAAGCATATGGTACAAGATGGAATTACAATTAAGAGAGGCTATATAGCAGAGGAGTCGGAAATGATGACATATCAACCTTGGTCCCGATAAGTAGCTTAGAGATAAACAAAGAGAGCCAAGAAAATAAACAAGGGAGCCATGAGAAGCAGTCACGAGAATCTACCCAGTGTGGGTTGAATTCTCAGTACGACCTTTCTTTCCTTTCTTTTTTGAGACTTTGACCCAGCCATTCTGGGGCAGATAGGCTAGAACCACTTGAAGACTGTTGGTGACTAAAGGAGGAGTCTCCTTATCTGAGTCTGAGGAGGACGTCTCATGAGGACGTTTTTGAGCACTCAAAGAAACGTTGTGCTCGCCTAGGTTCGCTGAGGGCATTTCCTTCTCTTCCTTTGCAACCTCCTCATCTGCTTCAGTTTCTTCCTCATCCGAGCTGAAGGAGTCAATGTCATCCATGGGAAGTGGTACACATGGTTTCCAGCTTTTAGAATTTGTTTTGCGATTTCTTTTCTTTTTCTGGGCTGAGAAAGTGGTACAGGAGTTCTGAAGATGCCCTGTTTGATGGTAGTGACGACATCGAAAGGCGGTGTTCTCGTAGTCCAAGGTCTGTGTCCAATGGAAGTCACCAACTTTGAGGTTGATTTGATCGAGCAAGCCTTTGCTTATGTCTATTTTTGCGCACATTCTGTCGTAAGTGTATATGCCTGATTACCCCCTTGAGGGATCCGTTACCAGGAAGCATCCCAGGGTGTTTCCTATGCCTTGAAAGACCGAGAAGTGCCATAAAGGGGCAAGTAGATTTGGAAGCCTGACCCAATGGGAAGCTTGGTAATGACTGTCGTTGAAGGGTCAAAGTCTGGGAACCAGGGTGTGAGGAAGAGCCCTGCTTTTCCCCAAAACCATGGACCTCCTGTTAAGGCTTTCTCATAGTCTTCATTGAAAGCAAACAGTGCTATAAAGAAACCCTTCAAGCAAAAGATGACCTTGCTGTTATTGGTCCAAGTGGAGTGTATCCATTGGTAAAGATCTGTTGTGCACGGCAATAATCCATTAAATTTGCAAATAATGGTCGATTCTATGTACATCTGAAATTGGTTTTCCAATGCTGGATGGGAAATTTCTACAGCAGAAATATCCTCCATTTTGTCAACCAAAAATGGTTTGGGAGCCTCAAAGGGCTAGGCAGCGTTCTTGGGAGATTGTGTGTGGACAACATCCTTGTAAGAGAAAGCTTAAGTAGAGGATGGTTGCCCAACTGCCCATCCTCGCAGCCGAAGGGCTAAAACCAGAGAAGCATCTTTTTCTATATTGTAAAAAGAGAGAGGGAGAGAGTTATCTAGTTGTTTACCTCCATAGAGAAATCGTTGAATGGTAGAGGGAATCCCCATCCTGAGTTCGAGGGCATGTGAGAGGCTGCTCACCAGATCCATAGGGCGAACCCAAAAAATCATGGTTTTGCAAGTAAGCAGAGTGATCTGAATCTGAAAGGAGGGAGTTGGAAGATCTGGGGAACTGAAGGATCATGCATATCCGCCTAGCATGGGGATCGCCAGCCTTCTCCCCCTTCTCTCTGTCCCTGCTAAGATCAGGGTTGGGCAAAAGACGAGGCATACGCTCCCCTGGCCTTCAAGCTCTTAGATCTGTAAATCTCGTCTGTTGCATGGCGGTTGTAGTGGGGAATGATGCGCAAACTCCTGCATTGACCCTTTCTGTGTTAGAGTCGCCATTCTTGCAGAAGAGTATCTCATGGAGGGGCTGGATTTGTCCCCCAGATCGGTGATCAAGAGACCCAGCACCAAATCTGGTCTCTACATTGGCGTTTGCAGCCCCTACCAAGCTCTGAGGCACCCTTGTGCTCGCCCATCTCCTCCATCATTGTTCGCTTCTATCACTATTGCTTGCACGGATGGGCTGTAAACATGGGAGTGGCTCCCCTGATCTCCAAGCCCACAGAATCGAGAGTCTGGTTTGCTGCAAGACAGGGGTTGTTGGAGAAGCTGATGGAGAGGCTACGCAAATACCAATCTCTGCAACAATGAAATCCTTTCTCTTGCATATGGTTTTGGTGCAGCTGATCAGGGTTTGTCCCTCAGGTCTTTGGACAAGAGGTACAACGATGGAGTCGATCACAGTGATGGCGGCCGCTGCATCTACATAGCACTGTGGAACCCTAGTGCTGTTCATTTTTTCGCTCAATATTTTCCGTCTTATCGGGGGTACTCTCTGTTAGAGAAATGGTAGTTAATTATTTCTCTTATGATGACATTATCTTGTGATGTTTAGTTATTATTATTTGTTATTTCTTTTATCATCAAGAGTAATGCCAATAAACAAATAGAAGAAGACTAGATGTAGGCAAATGCCAGGGAAAAACCTCACTCTTTGAGGAAAACCCAGTCAAAATTCTTCCTTCAATAGGTTCAAGATGAGACAACCAAGGCCCTTAGACTATAGACTTCCTCCATCAAGTCATCCCTTGACTGTGTTAGCACCGAGATCTCCACGACACCAAGATCACCCTTGCTTACACCCAAACTTCATCCTCATTGTCCTGACCAAGCTTAAGATAGCAACATGACACCAAGCATCATAACAACACAACACCGAGAATCATCATAGTACTGAGCATACCGAGCATTACAAGCATCATCATAGTACTAAGCATACAGATCATTACGAGCATCATCATAGTACTGAGCATAGCGAGCATCACGAGCATCATCATAGTACTGCACATCATAAGGAATATTACCAAGCATCATAATAGTATTTGACATCATGAGAAAAATCACCGAGCACCATACTGGAGACAGCATCACTGATAATCTTAGATCACCGAAACCTTGTAGCATCTCTGAGATAAATCTAATATAAGAGTAACCCTGATTCTAAAATAAATCTGAAGCCTTATCTTCTGTAGTAATGATCCGAGCTACACCTTTTTATATAATCCAAAACTTCAGATCCATCCAAAATTCTGAGATGAAATGTGAAATCTGAGTTGGGTATAGTAGTTTTCCACAATTATTGAGCCGACATGATAGTGTGAAGTGTTGTGTCCCTATTTTGAGCCGGCTTGAAGACAGGTTGAGGCCATCTTAAGGAGGCTGCTTTGATGACTTGTATTACTAGACTTGAGGGTTGCCTTTGAAGTAGATTTTGTTGAATATACTGAGGATGACCTTGAAGAGGATGACTTGATGGAGGAGCCTTTTGACCACCTAATATTACATGATTTAAACGCCCAAAATTGGATCAATTTAAATCTGTAACAACTAACTTAGAAGTCCACAATGGTGACCTTAAATTAAATATGATCCAAGCATGAAACCCATGCTTTAATAAGTCATTTAATAATAATAATAAATTATTTTGACAAATACAATAATAATGAAAACCGAACCTAGTTACATTCTTCAACACTCCCTCTTAACTAGGGAGGTATTCATATATAAAAGATGTTCATGGAAGATCTCACTTTATCTATGAAGAAGTTTAGGCATCACAAAGCCATGGACTAGATTCCTGACCAGGGCAATCTATCCATTTGGTCACTCTACAATTTAGGCACCGCAATGTCATGGACTAGATTTCTGACCAAGGCAATCTATCCAAGTCAGACTAAGATGGACTAAATATTTTAGCCTCTATAGGTACCATCAAGCTTACTTACTAACCATCAACCCAGGGAACTAGGTGCACATCCCACCCGATGCCACCTATCGAACCAGACATCAACACAAAGTGTCGGCCCGATGTCTTTCCAGGAAATGCTTCACTCACAAAGCCTCGATTCAACATTTCCAGGCAATGCTTCACTCATAAAGCCTCAACACACCTTGATCCAACAGATCAAGGACAACCAATAACCAGCATGATATCAAGTCCTTCGAGAGATTCACCTGTGCAAACACAAACCCCAATCATCAATAATTTCAAATATATAATCACAACAAACTTTGGGGTTTTGATGTTGCCCTTCAACTAATTCCAGTAGGACTATCAATAGAATCTTTCAGGAGAAGATTCATCTTCGTACTTTACATGTGGCAACATATCTTTTCATAATATATTCTCCAACCATGACTATGATTCTTACTCATTGTCTTCACTAAGACTTACAGTTGTTAGTCCTAGTCTAGTGCATGACACATGAAATAGAGAACCATAACCATTTCTTCTTTTATTCAGGCTCCCTCTTAATCTAGGGAGTTCAACTTCTATCCAGGCTCCCTCTAAATGTAGTTTGATTTAACTTCTTCTTTAGGTGTTGGAGAATCTTTCATGGCTTCCATCCTTTTCATCATAATTATCAGCTTCTCATCTTTATGATGTACATGCACAACTTTGGACAACAAGTATAACCAAAACAATATAAGCATAAAGTTAGCCATATCAGAATCACGGAAGCATTTTCATCTTTATATTAGATACCCAAACAAGAGACATATACTCTTTAACATTTTGCTTGGGACTTTCATCATAACCCCTAGAGTACTTCATAATATCTTTCATTCTATCTAGGGTTTCAATGCTTCTTTCAAAGGTACAACATACCTTGCTACAAAATATAGAAAACCCTAGAACCAATATAGATATTCAAGATATCTAACACCCTTTAAAATTCACATGTTAGACTTTTCACTAGGGATTCATACACATCCTAGATTTCATACAAAAAGTCAATCAATATTAATCACAACTCATACATTATCATGATCAGCGATCACTAGAGCTAGTTACAGACTCTAGATTTCAAGTTAATTCCCAAAACATATCATGAATAGCTTCTACTAGGGTTTAATGTAGATCCTAGAATTCAATAAACACATCATAAGTAACTTTCACTAGGAGTTGATGTAAACCTAGATTTCCCATCTATAAATTCTCAACACATTATATAGATTCAAATCAACATACATACTAGATAATTTAATCATTACTAGGATTTAGTTATAAACCCTAGACTTTTCAATCATCATCCTAGATCTTTCAAACTTTGATTAAGGCTTGTTTCCAAACCCTAGATTCTTAAGACCATTAGAAAATAGGTCAACACACACATCTAGGAGATCACCATTATAAGCACATCATATGTTAGTCAACATTTATACATTAGACACACATTGTCCTAGACTATGCTAGGGATTCAATCAAGAGAACATATACCTAGGGTTTCATTCCTTGGACTTTCCATAACAGTGATTTTCCCTGTAGACCTAACCAAAACCAAGGGTTTCAATCCATTATCAAAGCACACCCTTATTATATCAGACTTCAGAGGTTCGAGATTTTGAACATCATCATTTTAAATCTAGAAAGTTTAGAGCTTCCATGATCATATCAAAATCCCAAACACAACATTATCAATACATTAATCGGAATATCAATTTCTTCATAAATATCCCTAAATAGGTTTAGGGTTTCACATATCATCAACATACCCTTAGGTTAGGGTTTTCTTAGAGAACCTCGTTAAGGTTCTATTTATATAAACAATCAGAAGTGTGTAAGGTGAGTAGATTCATCAAATGATGAATCACCCCAAGCTAGAATCTTGTAAGATTCAAGAGAGCTAAACACACCAAATGTTAGTAGTATAGATTGGATTTACCAAAGAGAATTAACAAACCTTTATAATTTAAGACATACCTTTGTTTCTCGACAAACCTTCTTGTGATGCCTTCCTTCATACTCCTTGATCATTAGAAGTGTGAGTCATGATCTTCTATACCTGCAATACATATTCTCAAGCAAGACCATGTGATAAGAGCATAACTTAATTTTCTCAAGTTAGGTCTTTTATACAATCACGAGGTATGGAATTCTAAGATATCTAGGATCAACTTATTTTAACAACAAGACATTTATTTTTATATATAGATTACTTTGTAAATCCAAAGAATCATGTGTGCTATCAAAGGGTTATAATTTAAACTAGATATATGCAAATCTAGAATTATACGTACCTTTTAGCTACATATCTTTGATTTGACTTGTTGTAATACATACTTGATTCCCTTTGCAATTTTGAATTCTTATGTGGAGATGTCTTTGTCCTTGGGTACTGAGACTCTGATAGATTTTACCAAGACCAATCCACGGTAATCTGAAGTTACTGTGATATAGATCTTTGACTGTGAGATATTATAGAGGGAGAGCAATAAGAATGTTGTAGGATACCACTGCATTGTGACTGTTGTAGTATGTAGGAGCCTTCAAATATTGTCGAACTGAAATGGCACCTTCACTGTGATCTTCACTGTAATAAGGACTGCACTGAGGTCTTATATCTGAGTTTCATGGCTGAAAATAGCACTGAGTGTAATAGCAGAGATAATTAAATAAGTGTCATAACCCAAGACTGTACTATCACCATGATTCGGGCTTCTTTCTGATGTATCCCTAAAAACAGGGACGGAACCGAGACTATGGCTTTCATCATCTTCAAGTTATATCATGTTCGAACCGTTCTATATCAGAATTGCACCATATCGGAACTGTAATATTATAGTCTTGAAGAAGTCCGAACTGTAATTGCATACAGTGTTCCGAGATTTCAAAAAAGTTTGAATTTTGTGTTGTCATTTAAACGAAGGGTAGCCTTTCTAAGTGTAGTAGCGGCTAGGAATTTTATAGCATTAATGAGGTCTTGATTCACCAAACTTGATTTCATTAGCCCAGAATTTTCCTACTTCAAACTACCTTTGAACATAACCATAGCTCTGATTCCATGTTAGAGAAATGGCAGTTAATTATTTCTCTTATGATGACATTATCTTGTGATGTTTAGTTATTATTATTTGTTCTTTCTTTTATCATCAAGATTAATGCCAATAAACAAATAGAAGAAGACACAACATGTAGGCACATGCCAGGGAAAAACCCCACTCTTCGGGGAAACCCAGTCAAAATTCTTCCTTCAATAGGTTCAAGATGAGTCAACCAAGACCCTTAGACTATAGACTTCCTCCATCAAGTCATCCCTTCACTGTGTTAGCACTGAGATCTCCACGACATCGAGATAACCCTTGCTTGCACCCAAACTTCATCCTCATTGTCTTGACTGAGCTTGAGATAGCAACATGACGCTAAGCATCACAACAACACAACACTGAGCATCATCATAGTACTGAGCATACCAAGAAATATGAGCATCATCATAGTACTGAGCATACCAAGCAATACAAGCATCATCATAGTACTGAGAATACCGAGCATTACGAGCATCATCATATTACTAAGCATATCAAGCATCACGAGCATCATCATAGTACTACACATCATAAGGAATATTACTGAGCATCATAATAGAATTTGACATCATGGGAGAAATCATCGAGCACCATACTTGAGACAACATCACTGATAATCTTAGATCACCGAAACCTTGTAGCATCTCTGAGATAAATATAATATAAGAGTAACCCTGATTCTAAAATAAATCCGAAGTCTTATCTTCTATGGTAAATCCGAAATGCACCTTTTTATATATTCTGAAACTTCAGAGCCATCCGAAATTCTGAGATGAAATGCAAAATCTGAGCTGGGTATCTATAGTAGTTTGCCACAATTATTGAGCCGACATGACAGTGTGAAGTGTTGTGTCCCTGTTTTGAGCCGACTTGAAGACAGATTGAGGCCGACTTAAGGAGGTTGCTTTGATGACTCATTTTACTAGACTTGAGGGTTGTCTTTGAAGTAGATTTTGTTGAAGAGACCAAGGATGACCTTGAAGAAGATGACTTGATGGAGAAGCCTTTTGACAACCTAATATTACATGATTTAAAAGCCGAAAATTAGATCAATTTAAATCTGTAACAAATAAACTAGAAGTCCACAATGGGGACCTTAAACTAAATATGACCCAAGCATGAAACCCATGCTTTAATAAGTCATTTAATAATAATAATAAATTCTTTTGACAAATAAAATAATAATGAAGACCTAACCTAGTTACATTCTTCAACACTCTCACGTACCATTCATGTTGGGTATGTAATAGGAAAACACTCGTAGAAGTGATTGTATGAGTGTATAAGCTAAGTGATGGGGATTTGTATCCATAAAATTGTGGTATTCTAATGACCGATGGTATAGAACCATGGTATTTTGATGATCCGTGGTATTGCAGCGTTTGAAAAGGTATAAATGATCAATCATGGAGAGGAGAATAATGTATGTTTCTTCTTGATTGGGAATCTGATTTTCCAAGGAAACATAGCTAGGTTGAGGGTCGGTAAGTGGGCAGTGGGGTGATATAAACAGAGCACTACTAACAAGGAAGGTTCCAGGGCATGTGTGCAAGGATTTAGGGCCCAAAGGAAAGGGTCTAGTCTACACATCAGCAAGGAGGAGGTTATGGGCCCTACTAGGCAAACCGCAAATAAAAGGGGGCCTGTTTGTGCATCCGCAGGAAAAAATCAAGGTGTCCACCCTGTGGAAGGGCCAACTTGCAAGTTTAGCAGAGGAAGAGGCATGTGTAAAGACCTTTGGGTAGTCCATAGGTGAAGAGGAAGGAATTCGGGCCCTAGTTTACAATCGTACATGTGACAGGAACAATCCGCAACTAGAAGTAAGGGCCAGGGGTTGTTGTTTGGAGGCTAGGACATCAGGTCATAGCAAAAGGGAAGGGCGTGGGCCTGTTGAGTACAATCCTCAGCTACAGGAAGGTCTATCGAGGCCTGTAGGAGCCTTGTGTGAGGGTCATGGGCTACAAGAGGTAGCCTCAACAAGACAGATCAACATAAAAGGAAGTTTGCAAGGGGTCGAAGGATTTGAGAGGGTTGGGTAAGCCCCTTGGTTCTATAGCAGTATCACAAAGTGGTGAACTGTTGTAGGGGTTCTATGGTAAAGGAAAACCACAACAATATTGTTTGCACAACAGCGAGGGCTAGAAGGACTAACTCTCAGCCCAAGGAAATTGACAAGGGTCTTATCTTGTATTTGGCCATATTTTCCAGGGATTGTAAAGGGCCATTTTACCTTGACCAAGAGCCCTAGGATGCTTATTAAAGGACTGATGAGAAATTAGTTCCGGCAATAAAATTGCATGTTTTCTGTATAATCTAATTGTTGGTATATTCCGTTGTGCTAATGTTGTTTTTAAGCTACACATTGCAGTGTGTTTATGTTTTATGTTTCGTGAAACTGCCAAAACATAAACCAGAACTAGGGTGCATGGAATTCTAACATGGCATCAAAGCATGGTCTCTGAGAGGGGAAGTTGGATTTGAGAATTGCGCAGGTGGCAACTCTAATAGGGAGTTGTAGGAACTGGTGCAGGAAGCAGCAGTGTTTTGAAGACCCATGCCAAGAGAGTTGGCTAAGTATGGAAGATTGCTTGTATAGGTCATGAAGGCCAGGTTCAACATGCTCCAAAGGGTTGTTGTTTTTCCACGGTACCAAAATCTAGGTTAGGGTCTTAGAATCACTGACACTACCAATCCAATATACCACAACAAACTACTTTGCACAATGGAATATAAACAATAGTAAATCAACACCTGCACAATATAGACAACTTTTTACAATTTTCAATTGCCTAACTTTGTTATATTAACAAACTACAATACAACGGTTTAGGGCTCTCGTAGCAGGGATAATGGCCTTCATACATCCACTGATACAAGACTACAACTAGAAATTGGTGTCAACAACTATGACAACCAAACTCCCTGAACAAGTTGTGAAAATTCCTAGATCTAAATGATCTCCAGAATCCTACTGCAACCAGCTGAATTTACTTCTCCTTTTTGTAAATTACGTTACAGAATTATTTCAGATTTCTTCATGAAATATTGAAGCAAATTACTCAAGCAACCTACACTTAATCACTTATGCTTTTGAAACAAAGAAATTGAGCAAAGAAAAATATACACATAGGACACTATTATTTTTGGACGAAAGTCCCTAGAAAAACCCAATGCGGGAAAACCGGTGCAGCAGATCTGGGGGTTTTATTTTATTAAGCAGTAGCAATTTCTGAATACATCTTTGAATACCAAAAGGGTTATTTAGCTACATAGAGAGAAATACTGGCAGAAAGATTATGAGTTTTCCCTCACTCAATCAGTGGAAAATTCGGTTGATCCGGACATTGGATGAGATTCCCCTAGAGGTCCCTATGCTGCCTCTACGTAGGCACTACGTCACCCAAGCAATAGATTGATCTACCTCCTGGAAACTCAGATCTCAGGCTCTCGATCTCACACCCCGGCTCCCGACTTCTGAAACTGATCCGACAGCAAAATCTTGAAAACCCTCTTGGCCTCTGCGCAGCCTCTATGCAGGCTCTGCGTCAGCTTCTCTAGCTCTGCGCTCGTTGTGCTGGATCTCTCTATGCCTCTATCTGTTGATGATTCTTCAGCTAATAAATCACTCTCTCTCTAGAAGCTATCTCTACCCCTCTCTGCGCTGGAATCACTTAGATCGATTTCTCGTCTTGAGCACTGCTCACTTCAAAAAATTTGATCTCTGGATTCACTCGGTATATCTTTCCAAATGACCCTCAAGCCTTCCTTTATAGCCTTCTCGTTGAGACTTCAACGGCCAAGATTAGATCTCCAATCAACAACTAAGATTATAACTTGAATTAATCCATGTTCTCTAGAAGATTCACACTTTGTTTTATTAATACCCTTTAATTATTTAATTTTCCTAAGTTTAAACTGAGGGTCGCATTAAAATAATTAATTATTTTAATAAAACATATTCCGAGTGGAATTTTTACAAACGATTTCTGGGTTCTTTGGAATACATGTGCGTGATCCTCTCCAAAAATTTTGAGACTTAGAGCACTTCTGAGGTTACTAAAAATCAACACTCCCACTTAGCGAGGTAAGTGCTCTAACAACAAGCCTGTTGCACATTGCTCTGACCCTTAAGCATCCTTTGCACTGTTGATGTTTGAGAAGTTGTCGACCAACTACTGTGTTGTTGCTGCAATTGTACTGTTGCCCTTGACACTGCCAATGTTACATTCGTACTACAACTCCCTCTCAAGTGTTGCATCTACTATGTTGCTAGCACTGCCATTGTTAACACTACATTTGCACTGCAACTCGGTTGTTGAGCGAAGCAACTGAAACCACCCAAAAACTAAACAAGCATTCAATGGATGCACCTCGATGTTGAAGATCTGACTATTGCTAGTCCCACACTGCCCTCTGAAGCCACTACGTTGTTGAACCTACTGCACTGTGCCTCTACACACTATTTCCTCTCTGCTCTGCGTTGCTCAGATTCTGGCACTGCTAACCACTGCATCTGTCACTCCATCACTCCTTGGATCCCACTGAAAACTCTTCCATCCCACTACTACTGATCATGGGCTCTCGTAGCAAGGTGATGATCCATGAGGTGGGTTCCTCAAGGATCCTGCCCAACTGAAGTTCAAGGTGAACTATAGTTCCATGTCGACCTCCTCGATCTTCGCGGCTACAACCTTTGGATCGTGCTTCTCATACTTGTCCTTTTTCTTCAAAGGACACTATGATGCATAGTGGCCCATCTCGCCACATCTGAAACACTTCACCTTGTAGATGTCCATCTTGCGTCTCGGTTGCCCTTATTGCCCCTTCGATGCGAGGGCCGCATTCTCCTCCTCCTTTAGATTCTTCGATCCGCTCTCGCTTCTACCGTCAAGTGTACACTTGACCAAATCTCTTCTCAGCTGCTCCTCCTGAAGAGCTGCCCAAATCGCCTCCCAACGCGGTAGTGTTGCCCTACCCAAGATACTTTGGATAAAAAACTTGCCACTCCTCAATGACTGCGTTAAGGGCCAGTCTCACCATAATTGTAGCAATTGGGGTAGATCCCACGGCCACCAACTGATCACGGATATCCTGAAGTCTCGTTAGGAATAGAACAGTGCGCTCCCCATTCTGCATCTAGATCATCCAGAGATTCTGGTACAAGTACATCTTCCGCTACTCGGAAGTTCCTTCGTACAGCACGGACGAGGCCTCCCATATCTGCCTGGTTGTGTCCTTGCCAACTATATGAGAGACTATATGATCCTTGACACCAGCAAGGATAAGTCTCTTGGCCTTTTCCATATTGGACTTGTACTATTTATTTTGATCTGAATCTCTAGGTACAGAAACCTAGTTGTTTACAAACGCCGTGAGATCATACTCGTCCAAAAGGAAACTGATTCTTTCCTTCCTGATCATGTAGTTGGAGGATCCCTCCAACCGATCCTGATCTCTAAGTCCGTGAGCTGCCATCTCAGTCGAAAACAGTCGAACTGCTCCCTCTTTCTCCCTACTGCATAGCTTCTAGGCTGGCTTACGCACTCCCTAATGGAGCTGGTAGGTCTGATGCTCCTCTGTTTCCCAGCAAATGAGAAAAATTGAATTCCTCAGCAATGAACTCACTGAGGAAGAATTCCCTCACTGTGTGCTCTTCTTCTTCGTCTGACGCTTCTCTGCCCAACAACTGCTTGCAGAAAAACTGCATCCCTCTAGCTCTGCGTGAAGGCTCTGTGCTGCTCCCTCTACCTCGACAAGATCTCAATATGGAAGTCTTACCTCTCTATCGACTCACTCAGAGAGAGACCACCTCGAAAATTCAGCCCTTCTGGCTAAAACTGCACAATCCCTCTGGGATTCGATCTACTGCTGCTGCAGCAATTTGGCCTTCGCTTCAGTGCTAGATCTGCTCTTCCTGTTTCACATCAATGCTATGATACCATGTGAAAATTCCTAGATCTAAATGATCTCCAGAATCCTATTGCGACCACCTGAATTTACATCTCATTTTTGTAAATTACATTACAAAATTATTTTGGACTTCTTCATCAAATATTGAAGCAAATTACTGAAGCAGCCTACACTTAATTACTTATGATTCTGAAACAAGGAAACTGAGCAAAGAAAAATATACACATAGGACACCGTTATTTTTGGACGAAAGTCCTCGGAAAAACCCAATGCGGGAAAACCGGTGCAGCAAATCTGATGGTTTTATTTTATTAAGCAGTAGCAATTTCTGAATAGCACAAGGGTTATTCAATTACAGAGAGAGAAATATTGGCAGAAAGATTGTGAGTTTTACCTCCTCTTGGCACTGCGTCACCCAAGAAATAGATCGATCTGCCTCTCGAAATCTCAGATCTCATCCTCCTAGTGTCACAGCCCAGCTCCCGGCTTCTGAAACTAATCTGACAGCGAAATCTCAGAAACCCTCTTGGCATCTCCGTAGCCCTGGGTGACTCTGCGCTGACTCTGCGTCAACTTCTCTGGCTCTGCTGGATCTCTCTCTTCCTCTCTCTGCTGATGATTCCCCAGCTGAGAAAATTACTCTCTCTCCGGAAGCTATCTCTGCCCCTCTCTGTGTTGGAATCACTTAAGATCGATTTCTTGTCTTGAGCACTGCTCACTTCAAATATTTCGATCTCTAGATTCACTCGGTGTATCTTTCCAAATGACCCTCAAGCCTTCCTTTATAGCCTTCTTGTTGAAACTTCAACGACTGAGATTAGATCTCCAATCTTGATCCATGTTCTCTAGAAGATTCACACTATGTTTTATTAATACCCTTTAATTATTTAATTTTCCTAAGTTTAAATTTAGGGTCACATTAAAATAATTAATTATTTTAATAAAACACACTCCGAGTGGAATTTTCACAAACGATTTATGGGTTCTTTGGAATACATGTGCCTAAGCCTCTCCACAAATTTTGTGACTTAGAGCACTTCCGATGCTACCAAAAATCAACACAATATACATTGACCGTCTGGTTGATGTAGCGCACTGTCTCAGCTCCTCTTGGTCGTATCCCGAACACACCTACTCGGTCCTTTGGCTCCCGATTTGCAGCAACACCTCTGTCTCTATCACTGTACCAACTCCTTTAGGTCACTGAACAGGCTCCAATCTACCCTCTAACTGACCATTCGTCCATCAATGCATCAACACATAGGGTCTTCTTGTGAGTTGTCCATAACTTCGTTTGTGAACAACTGTAGACTGCCCACTGCTACTCCTCAACTCCTTTGGGACTTCTTTCCCACTAGTTGCTCCTTAGTCCTTCAAGCACACAACTCTTCGGGACTTCTTCCCACGAATGCCTTCCTGTGTTGCCCAATGAAGACACACTTAGAGCATGGAGGGTTGCCACCTATCACTGTCAAAAGTTGTTCTCCAACAATGAACTTGGGATAGTCAAAAAACTCCTTTTGACCTCCTCTCGTCCTTCAAAGATCAGTCACTGAGCTCTCCAATCTTCAACCTTCTTACAGCTTCAAAAGTCCTTCTTGCCAATTAATATAGGGATACTAATCATCCACTTGCTTCCCTCCTTACAGCCTTAGGATGACCTTCAATACAATCTGTCCAAACTAGACTCTATCCTCTAGCAAAACAACATCAACAAGAAGAGACAACCATACCTTGATTTCTGCTCTTCTTGTCCTAAGCAATGTTTCAAAATCGCGATTAAATCGCAAATTTTTTTTTTAAATCGTGATTTTTTCGGAAGGCCGATTTAATCGGCGATTTTTTGGATTTGAAAAAATCGCCAAAAAATCGCGATTTTTTCGATAAAAATCGTGGACCCATCAAACATCAACCCAACAAGTTCAAAAATCGATTTTTTTTTGTCATTTTTGCAGACAGAGGGCAAGAAAGAGAGCTAAGGAGGAGGAGAAGTCATCTTGAGAGAACACAATCCGCCTAATGAACGACCCAGATTGACTAGAAATTACTATACTTTTACAAGGAAATTTTACATTTGTTTTTAGCTTCAGGGGCGCTGCCCCCGAAACCCCCCGCCAGGGGGGGGGGGCTCCATAAAATCGCAGCCGCCCCCCGTGGACCCCCCAGGGTCCAACGTTGTGATACAAAATAAACAAGATAATCAGGGTCCGCACCCAACAGAGAGGCCTATCATGGAGTCAGCCCCTAATTGGATAGAGCAGGAGGTAGTGGAGGGGAAGGAGGAGGAGGAGGAGGAGGAGGTGACACCACCTACCCCTGCTACCGGTAGACGACGTGGTCTGCCTCCTTTAGCTCCTGGTGCTTTAGGTTCTGGTGCTTTAGGTTCTGGTGCTTCAGGTTCTAGAGCACAACAGAGTCCATTTCCAGCCCCGCCAGCTTCTTCGTCTAGAGGGAAATCTGTTACATTTTCTCACAAGAGGGGCAGAGGAAATCAGTAATATATACTATAGGTTATTTGGTGCATTCCTTTGTATATAACATTATGACTCATGATATGAGATACATTATCATATTTTTTGTTGAAATTTTGAGGTTGAGTTGAGATTCAGGACTTGGTATTCAGGACATGATTCACTATTATGTGTGATGTAGCACTAGACATGATATTACACATCTTATATATTAGTTTTTTTTTCATATTTATGTGTCAATGCATTTATTTTATGTTGTGGGTGCTTTAGATATTAAAAAAATTGAAAAAAAATGAATAAATGAATATTTTTGTATGTGCCGATTTTTTCCCGATTTTTACCAATTTTTTCCCGATTTTTTCCCCTCGCCGATTTAATCCCAATCGCGATTTTCAAAACATTGGTCCTAAGCAATGGTACAACTTCTGAGCTTTGGTTAGGGCACCACAGCAACCCTAAATTTGCTCCAAAACACTGCGGCTCTCTTTCCCAATTGTCCTCCCTAACTCGTGTTGAATTTCCACAACCCTGGTGTCTAGGATAGAATCTTAAAATCTTTGACGCTACCAAACAAAGAATCTCAACAAATTTACTATTCACAATGGAACAATATAAAGCAGTAAATCACACATGCACAAGTATAGACAACTTTTTACAAAATATTGTACAAATATGTAATACAACCCAATCTTCTTTCTATTAGACCAATTGAATAATACAACAGTCAAGAGCTCGCTTACAAGGGATACAAGATACAATGACAATCTTGTTGCAGTCTCTATGTCATATCTCATCTTGTCGGTCCTTCGCTCCCGTTCTGCTCTCTAGCTGCCCCTTAGTCCATCAAGAGACAACACACAGTCTCCAGGAGGGTTGCCACCTATCACTACTGCAAGTAGCTTTTGCTACAATGAACACGAGCTGATCCAATATGCTCTTCTAGGCTGGCCAACATGTGAGCTTCAATCTAGTATCCTCTTTCATCCATCAAAGAGCTACACATTAGGCTTCAACCTTCACCCAAACTTGAGCTATCAACATCACTTTATGACTGCTTGTAAAGGGCTACTTTGGGTAGCCAACACACTGCCCTCCACCAGTCCAATGGCACACAACACTTCATTGCAAGAACTGATCCTAGGATAGGCTTTCATCCACAAAGATAAGCCCTCTAAATGGCTCCCACGGGTTGCTAGTAAAATTGATGCAAAACTGATCAACAAACAAGGATCCAACACCTACAAGAATGTATCAATATACATACCTCTTCTCATTGATTTAGGTTTTGTCCTTTGTTGTTTGATTTCGGCCGAGCTATGGCAAGATAATAGTCACGTTCAGCCCTAAACACCTGCCTAGAAATCCTCCTCACAACTGAGGAAGTCCTTCCTTGAGATGTCGTCCCTATATGCTGCAATTCTTGGATGTTATAGCCCTCAAAACAGACCTCGGCCCTCCCTTAGTGACTGCTACAACCTTCAGAATTCCTCCACAGGCCTGCGGGAGCCTCTTTTGAGGACTGTCCACCCACAAACATCCCCCAAAACATACTAGACTTTGGATCCTGCTCCTTGACCCTCCTGCACAGCAACTCGGTAACCAAAACAACTTTGAAAGGTGCCCTAACAGGGCCTCTCCTCCTCGCTAGTTTCCCTCATTTGCCTGCAGCCAAGAAAAAATTATTCTCCCTTCAACGAGTTCTTTCTATGTGTTGCTCACTTTGTATGTGAGTAATGACACCAACTTCAACTTGTATTTATACTAAACAAAACGGCTCCAACAATTCGTTCAAGAGGGCTTAAAACCCTGTCATTAGGCCTCTTAACACTAGGCCGACTTGACTTCTTCTTATGCAAACCCACACATATACTTCAAAAATTCATATCTATTCAACCAAAACTCGGAATCGGATGATTTTCGATGTGTCGAATTCGTCTCGATGTGCACTATCATCCTCATCCATCACATGTCGAAATTTCTCCATGGTTTTGGCCCAAACAACGATAGGTGCAAAACCCCAACCTTGGGTTCCAAGCCCACAAGTGACTCTTGTGGCGCTCCACCCTCCAAACCCTAAACCCTAGAGCTTGGACTCTGGAGTACCTCCCAATCTATTCAAAAATCAACAACTCGCTGCCCCTTCTAACACTTCTAGCATTCCCATTAAGCCTCTTGAGCCCTCCGAAAGACACCTATAGGTCTGCGGTTATGTATCCAAGATACAGCAAGGGTTTCGACCCTATTACCAAGAGAAACCAACCCTCTGTGCTCCTCTAATCACTTGTGCTTGGACTCTTGTGTATGCGGCTTAGAGAGAGTCTGCGGCTACAAAACAAAGGAAGAGCACCACTTCTTTATGCACAAGCACCTACAGCCTCGTCCTCTTTCCTAGGGAACTCGACCCTCCAAAAAGTCTGGAAAGGTCACTCAATCTGCTCCTTTTCACCTTTGTTGGAGTCCTCTCCCTCTGTGGGTATTTCAGAGATCAATCCTTGATTTGTTTTGCCCTTGGATGTTCTCAAATGACCTCAACAACTCTTTTATTTATATGTTTTACCTTGGGCTCCAAAGAACTCTTTGAGGGAACTCTTCCAGGGCATCCAACTTGTCCTTAGTGCCACAAGCCCACTAGAAAACACATCAAAATTAAAAGCTCCATTTCTTCATGTTCTTTCTTGGTGATCTTTGTGGCCCCTCGCTTCTTTAGGGTCCTCTACAATCTCCAAGGGTTACAAGTCAAAATATCTTCATGGTTTTGGCCCCACACCTTTAGGTACAAAACCCCAAGCTTGGATTCTTACCCCACAAGTGACCTTATGAGGCCAATTCCTCCAGAATCCTCTAGCCTAGGGTTTGGAGTACCTCCCATGCTATAAATCTCAACAAGTTAGTCACAGAGGGAGTCAACAAGGTAAGAGGGAGTCAACAGTTCAAAGGAAGACAACCTTTATGTTCAGGAAGTCATGGTACAAGTTGGCCATGAAGGATGCTCAAGGGCTAGAAGCTTCTAGGAGCAGGTTGTCTTCGAAGAAGAGTCCTTGTCATACAGTGAGAATTGTTCTTGTCATACAGTGAGAATTGTTTATGTGTCATATGGAGCAACTATGGTAGCGGATCAAGGGTGGAAATATGTTCCAAGTTCGAAGGAAGAGCCACTTCCAGACTGTGTTGTGAGAATACATCCCTCGCTAAGAGGGAGTGTTGAAATTTGATAGCATTAGGAGGTACTCTCGAGTCTCACGTGCCCTTGGAGCTAGGTATGTGATTGCATGAGTGTATGAGCTAAGTGATTGGGCTTTGTACCCATAGACCCATGATATCGACCCATGGTATTACACCCTTTGAAAAGGTAGAAATGATCAATCATGGAGAGAAGAATAATGGATGTTTCTTCTTGATTGGGGTTCTGATTTTCCAAGGAAACCACAGAAGGTCGAGAGTTGGTAGGTGGCCAGTTTGGTAATGTACACAGAGCACTATAAACAAGGAAGGTCATAGGGCATGTAAGTGTTTAGGACCCAAAGGAAAGGGCCTCTACACAGCAGCAAGGACGAGGTTGTGAGCGCTACTGTAGCACACCGCAAAGAAAAGGGGTCATGTAGGTGCATCCACATGCAAGCAGCAAGGTGTCAAACCCTATGGAAGGGTTAGTCTACTATTTTAGCATAAGTCGAGGCCTATGTGAGGACATTTGGGTAATCCTTAGGTCAATAGGAAGCAATGTGGGCCCTATTTTAGGGTCAAACCTGTGGCAAGAAAAACCCACAACTAGAAGGAAGGGTCGGGGGTTGTTGTTTGGAGGTTGGGACATCGGGCCGCAACAAAAGGTGTTGGAAATTGTAACTAGGTTTGGTATTCATTTAATGTATCTTTGTCATCATGAAATGTACTTGACAAAATAATAAAGAAAAGAATTTTTATTATTGAATTTGTAACAATGACTTATTAAAGCATGGGTTTCATGCTTGGGTCGTCATTATATTAGTCAAAGTCCCCATTGTGGACTCCTAGGATTAATATTAAGTTTATAGTCATTGTACATTCAAAGAGACCCTTCTTGGAATTTTGGTGCCTCTCTCTCTCTGTTTTGTGCCCTAGATTGGGAGATCAAAGTCTTCCAAGTTTCGTTGCTGCTGGAAGTCGTCTGCTGCAAGAAGTTGCTGCCTAGTCGACGTTGCTAGAAAGGGGTCGAAGATTTGGGAGGCTGACTTGGTGTGGAGGGAAGGTATGGTATATGTCTAGGGTGAAGAGTCTCAAAGAATACTATTGACTGGGTTTTCCCCTCGAGGGGGGCTTTTCCCTGGCATAGTGCCTACATCTTGTGTCTCTTGTTTTGTGATCTTCATGCACACATAATATGGTAATTTCTTGATGAAAGATAATATAATAAAATAAAATAAGCCAACACATTCAAAAGTAATTATCAAGATCGAAGAATAAAACCCTAATATAACTACTTTGATTTTACAATATGGCATCATAGCTAAGGCCAGGAAAAATTAAAGATCACTTTGTCGGCATGGATTCTCCCTCTTTGATGGACTACATGAGAATGGGTATCAACATTGCCGGAAGTTGGAACAAGAAGGTCATCTATTACTTATTCAATAAGGTCAAAAGTCAAGGATTCTTGGCCACTCTTATAGGTTCTCTTAATGATGACAATGCATGGATCATTGATAGTGGAGCATCGAGACACATGACAGGAGAAAATAAACAACTCCATACACTATCAAAGGAGCCATCTTCTCATGCAATGGAATTGGGTGACAACAAAATCTATGTTGTTAAAGGCCCGGGATCAACGTCGTTGAAGCTAGATAATGGATCGACGTTGCACCTCAACAACATTCTATATGTTCCAGCTTTGAAAAAGAATTTTCTTTCTATTTCTTGTTTAGAAGATAAAGGGGAAAGAATTGATTTTGTTGATGGAAAAGTATTGGTTTGGGGAAAAGACTCTAGCATTGATAAAGCTAGGGTTATTGGAGTTCATGAAGGAAGTCTTTATAGAGTCATTACACCACCTTCTCAAGATTTGGTTCATATGGAAATAAGTCTCATTGAGTTCTGGAATAGGAGGTATGGTCATCTACATTATAAGGTCATCCCTACTCTTAGTCAACTGGTTCATGGTATTCCTAATATGAAGTTGGATCATGAAGGTGTGTGCAAGGGATGCTCTTTGGGAAAACATACAAGAAATCCATTTCACGATAGGGAAACTAGGTCTAAAGAGATATTTAGACCACATCCATTTCGATGTGTGTGAGCCCATGTCTGACAAATCACTTGGAGGTCATATCTATATGTGACATTTCTTGATGACCATTGTGGAAAGACATGGCTCTACCTTCTCAAAACAAAAGATGAAGTATTTGATAAATTCAAGGAGTTTAGGGTTGAAGTGGAAACCCTAACCGAAAGAAAGATAAAAAATCTGAGGTCTGATAATGGTGGGGAATACACTTCTAAGGAATTGATTGCATATTGTAAGGAAGCAGGTATTAAGAGGGAGCTCATTATTCCCTATTATCTCGAACAAAATGGATTGGTTGACAGAAATAATAGGTCAATTGAAGAAGGCATTCGAACTATGCTCCTTGATCAAGATCTACCAAAGTTCTTATGGGGAGGAGCAGCGATGGCAGTCGTATACATTCAAAATAGAAGTCCTCATAAGAGTCTTGATAATACAACACTCGAAGAAGTATTCACAGGAAATAAGTCGAGTGTGGATCACCTCTGAATATTTGGAAGTCCAACATATATCCATGTTCCGAAAGACAAGCGAAAGAAGTTGACCCTACAAGTATCAAGGGAATATTCGTTGGATATAATCTCTCTTCAAAAGCACCTAGAAGCTACATCAAGGAAGGGCGATATATTGAAGTAAGCAGGGATGTCATATTTGATGAGAATCAAGCATACAAGAAATCAAAGGATATTCATATTGATTCCAATGACGAAGAAGTTCCCATATTTGAAGAAGAATAAGTTTATCATGAAAACTCTACTACAAATCTCGAAGAAGGACCAAGTGAGCCTATTCAATCGGTGGTCATCCCAACCACAAGGAAGAGGCCAAATTGGTTGAAAGCTACATTGGAAGATGTTGAAGGACATGAAGCAGCAAGAACTTTCACGGAAATAAAGAAACCGAAAAGATATTTTGGTTATGTTGCATATATGACAAAATTGATAGAAGTCGAACCATCTACATTCAAGGAAGTTGCGCATCAAGAGGTTTGGAAGAAAGCAATGCACGAAGAATATCAATCCATCATGAAGAATGGGGTTTGGGAAATCATTCCTAGACCTAGTGACAAATCGGTTGTCACATCTAAATGGATCTATAAGATCAAACATGGAGTGGATGGAAGTATAGACAAGTATAAAGCAAGATTTGTTGCAAGAGGTTTCTCTCAAAAGGAAGGCATTGATTATGAAGGAACCTTTGCACCTACAACAAGGTACACTACTATTAGATCATTGGTTTCATTGGCTGCTACAATGGGGTGGAATATCCATCAAATGGATGTGAAGACCGCATTTCTGAATGGGACCATTGATGAGGAATTGTACATCGAACAACCCAAAGGCTTTGAATTTAATAGCAGGGACTCTCATGTTTGTAGACTTAAGAAGGCCCTATATGGTTTGAAGCAAGCACCTAGGGCATGGTATGCTAGGATGGATGCATATCTACTTAGAATTGGGTTCATAAAGAGTTCTTATGATCTGAATCTCTACATCAAGGTTGTGAATAATGAGCCCATTATTCTACTATATGTGGATGATCTATTCATCACTGGTGTAGAGCGAAGAATTCAATAATGCAAGAAGATGTTGGCACCTGATTTTGAAATGAAGGATCTAGGACTAATGCACTATTACTTAGGTCTAGAAGTATGGCAGAGATCTAGGGAGATATATTTGGGGCAAGGACAGTACATATCATCAAGTTGTTGCAGAAATTTGGGATGATGGATTCCAAGCTGATGAATACTCCTATGATCACCAATCTCAATAAGTTGAAGGACTCTGACTCTAGTTTCGTGGATCCTACCTCATATCGACAATTGGTGGGTTCCCTGATGTATCTGGTAAATACTAGGCCAGATATATGTTTTGCAGTAAATATTCTCAGTCAGTTTCAATTGGAGCCCCATCACGATCACTGGATAGCTGCTAAACATATATTGAGGTATCTTCGTGGCACTATATATTGTTGGCTAAAGTATGATAGTAAGGAATTCAAGCTAATTGGATTCACAGACTCTGATTTGGGTGGCAATGAGATCGATGGAAGGAGCACTACCGAAGGATGTTTTAGTCTAGGAGCTGCTATGATCTCATGGATGAGTAGGAAGAAAGATCCCGTTGCGTTGAGTAGTGCTGAGGCAGAATATGTGGTTGCATGTGAAGTAGGAAAAAAATTTGTTTGGTTAAGGAAGCTTCTAACAGACTTGTTCGAGGAGTCTCTGGGCCCTACTGTGATTAATTGTGACAATAAAAGTTGTATCAAGATGTCTAAAGATCTCGTGTTTCATGCTAGGACGAAGCATATCAATAATAAGTTCCACTTTATTTGGAACTTGGTGCAGGATGGGATCGTGAAGTTGGAGTATGTCTCGACATATGAACAGGTAGCAGACATACTAAAAAATGCTCTTCCGAATAAGAAGTTTGAGTATCTGAGAAACCTGTTGGGTTTGGTAGACATTGTTGATTGTATTAATGATAAGGAAATGGAAGAGATTTTTTGAGGCCTTGCGAGTGAAGCATTGCCTAGGAGGACATCTGGACAACACTCTGTGTTGATGTCCAAGTCTCAAACTAGGGAAGGGTGGCGTGGGTCATAGAGCTCTGACCATTGATACGCACCTAGGTCCCTGGGTTGGTGGTTAGCAAGTGAAGCATTTCCTAGGAGGACATCTGGCCAATACTTTGTGTTGATGTCTAGGTCTCAAAGTAGGGAAGGGTGGCGTGGGTCATAGAGCTTTGACCATTGATACGCACCTAGGTCCCTGGGTTGGTGGTTAGCAGGTAAGCCTGATGGTACCTAAAGGGGCTGAAAGCTTGAGTCCACCTTATTCCCACTTGGATAGATTGCCTTGGTCAGGAATCTAGTCAGTTGCATTGCGGTGCCTAAATTGTTGAGAGACCAATGGATAGATTGCCCTGCTCAAGAATCTAGTCCATGGCATTGCGGTGTCTAAAATTCTTCATTGTTTCATATAGTTTGAGATCTTCTATTGTATTTGTATATGATGAATACCTCCCTAGTTAAGAAGGAGTATTGAAAATTATAACTAGGTTCGGTCTTCATTTAATGTATTTGAGTCATCATGAAATGTACTTGACAAAAGAATAAAGAAAATATTTTTTATTAGTGTAACAAAGACTTATTAAAGCATGGGTTTCATGCTTGGGTCATCATTATATTACTCAAAGTCCCCATTGTGGACTCCTAGGATTAATATTGAGTTTATAGAGTCATTGTACATTCAAAGAGACCCTTTTGGTCTTCTGAATCATGTAAAAAGGTTAAGAATTGAGTTAAATATGATTTATGTACCCTCCACACCAAGTCGACTGTCGGCCTAAGGAAACCTATTCGACCCATAAGAAGCCTATAAATAAAAGTTAGTCGAAGTCATTTGGAGCATCATCCCTCAAGCTAGTTCAATATCTCAAGGGTAGCTGTAGAAGTTCGAAGTTTGTTGTCGTGAAGCCGAAGGAAGTTCGAGTTTGGGGAAGTCTAAGGAGAGGAAGAAAATAAAACTTTTGGTGTCTCTCTCTCTCTCTATTTCGTGCCCTAGATTAGGAGATCGAAATCTTCCAAGTTTCGCTGCTATCGGAAGCCGTCCGCTGCTAGAAGCTGTTGCCTAGTCGAAATTGTTGGAAAGGGGTCGAAGATCTGGGAGGCTAACTTGGTGTGGAGGGAAGGTTTGGTATATGTCTAGGGTGAAGAATCTCAAAGAATACTATTGAAAGGAAGAATTATCTTGACTGAGGTTTCCCCTCAAGGGGCGTTTTTCCCTGGTACAGTGCCTACATCTTGTGTCTCTTGTTTTGTGATCTCCATGCACACATAATATGGTAATTGCTTGATGAAAGATAAGATAATAAAGAAGTAAAAGAAGCCAACACACTCACAAGTAATTATCAAGATCGGAGAAAATATAACTACATTGATTTTCCAACAAAAGGAAAGGTCGCAATCTTGTTGAGTATTATCCGCAGCTAGAGGGAGGTCTGTTGAGGGCTATAGGAGCCCTATGTGAGGGTCGTGGGCTACAAGATGTAGCCTCAACAGGATGAAGCCACATAGAAGAAAGTTTACATGTGGTCCAAGGATTTGAGAGGGATGGGTAAACCCTCAATATCCTATAGAAATATCCTCAAGTGGCAGTAGCAAGGTGGTGAATTGTTGTAGGGGTTCTGTGGTAAAGGACAACCACAAAAGCATTGTTTGCAGGATAGTACGGGCTTGAACGACTAACCCTCAGCCCAAGGAAATTGACAAGGGTCATGTCTTGTATTTGGGCATATTTTCTAGAGATTGCAAAAGGCCATTTTCCTTGGTACAGGTAACAGGAGCCCTAGGATTCTTATTAAAGGACTAATAAGAAATCAGTTTTGGCAATAAAATTGTGTTCTGTGTATGATCTAATTGTTGGTATATTCCACTATGCTAAATTTGTTTTAAATTTTGGTATTTCGGTGTGTTTATGTTTTGTGAAACTTCCAAAACATAGATTAGACTTGGGGTGCACAGAATTCTAACAGAAATAGTATATAGCATCAAGTATTTAAGTATAACACTTTGTATATCCCTTTAGTTAACACCTTTTCGCAAGCTTTTTTGGGTTTTTTCTTAACGTTTATTGTTTTTTTCCAAAAAGAAAAATCAAACTTTCTATTAAGATGATAAAAAGTTACATAGTATAAGCCCATTGGCATTCCGAGAAATTGTATGCTTTTTGTCCCTTCAACCAGAAGAGAAAACATAGAGTCTGTAGGTTATGAGAAAACCGGCACAACTGGTTTCCATTAGCCCTACAAAGCTTTGTGTGGAGAGCACCTGTGTAACCCCCGAGCTTCTCCTAATAGAGGAAAACCAGCCCTAAACAAGAGTCAAAACAGGCATTAAGCTATTTAGTTCACAAAAAACCATCTGAAGAGTAAAAAAAAATTTCAGATGTGCATAGTTTAATTATCCGGAAAAAGAAAACCTAGTTTTGTCTCCCGAATCTCCTCTCATTGAGGAAAACATTCTGAAACAGAGACAAAACAGAGATGTGCTGAAGTTCGTAGTCTGAAGTTACAATAATAATAAGAGTTCGAAAAAACTGAAATTAAAACAAAAAGCTGACAGATCAAGCATTTAAAGGGCAAGTTGGGGCTGATCCAAGACCTAGATCAGTTCTCCTTCATATTCTTTGATTACCCAAGTCCCCAAATCCTGTTGTACGCCCTCCTTAGATAGGAGGTATGCGTCCATGTTCCGTGCCTTGTAAATATGACAAACAAAAATTCGATTAAAATAGGGTTTCAGATTCAAAACCTCTTCTAGTAATGGAAGCAGAATATAGTTTTGGCATCTTTGTTTCCCATTAAACCATTTGATAATATTCATGGAATCTCCAAAAATCTGGACTGCTCTCAGCCCGAGTTGAGTAAGCCAACAAAAAAGCAATTTTAGAGATTGGAGCTCAACAAAATTGTTTGTTCCAGGTCCTAACCCCACAAAGGCTTTTAAGATCTTCCCCGAAGGGAAATGGATGGTGAGCCCTGCCCCACACCTGTTCTAAGGGTCTGAAGCCCCATCAAAATAGGCCCACGGGATATCTCCCCTAATCTCTTCCTCTGGAATAACCCTCACTGACTAATTTTCCTTGGGAATTAGGATGTTCTCATAAATGGAGACCCCTTCTAATGCTAGGGTAGCTACTGGAAATATGGTGTCACAAAGATGACCCTGTTCTTGGCAATCCATGTGCCCCATGAGACAATAAGCGAAATATTTTTCAGGCGGTCGTTCGGTGTGATATTCCTAATTAGCTTTCAACTAGTTGGAATATTAATTTTTTCTTTTGTGATTTAGATAAATGAATAAGAGGGTAGGGAGGCCCATAAATCTCTTTAGTAGGAATAAAACCACTTCCCATGTGAATGTGGGTCATTTTATCAGTTGAATAAAGCACCCTTAGGTGTGAACAGGGGCTATAGCATGTGGACAAGGTCAAAGTTGACCAGATCAACAGCGTTGTCATGGAGGGTGTGGAGCATTAAAGGAGGACAACGCAGTTATGATGGAGGAGTGTATGCATGAGAGTAGCATCTTTAATGAGTGGGACCCAGGGTGAGGAAGCTCACCAAGCATAAAAGGAGGATGGCAGCCATAGAAGAGATTATTCTGAATATTGTTTATGTATTCGTCTTTTATGACTCTTTGCATGGTTCAGCTATTTAGCGAAGTCTATCGTGTTGTTTAGCACAAGGGTGTTCCTGAGCGGGAATCCCACCCTCATCCTTGGGGGACTTCGAGTGCCTACTCAGGAGAGATGTATTGAGCATCATTTCCACTATCCGACATCAGGCCAAGCTTCAACCATTATCCACAGTGCAGTTTCCTTCAAGGTTGTGTTGTTTTGCAGGGCAGTAGCAGTGGAGGAGGAATAAACTCAGTTTCCGAGCTTGTTTTCTATTGGAGGGATCATCCCTTCATCCAGGAGGCTGGTAAGGTAGGTCTTAGTGCATCATTTTGTTATTTGGCAGCAGGCCAAGTTGTTACCACCACCTACATCGCAGTGTCCTTCAGAAACTGTGTTATTTTATTGAGCAGCTGCAGTAGAGGGTTTAGTGCCCTATTTGGTGAGTTAGATTTCCAGTGAAGGTAGCAGCTCTTCATCTAGAAGATCTATCAGAGGATTTTTATCTATTTCTACATCAGATCAGCCACCTCTTATCAGCTATCCAGTTGCAGTGATTATTCAGCCCTAGCGCTGCATTTCACCATTTTGGTATTTTGGGTATTTCCTGAAACCCTTTCTAGCTTGTCTTGGAAATGTGCTTGGGAGCTTAGATCTCTATTCTCGACACTTTTGGAGCATTGTATCAGCATATATATATATATATATATATATATATATATATATATATATATATATATATATATATATATATATATATATATATATATATATATATATATATATATATATATATATATATATATATATATATTTTCCAGCTACAGTTATTCCCTCATAAACTGCGCAGTCATAGCATTCTGACATTTTATGTATTAGCAGTATTCCATATTTTGATGTATTGGATCATGGGAGGCCTGTTTGCCTAGCTTGAGTAACCTTTTCCTCAAGACTTTGTACTTATTTTCTGCTAATAAACATAATGGAATGGCTCTATGATTGTCTCATGTTTTGATCTATTGATATTTACTGCATTTTTCCAGTTTATGTTCAATATTTCTGCCTTTTCCATTTTGGAATATTACAGTGCTATCAGAGCATAATCTTGGCTCAACCTGTGAGACATCACATCTATTTCATTAGAAGAAGAAGAAGCTTCTCACAGAAAGGAGAAGGTTTACAAAAGAGACAAAGGCAAGACTCCAATATCAGGAGAAATGAAAGGAAAGGAGTTTTCAAAGCTTCTTCTCCAAACTACGCAGGATATTAACAGAGAAATCAAGGAGATAAGGATGGAGAGACATAAAAATTCCCCTAAAGGGTTTGTACATGAAGAAAGCTCTAACATTTCACATTATTGGTGTGGGCATTCAGCATTACAACCAGTCCCACAACGCTCTGCCATGCCTACATTCCTAGCAAGAGGGAAGGAGGAAGGAGATACACCAGAGGAGGAGACTCTTAGTGACTATCTCCTTGAATATGAATCTCAATCTCAGAGGTTCAAAGAGCATCTAAACTTCCAAGAGTTCTGCCAGGTCAAGGAAAATAGAAGACCCAGTAATCACAATAGAAGTAAGGGGTGCATGCAATATACTTTGGGTAGATTCTTTCTGCCTACTTGATGGGTCACCCAAGTTCACAGCTAAGGCCTGGGTAAGGAAGTTGGACATCTATTTCCAGCTGTACCAAGTTTCAGAGATGGAGGCCATTAAGGTAGCAGCGTTGAACCTTGAAGGTAAGGCTCATGATTGGTGGTTTCATGATCTTTCTACATTGAGACATGCAAATGTAGCTACTTATGCAGAGTTCACTAGGAGGTTAGTGGGAAGATTTGGTCAAAGATATTCAGAAACACCTTTGGTTGAGCTAGCCAAGCTCAAGCAATCAGAGCCTTTGCATGAGTTGGTAGATCCACTAGACCAACTACGCTCCAGGATTCAATCAGAGCCTTTGCATGAATTGGTAGATCCACTAGACCAACTACGCTCCAGGATTCTATTGAGAAGGTTAGAGACTTGCAAAGTACTTTGCCAAGGGCAAGAGCCCCCCTCAAGCAAAAGCTCTCTTCTCAAGAGGAAGATATGACGATTCCTCCCTCAAGAGAGGACCAAGACAAAGGGTCTCTTAGTGATGATGGGTTATTCTCCAATAATGATGAGGAAGAAGAGGAAGAACTGGAAAGAGATACCAGCGCTGTAACACCAAGAGGAGATCCACCACCACATGGAGATGGAGATGGAGCAATTGCTCCAACTAAAGGAGCCCTTGTATCCTTGTAAGAAGTTCCAAAGAATCTAGTATGTGGAGACCAGGGCACAATCCAGGAGCAGCATGTGTCAGTATTGATAGACAGTGGGACTAAGCAGTGGAGGAAGTGTGTTCTGGCACTGACTACAGTTTTGAGGACATACACCATGATAGATCACTTCTTTGTGGTCAAGCCTCTTGACACCAATATGATATTGGGTGTGCAGTGGTTGATTTCATTGTGGGAGGTCACCACAGATTGGGTGACTTTGCAGATGGAGTGGGAAGATAAGAAGAGTGGCTAGCATCAAGTGATTAGGGGCATAGACACCTATTCATTCCAGGAGGTTTCTGCACAGAAGGAGTCGTCTAATTTGCGCAGTGGAAGAAGGGGCAAATCAGTCCACTCAGATATACAGCCTACTCTAGACCTTGATGTTTCATTACATGGAGGCATTCCTGATAAAAGAGTTCTCACAACAAGATGCATCATTCATGGATATGGCTGAGGAAGGAGCCTTGGGAGAGGCTAGCACAACGCAGAGAGCCTTCGATTGGCTCAAGGAAGGGATGAGAAATTGTCTGATATCTGCATTGCCATCTCTCAACCAGCTACTTGCACTGGAAGTTGGTGATTCAGGAGTAGATGGTGGCACAAGCATGGTGCAAAAGGGCTACTCCATAGCCTTGGAGAATCAGAAGGCACTTCCACACAGGAGGAAGTCCTATATATATGACAAGGGGTTACTGGCACTCATGCATGCATTGGCAAAACTCTGGAAGTTTTGGATGGGCAATGGCTTCCAAGAGAAGGTTGACCCCCATAAACTTCAATCATGTCTTGGGTAAAAGCAGCTACAAGGGAGGCAACAAAAGTGGGATAGCAGTACTCCGGCATGTGGCTTTGGCATTGAGCATGTCAAAGAGGGGAGCTATGAGGTGACAAGTGCTTCAGTACAGAAATCAGCAGCGCTGTCATTGAGGAGTATAGATCCATATTGGGTGTCTCAGCTATTGGTGGAGTATTCCAAGAACCTCTTCACATGTAAGGTGCTTGATGGGAAAGTGACAGATGGGAGGTATAGAGTGGTGGATGGAGTCATCTATTACCAGGATGAGATCTTCTTGACTACAGACTCCAAGCTCAAGGAGAAGATTCTATATGCAGTACATGAAGCACTCATTTCCGGTCACACAGATTTCATTGGGACTTATCAGGCCATCATGGAGAGATTCTCATGGGAGGGTCTCAGAGAAGAGGTGCTCCAGCATATCAGGAGGTATGTAGTTTGCTTGATGATTGAGGAGGGAAGCAACCACCTCGTAAGGTTGTTACAGCCACTTTCCCTTGTGATAGAAAGATGGGAAGGCTCATCTATGGACCTCTTCACCAGCTTGCCAACAACATATGGTAAGGATTGTGTCTTTATGCTTATTGATCAACTAACCAAGTATTTTCATTCCCTTGCCATACATTTGCAGTACATTTCTCCACAAGAGGCTCTTTGGAGTTCATGGTCCTCTTGGGACTACAGTCAGTGAAGGGAATGGCCCCTTCTTAGAGGGCTTGGGGCAAGAATTGTTTTGGGTTGGTTACACTCAGTTGACACCAAACACCCTTTACTACTTTCGAGCTTATGAGAAGCTAATGGCAACAAGAAAGTGTTTGGATAGCCACTTATCACATCATGTTTTGAGGCAGCTAGGAGCATAACAGTGTTGGTCTCACTTGAGGGACTACTATCACCATCCGGCATGTCATATGGCACTTAGTCTACTTTTCCTTTGGATCCCATATTGTGATGATATTCTATTCACTATATGTGGAATGGCTTGGGCAAGGGAGGTTCCTGGAACAAAAGAGTGGAACCATGGGAGTCCGGATGCCTTTTGGCTTCTTGAGGACAACATTATTGCAACCCAAGATCAACAGCAACTCCATACATATCATAAATGGAGAGAGAAACAGCGTGGGGGGGACAATTTGGCCTATCATTTTCATCCATACATCCCCTCTACATTGCAGAAGCAGGGGATTGGTGAGTTTTTCTATGAGCTACCCAGGATAATCCATTTTTTTTGGATGATAGCATGGGGATTGGAGTTTCTCATTGGGGTTAAGGCCCCCAACATTTTTCATCTCTCATGCCTCAAGGAGACCATTAGACAGCATGTAGTTTCCCCCGTGGATCTCCCACTTCTATTTCTACATCAAATCAGCCACCTCCTATCAGCTATCCAGTTGCAGTGATTATTCAGCCCTAGGGTTGCATTTCACCATTTTGGTATTTTGGGTATTTCCGGAAACCCTTTTTGGTTTGTTATGTAAATGTGCTTGGGAGCCTAGATCTCTATTCCCAGCACTTTTGGAGCATTGTATCAACATATATATATATATATATATATATATATATATATATATATATATATATATATATATATATATATATATATATATATATATTTTCCAGCTGCAGTTATTCCCTCATAGACTGCGCAGTCATAGCATTCCGGAATTTTATGTATTAACAGCATTCCATATTTTGATGTATTGGATCATGGGAGGCTTGTTTGCCTAGCTTGAGTGACCTTTTCCTCAATACTTTGTACTTATTTTCTGCTAATAAACATAATGGAATGGCTCTATGATTGTCTCATGTTTTGATCTATTGATATTTACTGCATTTTTCCAGTTTATGTTCAATATTTCTCTCTTTTCCATTTTGGAATATTACATTCGGGGCTCCATTCCACCATTTTTGCCATGCCTCCGAGATGGAGGGACCTTCCCATCTCTGAGAGAGATTTAAGTGCCTCAAAGCTTCGTCCCATATGCTAACATTGAAGGGGCGAGATAGAAATAGATGTTGAACTGATTCCTCATTCTTTTTGCACAGATAGCACCAACCTAGGCCAATCTTACTTCTTTTCTGCATATTATCCCAGGATGGGACTTTGTTCTTTAGGATACACCAGAAGAAGAGCCTCGATTTTGCTGGGCACTTGAGTTCCCACATCGGCTTATACCACCACTCCGGCTCGGCCCACCCTTTCGGAAACATGAGCCACTTATATCCAGATTTTGGAGTATACTGTCCGGTAGGGGAGTGTACCCATCTCAAGGAGTCCGACCTCTCATGAATGCGGACATTTGACCTTTGCAGCTCACTTATATATCCTTGCCATTGTTCCCTCCACCTGTATTCTATCTGAAGGCCCTCCCCTGATCTCCATGCTTGTCCCCAAAAAGTTGACTGGCATATACTTTCAATATGACTTAGATAGCGAATCCATCTGCTGGCAAGATGATCGATCAAGTCTCTGGAGAGAGAATATGCTCCGTTGCATCCTACCCAGGGATCCTGGCCTATTCTGACCTGTTCACCATTTACTACATGCCAAGCCAAGCCTTGTTCAATAATCCTGATTTAGTCCAGAGTGGCTTTCCATACTACCGAGGCATTTAACAATTTTTTATCTTGTAGACGCATCCAATCCCCCACCAGCATTGGGTTAATGTATTTTCTCTTTACCACTGATGTCCATAAATTATCCAATGTGATTAACCTCCATCCAAGTTTTTCCGCCAAAGAGGGGGTGAAAGACGAGATTTCCTTTATTCTCCAACCTCCCCAAGCCTTTGGTCTCGTAACTTTCTCCAACACCACCCACGGCAGAACCTTCGACCCTGCCCACAAAAAATTGCTACAAATCTTCCTTATTTTGGAAAGGAATCCTTTCGGGACCCATGTTAATGCTGTCAAGTACACTAGAATAACCAAGGAAACTGATTTGATCAACAAAAGCCTTCCTGCCCCTGAAAGCCATTTGAAACTCCAATGTTTAACCCTTCACTCAATCTTTGCCACCAGTCAGTGCCAATCCTGGATTTTGTAGGAGTCAGGCTTTAAGAAGAACCCCGGGTACTTAAAATTGTAGGCAAAGGTTTTAACTTTGAAAGGGAGCTCCTCAGAAATTCTTTATGCTTCCACCCTTGTGAACCCTTCCAAAGTTATTGAATATTTATGACCATTTATGCACAGCCACGTTGCCTTGAGGAAAAGGTCTAGAATCGATTTGATTCGTCTGATGTCTTCTCTGCTACCATTGTTGAACAGTAGAATATCGTCAACGAATAACAAATGAGTTATAGATAGATTGACTGCCACTTCAATTCCTTTGATATCGCCTCTCCTCTTTGCATCATGGATCATCTGACTAAGGCCTTCTGCTGCAAGGAGGAAAAGGAGGGGCGACAAAGGACAACCCTGACGAAGACCCCTCTGAATTTGAAAGAATCGAGTTGCAGCCCCGTTGATCAGAATGTCGATGCTTGTGGTTGTGATGCATCCCATTACCCAGTTGATGAAATCATTCCTAAACCCCAGATGGGTCAAAAGAAGCCGAAGGTACATCCAACTTATACGATCATTAGCTTTGGAGAGGTTGATTTTCACTATCGCTCCTTTCTTCCTACTCCTCTTGAGACTGTGGAGAGTTTCCTAAGCCACCCCTACCGCCTCATGAATTTGTCTTCCATTCAAGAACTCAAACTATTCCTTGGATATGTTCTTTGAGAGGAAAGGCTTCAAGCGTGTGGCTATCACCTTTGCCATAATTTTGTAGATGCATGTGTAGAGGGATATAGGCCTGAAGCCCTCAAAGGATTTGGGGTCCTCCTTTTTGGGGATGAGAGCCAAGAAGGTAGAGTTGAAGGGCTAGCATATGGTGCCACTGATCCTTGACTCTTCTACCACCCCAACCAAATTGTCCCCAGGGACTCAAAGAAATGTTGAAAAAATTCAGCTGTCCACCCATATGGCCCAGGGCTTTTTTCCTTCTACATTATCTTTAGGATCCCTTCCACCTCCTCTTTCGACACTGGTTCCATTATGCTATCATTTCCTTCCTCTTCAATATACCGCGGGAAGAACTGCGCCACTCTGATCACTTCTGCTATTGAGGCCTCTACTGGGGCTTTGAAGAGCGATCTGAAATGGCTGCATCCCAGACTAGAGAGCTCCTCAAAGGATTTTGCAATTCTGCATTCCTCTGTTTGCATACCCCAAATGTTATTTATGTTTTTCCGCCCTTTTGCATAGTTCTGGAAAAATTTTGTGTTTTCGTCCCCTGGTGACAGCCAGATGGCCCTACTTTTTAGTCACCACCTTTCTTCATTCTCCAGCAAAATTTTCTTTCGATTCGTTTCCAGTATTTTTATTCTATCCCTCTTTTCATTTGTTTCATAGCCCTCTCCCTCCAGCTTTTCCAAATAGTCCAGTTCCTCATTGATCTGCCGAAGGGATTCCTCCTCCACAGCTTTTTTCGCTTTTTCCCACTTCAAAGTGGCCTTTTTCATTTGTTTAAGGTTTTCCATGAAGTGGGAGCTCTTCCCTCCATGTCGGTCCTCCTCCCCCTTCCTCCAGGTGTCTTTAAACAATTGATTGAAAGGTTCGTCCTTGAGCCACAAAGAATTGAACTTGAATGGGGCTCCAGGTTTTTTGTAGGGGCCAATGATTTCCAGAAGGATAGGCAAATGATATGAGACACCTCCTTCCCCCACCCAGTGTCGAAAGACCGAGGATCGGGATACCAGTTCTTCTTTTAGAAGAAAACGATCCAACTTTTTGCCACCTTGTCAGTTCCATTTCCTATGTTCGTCCAAGTAGGCCTTGGCTTAATCAAACTGGCATACCAGGTTCAAAGAAGAAATCTTGTTCAGAAAAAAGTTTGTGAGGGGGTCGGCTCGAGCCGATGGTCCCCAGGCTTTTGAGAGCCCCAAAGAAAAGTTCATGTCTCCTCCAAAAATGAGGTTTGGGTTTTGCAAGAAGGATTTGGCAAACAACTTATTCCAAAAGGGGACCCTGTCCAAGCAGGGATGATAGACATTCAATAACAATAGGGGTAGGCAGAGTTCATTGGAGTAAACTTCAATTGCTAGGACGTTTTCCATTCCCCATGTGTTGATCTCCTTCAATCTACCAGATTTGATTCCCATCGTCAGGCCCCCAGACCTTCCTAATGCGTCCAGGGTCTGAAAATACCAACCTGGGAGCATTTTGGACAGAGCGCCAACAATCTCGACACCGAATCCCAAAGTCTCTTGTAGCATGAGGACATCGGGTTCATAGGACTTCACTAAGTCCCTTAAGGCAAGTTTTTTAGGTTGACTAGCAAACCCCTACAATTAAAGGATAAAATAATCATCTATAACCCAAGGAGGGGGTCTGCGCTGCTCTAAGCACCCCAGAAAGGGAAAGTTGTTTCTCGTCTGCAATGTCAAGTTTTTCCCTTAACTGGGCTTTGGACAGATTTGATTTTCTGCCCCTAGCCTTCCTAGGCCCGACCGAGGGAGGCTGAGGTCCGAGACCGCCCACTTCATTCTGAGGCATTTTCCTCTTCTCTCTGGGTCTAAGGTTATAACGGGGTTTCTCCGGAGGGCAGGGTCGAAGGGGAGGATCCTCAGGACTAGAAATAACAGGGGGGTCAATATGGAGCTCAGCGATAGAGGTTATAATACTGTCCAAGGCCTTCGAAACAGACTCCAGGATCGTACAAGGACAAGGTCCAGGATCGTACCCTCCTGCTAAGAAGCCGAGGCCGAGTCACCTCTTTCTCCAGTGGGAAGCAGAGGCTGCTGCACCGGCTAGGATTGTTCTTGAGGGCTTCTTGTCTCTGTCTGCATGTCTTGTGGACCCTCTACTGGCTGTTTTCCACTTTCTCCTCCCATGCCTTCCATAGGCTCCCCTTCTGCCTCTCTGGGTTCCTCTTCTTCCTGGATTCTGACTGGCATTCTTGCCTCCCTCTTCTATTTCCTTCTTCTTCTGTGACCTAGGGGGAAATCCTTAGCCATATGTCCATATTTGTGACATCAGTGGCATCGAAAAGGCATGTGTTCATAATCAAGCATCTGAGTAAAATATAGGTCCTTGTATTTTAGATGAATCTCCTCAGCCAGACCTTCCTTTGGATTTAAACTAACTAGAATTCGAGCTACGCTCTTATCCATGGTTTGTTGGAAAGACATATCCACCTTCAAAAACTATCCCAAGGTATTCCCAATGGATCTAAAAGCCGACTCCGTCCAAAACGAGACAGGCAGTCTCGGAAGCTTTACCCACACCGGGGTTTCCTCAATTTTCTCACGCTGAGCATCAAATAAAGGGGTCCATTTCCTGAAGAGAATAGGCCGCTTCCAAAAACTCCAATTACGCCTCATAACCCATTCCAAAGATTCATTCTTTGAAAACTTGATCATGAACCAACCTCGAGCTAAGGTTTGAATTTCGACCTGCCTCTCCGGAGCCTCTGACAAGGGTTTTAAGGTCCATTCCGATATGTATTTAGCCGAGAATTTCCTCCCCTTTACTCGGCCAACTAATGTTGTTCCGGCAGCCTCCATCACTTCGTCTATTTGTATGTCAATCCCAAGCACACAGCATGGGCCTTCTTCCTTCTTCCTGAGCAACTTAACTTTCTTCCTCTTACTTCCTGCAGCCCCGCTCCTTCCTCCTTCCTCACGCCCCTGCGAGGTTTCATTAGCATTTGGCCCTTCTAGTTGGAGCGACCTGAGTCACCCTTCCACCTAAGATGGAGGTTCCGCCCAAAGGGTTTGTTCTACTAGTTGGCCTTTTACAGCCCCAAAAACTGCATGCACCTCCTCCTCTCGACGAATGCCAAAACACCTCTCCTGATCCTCCGCTTGACTTGAGGGGAGGAACCCACCTTCAGGACCGTTCTGGGGTCTTATGCTACAAAAAGGGTTTTGGAAAAAACCTTTGTCAACCTCCGGCCAAGTACCCACCGCCTCTATACCCTGCAAAGAGGGGAATTCCTCGTACTGTCGAGTCTCTTTCCACTGGAATGGGCTTCTACTTGGTAAGGAAGCGTCCAAACGGACCCCCTTGACAAATTCCTGTTGACTGTGAACCTCTTCCAGAAAGGCCTTCAATCCCACATTTCCTTGAGCCCCACATCTAGCAACAATATCCTCTAACCCTCCCGAGAAGAACGGATTTTTGAAACCACCGGGCGTAGGAGTACTTACATGAACCGATGTTTCATCCTCTTCTACCGCAGTTCCGGTATTCGCAAGGAGCTGATGCAGATCTGGTCTGTTGTCCACCTTCCAAGCGATGTGGCTTGTACTGAGCAGGCTTTCCTCCAGAAGGCCTATCCTTTTCCCTATCCCCCAAACCTCCCCCGAACCTCTGGGCTTTGTCCCAACTCCTCTGCCTGCCAGAATATACTTCTCGAGGTTCTTCTCCGAAACTTCATAAACCCCAAACCACAAGGATATCTTCAGGCTCGGGATCAAGTTCCATAGAGTCCCGTTCTCTAACCATGATTGTTGTCTATGTTAGCTAGTAAATCACTCACCCGACAGTGAAGGACCACCTCTGAAACTATAAGTGCGTGCTTTCTCCTCATGATGGCAGTGAAATTAGAGCAAAACACAACCATTTCCTCCATCCCTTAACCCTAACCCCCGTTCCCCTGGCTCTCTTTCCGATGCGTTGCGCGTCCTGCTACAGCTTGCCCAGGTGTCCTCCGTACCTTGACACCGGAGAATTGTTGTCTCGCTCCTACGATCCTCCTTCCAGCGCATACAGTGAGCCCGAGAAGCCCAGGGTTGGAATCCGGCCGCCATGATTAGGGTTCCAAGCTCCATCGTTCATTGTTTGTATCAATCCCCCTCCGGATATATTTTGATATTACAAAGACTCATAACTATGATTATTGCACGTCATGAAGCATTCAAGCTCACAAGCTTGCTCTAATTATTGTAAAGGAACTTTAGTATGAATATACAATCTGGCAAAACCCCTCGAAAATTTATAAACACCTCATCCTCCTCCATAGACATTCTACAAAGAGGTGGATAGAGGGTGTCATGCCCATATTTTCATACAAGATCCTTTCTATGGATTGGAGGAGGCTATGATTAATGTTGTTAATACGAGAGGGAATACTATGTGTTTCAATTATTCATAAGATTTCAATCAACAACTATGCCACGATTTGAAATCACCTTCTAACGGAAGTTGTAAAATTTCAACTCTTTTATGATTGGAAGAAACATCTACCTCCAAATCCAATGGAATTGGATTGATCACTATCTATAGTATCTATGCTCAATTTCCATGAAAAGGATTTGTATGGTTTTGAAATTCACATAGCCTTTTCTATAATAATATGAAAACAAAGCAAGAGATCAAAATGTTTCAAGTAGCATTTCTACATTTGGTGTCCAATGGACATTATGTGACAACATCTCTCTCTGTTTTGGGTAGGCATTCATCTTCTCCACCAAACAAAATGCTTCCCCATTAAGGGAAACAACCTCTACATGCCATGCTTTAACCCCAATTCTATCTCACACCTTCTCTTAAATAATTACAAGAAAGAAGACATGCAGTATAGCCTACACAGTTTCCTAGGGGATCCTTTGTGGCTAGGAAGGACATTTGCTAACTCATGATAGCTAGCTGGGTAGTTCACTAAAGACTATGTAATACTTTCACCCATTCATTTAAGGTTAGATTAAGTAATCTCCCTCACTTTAAAAAGAAAAGAAAAAAGTTATGTAAGTAATATAAGTCATCCAAAATTTGGTGAGGGTTAAAAATGAAGAAACTAAATTTATCCATCGAAAATGAAAGAACTAAATGAAATGTATCATATGAACTTTAAAGCATATGATGTTAACACAACTCACAACTACAATCATTGACATAAATACCAACTATCTTTTGACTTCACAATAAACTTTCCTCTAAAATCATCTAGTTCTTTTAATGAAATTTTGATAGAACTAATCATAAACTTTCCTCTAAAATCATCTAGTGCTCTTAATGAAATTTTGATAGAACTAGTCATACCAAGATTAGGCATATAACCACCCCACTTATGACCCACAAGATGCCCCTACCCATGCCTATGAATAGCAAGGAAGCGTTTCGTTCTTCAAACCCATGGTCATTATTCTAAAATTATAATGTAATTTAAACAAGTTGGTAATAATCAAAGTCTTTAAATTTTTCTTGACTTTCATTCTATTTTAATCTTCAAGAGATAAATAAAATTCATAAGATGTATTTAATATACTAAAATGTTTCAACCTAGTTTATATTTGACCATGTATTAATATCTGTGCACATAAAATTAATGAATATATGGACTCTAGTTAGACGCCAAGCTTGAAGTTAAATGATTCCAGATTAATTCACAATTCCAAATTAGTGAATGTTTCTATTTTTTTTTGAGAAACTGAAAATGATTACATTTGTACCTACCTATAGAGATTATGACAAACAAAATGTGTACCTGTGTATCCAAGCAAACAATGGGAGAGTGGAATCACCATTCACAACATGCTTCACAAAAAATAAGCAAGAAAAGCTTGATCATATTCTTCATCCTTTCTCTTTCTCCAACATGTCATCTCATCTGCCAATTATTTAAACACCTCCTTAGAAAGCTTGAGAAAGGAATCTCCCTCTCTCTAACAGTGAGGCAAGACACACATAGACAAATATAGAAAAACACACAGAAACAAATATAGAAATGAATGAGAATGAGAATTACAGCTCAAACTATATTAAATGAGAATAAAGAACCGCAAATACTTTGATCTGTGTGACAGAAATATCTAAGCCAGCCAAACAAGCCTGTGAAAGACATTGGCCTCTTACCTTGAAACAAAAATAGTATATTATCATTTCATCTTCATCCTCAATGAAACTGTCCTTTTCACCTATTACAAATCAAATTTCCTTTCAACACTAAGCCAGAACCAATAAGCAAACAAAGAAATTAAATATAAACGAGCTTTCCCACAACATGCCAACTATCGAGAATCCCCACAATTGAGGTCTAAAATCGATTTAATAATTAGAAGTGTTTAACCTCTCCTATGAATAATAACAACTCTTGAGGCTCTATGCCATTCTGTACCAAGGCGGAAACCCATTATCGATTATGTAGATATGCTTATAGATAAAAGTTTAAAACTCAACTGAAATATATAAAAAAATTAGAAAAGAAAAATAAAAACATATAAAGTAAGTCGTATAGCCAATGCATAAAAATGTAAAATAAAAAAATGGCCAACGAAAAGCACCCACCCAAAACAATGTGTACCTAAATGATGGAAGCTCGTGATATTCTTCAGCAAACCTGAATCCATGACTCCTTCCAAAAGCTCGAACAGTTAATAATACTTTTAGCGCTCCATGGTATTTGCAGAAACCGTGAGATACAGAGATCAGTGAATATTTTTCTGTCTTCGGCAAAGCAAAATTGGAAGAGTCGGTACCTTACTTGTCATAATGAACAAAGGAAAAGGTATACGGACATCCCCAGCACGTTTACAGAGGTTGGGCTTTTTTACCTGAGCAAAGGATATCCTGAGGGTTTATGTCCAAGTGCATGTGGGTTCTCTGCACTGCTCGTGCAGATAAGCCAGGCCTCTGGCAGTGACCACTGCCACGTTGCAACGCTGTTCCCACGTCAAACACCTTATGTTGCCGTCCAGACAGGAGAATAGCCCATTTATCCAAAGAACCGTTCTCCATTAGCTCGTAAAACAGGAGCCTCTAGTGGTAATCGGCGGCAGCCCTGGAAGTGTCTTCAAGAGGCTTCCTCCTCCATTTCTTCCGGATCGACCCCTTCTTCATCTATGACTACCACCTTCGCTAGGCTCCTTCGAGTGAGTAGAATAATTATCAGGCCGAGGAGCAGAGCCACGGCAGTCGTGCTCAACATGATTCCGGCTATGCTGCCGATTCTCAGGGAATTACTAGACTCGAAGGTCACATTACGAGACAAGTTACTGAGAACCTTGATATAGGCCTTGTATCTCTGGTTTGCAGTCAATTTCAGGGTCGATAGAGAGCCTGCAAGGTAACATGAGGAGAAACTGCTGCGGAAGAAGGCAGCATTGCAGGAACAATTAGAATTGCACAGAATCCGACAGTGGGACGCCCGCTTCAGGCTCTGGGCAATCGCTGGGATAATAATTCACACCGTGGAGAAGCATGAAATGGTGGGTCACCGACAGCTGGCTACAGGGCGCTTCGCCTGCGTTGCTATAGATTGACAGAATATGTACCTGCAGAGACCATGAGATACAGAGATCAGTGAATGATTTTGTGTTTTGGCAAAAGCGAGAGTGGAAGAGTCGGTTCATTTCCTACCAGCTATTATAACATTATAATCAACCTGGAGCGCAGGCGTACGAACGTCCTTTCACACGCTAATACTCTTGTCTTATTTAGTTCCGCAGTGTCCGAAATTCACTGCAAAAGACAAAAGAAGAAACAGGTGGTGACTCCTACTGTCCTTCCCACCGATTACCAATATTAATATTATTAAACCCTGTTACAAAAAAAAGACAGTAATGAATGTCTTATATGTCTTGGAAACCGAGAATTAAAGGATCGTGGTTTACCTGACCTAATGATGAGACAAAAAGGTGTACAAACATCTTTTGGCACATTCGTATCCTGTCCCGCATGTGAATCTCATCACCCCAAATTCACAACAAATAATAGAAACACCATTTCAGAAAGATTTGAACACAACGTCTGAGGCAAATTCGACAGATAAACATAAGGTGGGTATAGAAACGGAAGCTTTTCATCTCATAACCCTCCCTTACACCTGTTGCAAATTACAAAACCCATCAGCAAGAACTGTCAAAGATTTTATGGTTAAAGCCCATGCAATTCCCATAGCTTCATTGTGAAATAGAAATAATGAAGAACGGTTTAATGATTAGGGCTAAAACTACAAAACGACTATTAACCATTATCTACCGGGAGGCTTCTCACTGTACAGATTTATTAGTAAAAACTATATAAATTGAAAAATAAGTGCATACTTGCCCCTCCACCCCATGGGCTCCATCTTTAGCTGTTCTCCTGCTCTGCGTTACAGTAACAAAATGAAATCGCCCAGGCAATTGATGCAAACACGCAGGGTAAAAGAAAGAACAATGAATTACAATCAGAACCACGAAGAACGCACCAAAAAGAAAAACTGCAAAAACCAAGATGCATGCCCATGCGAAGAAAACAAACATTAACAGCAAAAGCAAGCCAATACAATGCAGAGAGAGATGAAGCAAAAGAAATGAAAGTATGCACATAATTTAATATGCTTGAATGTCTTATATACTCTCCGTTTCAAACGGTCAAAGGCTCAAAGCGCTCTGAACAGATAGCTTTTTCGTTTGGTAAGCGGACAGGCCATTCCATTCCCAACTGCATGCACTTAAAAATTTGAATTGGTGGAAATAAAGAAAAACAACCCTCTTCTTTTGAATTTGAATTCGTTATAGTAAAGAGTGAAAAACAACCTTCTTTTGTACCGTTACTTTCCGTCTCGTTTTATCTTGTTTTATAAGCTGTATTCTAATTAGACTGCTTTTTCGTCCGAAAATCATGAAACTTTTAGTTTAAGATTGTAAGAAGAGGATTTTGTAGATCTCATGTTATAACTATCAAATTTTAATATTTCGGACATTTTAGAGGTTTCTGATGATGCTGAATCCATTTTCACCATCAAAATCATGATTCAAACACTGTTACTTTAAGATTTCTTAAATTTCTTGGCCCGAATTCCAGCCAATTTTGACAATCCAAACAATTCATCCATGTTATTAAACAACTATATTTATTTAATTTTAAATTATAATATTTGTAATTTATTTTTCATTATATTTAATTAATTTCAAATTATAAATATTTTTATCTAATTTTTAATCTATTTAATTACAAAATTAAAAATTATTTGGATTCATTCATCTCCCGGAAAGCCGAATCACAAAATTTACTAAACCTCTTTTTACCTCCTTGGAGGATCCGTCTCCCTCCCATGTGCCTGGGATATGGATATTCTTTAACCTGGCCTTTAAAATTATTTATATTTTTATTCGACTTCCAAATGGTTAATTATCAAATTTTTTTATTTAATACTTATTTGATATTTTTAATTATTAATTATGTGTATTTAATTTATAATTATAAAAAAAATAATATATTTAACTTTTCTGAAAATCTATTTTACAAAAAACAAAACAAAACAACAAAACTTAGCATGGATAAGACCGTAGTAGAGGAAGAAAGAGGGTAGAGAAGTTTTATGAGTAAAATATTTAATATAATTGAAAAAAATGAAAAGATAATGAATCTGATTTCTAATATACTTGCTTTTATTAATAGGTTAGCTATTTAATGTTTGCAGGGAGAGGGATATATATGGATTTCATTAATACTTGTTGATTTTTTTCTTAATTGAAAATTATGTATAAAATACAATATAGTTAATAAATAATTTTATTAAAACTTGTTTAATATATATAGTATGGATGAGACCGCCATAGTGGAATATTTATTGAAAAAAAGAGGAAGAGAAGTTTTGTCGGTAAAATATTCTGTATAATCTTAAAAATAAGCGATTTGATTTTCAATATATTTATTTTATCAATAATTTTGTTAATTAACATTAATATGTTAATTATTGAGTGTTTGGATGGAGAGAATTATGAGTTTATGGGTTTTATATTATTTATATTCATTTATATTTATTAGTTGATATTTTTTTTTAATTGAAAATTATGTGTAGAATATAATATAGTTGATAGAATATTATGGATAAATATAGTTGATACAATTTGAGTACGTTTAATGGTTAAGAGTATGTGTTTTTTTCTATGAAGTTACAAGGCCAAAACGAGAGGAGATAAAGTATGTATGTTTTGGTAAATTTAGCAAGTGAGTCTCTTGTTGCACAAACAAGAAAATCTCATACACCAATTTAGTGTCTTGTAACTTTACAATTAAATAATAATAATTATGAATAAATATAATTGATAAAATTTTATAATGAAATTTTATAAAAAATAATTAAAAAATTAATAATTTTATTTAAATTATTATATAATTTTTTATTGTTTTTAAATAATTATAAATTAATAATAAGTTACTACAAATAAATATGATAAATCCTTTTACAATAAATATATAAATGAATATGATTATCTTCGCTAATATGGTAAAAGTAAAAAACATGAATAATATGGTGTTGTAGAATATTTCACATGTAAAAGAAAAAGGAAAAAAACCATGAATAACATGGTGTTGTAGGATATTTCAATTATCATCCGAAAGAGGAAACCCACCAAAAAAGAGCTTTAACGATGAACTATTTGAAAAAAATAAAAAATAAAGTTTTGTTTGTTTTTATGTGGTCAATATCAATATAAACCAATTATAAAAAAATAATAATAATAGCATTTTATCGTTCAAAATTTCTTATATTAAAATACATGTGAAAATTTTAAAATAAGAAGTTTTTTTAACTTTTTTTTAGTTGTAGCGGGATTGTATTTTTTATAAAATTACATTTTAGTTTTTTGATGTATAAAATTCTAAAATTTTGGAAACACTTTGTATATTATTTAATAAAATTATATTTTTGTTATTTTTATGTGGATTTAAAATTTTTAAAATTCCAAAAGTTTTAGGAAAAAAAAAGTTGTATGTTTATTATAATGATATTATAGTGGTGGTATATTAAAGTCGTATTTTTATTTAAATGAAAAGAGTAAACTTTATGTTTTAATTATATTTATATTTATTTTCATTTTAATATAAATAATTAAAAATTTATTATTAAAATTTATATTTAGTATATATATATATATATATATAACTATTATAATAAAACACAATTTATAAGATATTCAAAGTGTTATTATTTTTAGTTGTGTATTTGAAGTAGTTGTAAATTACATATTTTTTTTTTTTTTGTGTTTCTATAATTTTATATTTTAATAAATAAAGTTGTGTATTTGAAGTAGTTGTAAGTTACATATTATTTTTTTGGTGTTCCTATAATTCTATATATTAATAAATAACATAAAGAATATGCATTCATGGATTCCATGGGGAGTTTTAGAAAATTCTAAAAGAATTTATTGGTGTTCTTGTAATTCTATATCTTAATAAATAACATAAAGAATATACATTCATGGATTCCATGGGGAGTCTTGGAAAAAGTGAGAAGAATCTATTTCAAATTTATATAGGTTGGAACTCAAGAACATTTTTTTCTCCCTTGGGTTAAATGGGATCGTAGTGCTTTGTCTAAAATGGTTGGTGGTTGGGTTCTCAAAAGTATTTTTATGTTCTTAAAAGCTCTAGTAGCAAAATGTGGATGGAGACTTTTGTCCACTCATAGCCTGTGGAATTTAGTGGTATATCAAAAGTAAATTCATTCTTTTTCCCTGGAAGATTGGATAAGGCTAAGGGATAAGCCATGCATCAATATTTCAGTCATTTAGTGAGTTGTTCTTAATTCTTTTGATCTTATTTCCTCGAGTCTTGCTTGGAAGATGGGAAAATGTTTGAAGGTGAGATTAAGTCAAGACCCTTGGCTTGGTAGTAGGATAAACCACCAGTTGCCTCAAGAGCTCATAGATAAGCTCAGAGACAGAATTATTTCACATATTTCCATATAGATAACCAAATATGTACTTTTGTTTGGCATCAAGATGGTTATCAGTTGAGGCCTTGTAGATGATCAAGAGTTTTGCGAGATATGGAATGGTTACTTAGATGATCTTATTGTTGCACATATCAGACTTTCTCAGAATGATGATGAGTTGGTCTGGGCTCACTTTTTGGTGGGAAGATATACTCCTAAGTTGGGTTATCTTCACCTTAATGTGTCTGGTGTTGAATCAAAAGGGGAGTGGTTGTGGAAAGGAGTCTCGAAGGTAAAGTGCCTAGCGAAATTTCCCCTTTTCATGTGTTGTCTACTGGCCAAGAAATTACCTACATGTGATTTATTATAGAAGTGTCATAAGGCTGGCCCCAGTTGGTGCTTCTTATGTAAGTCGAATGAATTATCCATTGAGCATATTTTTGCAGAATGCCCTTTCTTTTATCAAGTTTGGAATATGTGTAGCTATATTTTAGGCCAAGGTTGTGTCTGACAAGGGCCTAGTTCTGAGGAGAAGTGGAGGTTATGGGTTCAAAATGGGAGTACCAAACCATTTAGAGCTACGCCCCTACTTATAGGTTGGGGTGTTTGGTTGGCACAAAATACAGAAATCTATCAAAACAAACCTTCCTTTCTAAATTTAGTGGTTGCTAAATTTATGGTGTTTTGTCACATTTTCCCTAGCCCATAACTCAGCTCGGGAATATATTTGTGATCTCAGAGGAGTTTGACAAATCATGCCCATGGGGTTACTTTGATTGGGCTGAGCCAGGGGTTGATCACGTGTGGTAGTGGTTCCATCTTACATTTATATGATCAACACTTTTTTAAAGTCAACATGTCCGGTCTCGGGAGGGGAATAAACAATTTGGCTGAATTGTTATCTTGTCGTTCTTTATTGGATTTTTCTAGAGAAAATGGATGTGATGAGCTTCAAGTGTTTGGTGATTCTTTTTTGGTCATTAATTGAGTTAATTAGATTCAACAATGTCATGGTATGCATCTTTCTCACACATTGGAATATTTGTAGGGGATCAAGCTTACTTATGTATATTTTTATTTCATTCACATTTACAGGGAGCACAAAAGGGAAGCAGATAGGATTTGAATCCAAGCATTGATGAAGAATTTTTCCTAGTCTTTCTTCCTCTCAAATTAAGGACCATAAATATTCAAGCAAGTAAATTCTTTCTCATGATCTAGAGAAAAGGAGATAGTTCCCCAACCTTGAGAAAAATTCCCAAGAGTTAGAATAGAAGAATAATTATGTATTCTACCTCATTAAATTTCCGTAAGGTCTTCCTAAAGCATCAATGAAATTGAAACCCCACCTTTTTAATAACTTAGATAAATCTTGAACTAGATTCTCCCCATTTGTCATTCATTCTTGTATGAATATGACATATGGATTATGCACCTCGAATAACCTTTTTACAACCAATTTATTTGAGGAATTATCCATTCTTTTGTATTTTAGGGTTACAAAAATTGTGTAGAAACATCCCTAGGGGGATTTGCACTAAGGTCCCCAATGAAAAATTGTTGTCTTCCACTTCTAGCTTATCATATTACTTGCTTTTGAGTCATATAAAGGAATGATTTATACCTCTTTATTTTAATTTGGGTATTTTCTCTTCCAAAATCCTTATACCTCCCTCAATTCCTCCTAAAAAGGGTTAATTCTTCAGTACTAGGTTTGTGGTTGTACTTGGTAGCCTCAAATTTGGGGTGCATTATTCTATTTCTATATTCAACAATCCAACCCTTTCCAAATTGCTTACAAAGAAACCAAATAAATTTCAAATTGGGTCATAGGCTATTAAATATTGAATGCACTAAGGGAGAAATTTATAACTCCTTTGACCAGCACCAGACCTATTTGAATCCAAGCATTAATGAAGATTTTTTCCTAGTCTTTCTTCCTCTTAAAGTAAGGACCATAAATATTCAAGCAAGTTATTCCGTTCTCTTGATATAGAGAAAAGGAGATAGTTCCCCAACTTTGAGAAAAAATCCCAACAGTTAGAATAGAAGAATAATTATGTATTCCACCTCATTAATTTTCCCTAATTTCTTCCTAAAGCATCAATGAAATTTAAATCTCACCCTCTTAATACTACAAGGAAAATACTCTCTAGCGGAGGTTATAAAGGTGGTTTTTAGTGTTATAAAATTGGCCACAATTGTCAAAAAAACATTAGCTACAACATTCGTTTTCGGTAATGGAGGTTTTGGCAGAGCTTCTAACAGAATTTCAACACAACTAAAAACAAATTGGGCGGCTAGAGGTTGTTACGGATGTTTTTCTCATCGGTGCGTGAATCAAGTGTTAACGCACCGGTGCGTTGTACCGTGAATGCACTGGTATTGTAACCTACTAAGCACCGAGACGGGAAAAAAATAAATAAATAAATAAAAATAAATAAATAAATAAATTCGAACGCCTTGGGGCATTTAGCGACGTCCCGGTGTGTGTCATCGAGACAGTCGCACCAGGCCGATGGAAGGTGCATGCACTGGGTTGTTAAGGTGTAAAATTGCATCGGGCCCTGTGGGTGATACAACACACCGAGCCATTAAGTTATAAAAATGCATTGGCGCATTAAAGGAAGATTGCACCAGTGCATGCAACGCCTATCAGACTGCCTGGGTAGTAGTCGTCGATAGAGCACATCGAGCATTCAAATTGGTATTGGTATTTGTGCGGTGCCCATATGTCGTAGAAATGCACATGTGCGTAGTACCATAAAAACACACTGGAACTCAGTGACTAAAGCGCACTGGGCGTTCTAATTGGTATTGGTATTTGTGCGGTGCCAATAGGTCGTAGAAACACATTGGTGCACATTATCATACAAACACAACGGTGCACAATAACTAACATGCACTGGTGTTCATATTGTATTTTTTAGAAACATCGACCTGTGACAGTGCAATTATTGTGATTTTTAAAAATTCATTATTCATCAAAAGTCGACACATATCTTATAACAATATTCATATCAATTAAAATTTTATTAGTGCATTTGAATGTGATGTTTGGATTAATTTGTTATATCATATCATCAAATTTCGCATCTCTTTATTATAATATTTAATCATCCATATATTTAATCAATGGTGTAACATTTCACAGTGACAATGGAGAATGTAATAGAATAAATTAAAACATATTTTATTATATATATATGAATAAGACACTCTCTGCCATACAAAATGGGATAGTTATTGGAATCACTCTGTCTTTCAATTGGGACACTATGTCCATTACATAAAACAAAATGTCTAATTTCACAGACAAATATTTCAAAAAATACAATGCCTTGCTTTGATATCCAAACATATTGATCATCATTCTTCGTTTGAACTGTTATCACTGCTCGAGCTACTTCCATGACTTGGGTTATTTTGAGGAATGTTTTGTTCATTGTGTTGATTGTTTTCTTCTTCTTCAACTTCCATATACAAACATAAAAATAAATTGTAATGAGTGTGTGTACATTGGTGAGAATAATGAAAATTGAATTATTAAATAATATACATCAATGTAAACAAAAAAGAAATGTACCATAGCAAGAATTGACTCATGAAATATACACATTCTTTCAAAACCAAATTTCATGCTATCTTTCAACAATTCATTTGTTGGCCGCAGTTCCATACATTGTTTCCTGCAAGTTTTATACCCCATAGCAAATCATATATTTAATATAAAAGATTTTTTTATTCTATTAATTATAGACATAGCTAAGTAAAACAAGTTACATGCTTACAAATTCCACAATTAATTTCTGATATGCCAACATATACTGACAACCCATATTTAACCAATGTCAATCAATTCATCTGATGGTTCTTCTTTTTATGTTGGCACCTGTTTGAAGACAATCAATGATGATTGTTGTAAAACAACTTAAAATATATAAAAATAAAATATAGTTAAGTTGTTATAAGGAAGTAACAATTACTTACAAACGTATATATCAACCCTTTTCTTCCTTGTCATCCTATTTTATGTGCTGAATGGGTTACATTTTCTTTTCTTTTCTGCAAGAAAATACCTGAAAATTAATATTTAATGCTAAATTTTTTATCTATTGTACCTAATCGAAAAATTCAATGATTACATATTACATTTGAAGCACATTGTTGTTGAGATGGCTCCTCGTGCGATGCAATTTTGTCCATTTCTTTGACCATCTCCTTTTACACCTTTTTGGACATTCCTACTGGCATATTTTTTATATCAGCGCATTCATCCTTTGAGATTTTCATAATCTTCCTGAAAATGTAACATGACAATAAACTATTTAATTTTTATATTCATATATGAAATGTAAATATAAAAAAAGTGATATTTATAAATGATTTCTTTCTAGTAATATATACATATAATTCTAGAAAAAAATTTAAAGGAATATTACTTGTCCATTCCTTATTTTTTGTTGTTGTACACTTTTTCTATTAAAAGTCCGACATGTCTCATTGACCAATTCTTTGGAAACTCATCCTGTAGTTTAAATAAAATTTGGTTCTTGGAATCATTTGATTGATTTTTGTATTGTAAGTGGAAAAAACGTCTACACATTCTTTCCACTAGATCCCTCAAAGTTTTGTAAAAGTTTTCCCCCTTTCATTAACCTCCAGCACCACTCCAGATGAGCTCAGGAGAAATTCATTTTCATTTGCATGTTCTATTTTTTTTTTTTTTCTTAGAACAACATTCATTTTCTTCATTATTAGTCCCTGTAGAACATTCAACATATGTTAATTAATAGATTGTTTGAAACACGTTATCTAATATTTTAAAGCATATTATTAATGAAAATTAAAAAAAGAAACTCATATTGGATCGATACTATTTTTTCATTCACCTGATTCATCCTTCTGCAATTTTTCCATCAAGATTTTACACTCTTCTGGTCTTAGATCAGAAATAATTTTATCGAGCTTCATCATTTTTTGGCTCTGCATGATACACAGTAAACAATACATATTAGTTAAACTTACATATAGTTCAAAAATAATAATTTTTGTAAAGAATTTACAAAGAACTTGCCTTTTTTGCTTTTCTCGATGTGTTATCACTATTTTTGTTACTTGATCTCTTGTCAACCATTTCTTTGTCAATATGAAACATGTACCATACCATTCATTAATATATTTTTAAAATAAATCACAAACTTTTCAGGTAAAAAAAAAGAATGAAGAAAATGGTGCGTCTTTCAAATAGTATGCACCAAAGGCAGTGTGACATGTTCTTATAAATGGACCGCCAAAACAATAAAAACACTGTACGATTTTCTCTATCAACAAGGAGACCTGGTGCGTTATATGTTAACCAATGCACCGATTAAAATAAAAAACTTAATAAAAAGCCTCTAGTGTTAGTTTTTGTAGCATAAGATGTCATGGAGGAGCGGTGCTGCATGTTCTTATACATGCACCGAGAAAATAGTAGAAACACTGTATGGTGTTCTCTGTCAACAAGGAGAACCGGTGCGTTATAAGTTAACTGGTGCATCGATTAACACAAACATAAATTAATAAAATACTATTTTTATCAAAGAGTACACGCCTGGTGCGCTATAATAAAATAGTGCACCAGTCCGCTATTTTACGTAGGGCACACCGATTTAAAAAAATTATGTTTTTTAAAAAATCATGCAAGGGCCGACATGGATTGGGATCCGACTCTACAAGTCGTCTCGCGGGTTAGATGTCATATGCCTATATATATATAGCAATACAAACCCTATAAATATAAAATGAAAAGCCCTAATTGTGAAGTCATGGAAACAAGAAGAAGCAAGGGTTAAACGTAAGAATGTATTTTTTTTTCTTGAAAATGCACAGTAAAATTTAAAATTTTTGCAATGCATGTATTAAATCCAACATAAACTGTAAAAAAAAATTATTACAGTAAAATTTTACATTTTTACTATACTACAGGGTTTTTGTGCGAATCACCATATGTTTCAAATTCTGATTCTCTAAATAGTGTTGATGTTCGGAAGTATTTCACTGCTCCACATTGCTCTCGTGCTCTCTTGCTCTAGGTATGTCTCTTGTGCAAATCCGTCACTGAATTGTTTTGCAAAAACAATGAAATAATAAATAGCTTTTACTATTTAAAGAATTTTTTTATGAAATTATATTTCTGAAAATAATTTTCCGCCCATTTTCAATTTACCGTTTTTTTTTTTCACTTAAAAAAAATAAAGTTGCGTTTTTTTTATTTGTGGATATTCGGTGCGTTTGTTATGTATTCGCACCGATGCACCAATTAATAACACAACACCGGTTCACAGTAACTAAAACGCACCGGTGCGGTTAACTGTACATTAGCACCGATAACAATAAGTCCATTTTTAAGGCACCACAATTACTTTTAGGTATGTACACCGAAATTTATTGTTGATTTTTCTCAAATGCCAGGAGAAAATCTCATAATTATATCAAAAGGACAATTCTTAAAAATCCAGCTCGTTCCATAATATTTCTCAAAGTCCATCGTAGAGTTCTCCCTATCCATCTCCAGATGTAATATTTACTTCAGATTTGATTTATATTTTCATTATCTAATTGAATTGAATTTTTTTATCCATGTCAATCAGTTGAATGAAATTAATGTATACAAATTTGCAGGTTCATGAAGATTCAGAATCTAGTTCAAATGCACAAAAGATTCAAACAACTCCAAAATGTTGGAAGCTCTTATCAGGAGCAACATACCACAAGGTGCATTTGGTAGATGAAAATGGAAAGCCACTTCACCCTGCCAATTGTAACATTGCATCTTTTAGCCACAATCCTAGGACAATGATGGTAATAATAATTGTTTGGTATATTAATGTAATTATTTCAACGTCAAACCAATTAATCATGCATTTCGAACGTGCTTACTAATTGATATCATATATTTTTTACTAATCATGTTCAAATATATTTTTTGAAATTATTAGGATTCTAGTGATGATGAACAACCTACCTACCATCTTTCGTTACACCCCATGACAATGTCTAATCGAGATAAGGTTGAATTAAGAGAAAAACTCGGGGAGGAATGATACCAAGAATGGTTGAATCAACCACCTATTCAATTCCCACTACGTCTAGATTCACCAATTAGGAATGACTACAACAATAGTAGATCTTCACAAGCTAGCAATGGAGGCAATCAAATAGAGGTTGGTATGGATGTTTACTTAAGGGATACGATTGCTATGGATACAATGTTGTTAGATGCATTCCAGAATGATGACCAACTAGGGGATGATGCTCATATCGTTGATACCTTTTTCGAAAGCCTTAAACATTCTTCCACCACCCCTCTCACTACAAGGAAAAGACCCTCTAGCAGATGTTTTTGAGGAACCCTTATAAAAATAGCTCAGACATTCGTTTGTAGCGGAGGTTACTAGAGGAGGTTGGCAGGTGGAGGTTTTTGCGGATGTTTTGTGTCCAGTGTGTTTCTCATCCTACACTGCACCGGTGCGTTCCACTAGAAAATCACTAGTGCGTACTATAAATTGGCACATCGAGGCACAATGCTCTCCATACAAACCTGCTCGATGCGTCTAATTATCGTAGTGCATCGGTGTTTTACATAGATTCAGCCCTGGTGTGTCCTAAAAACCCGTGCCAAAACTGAAACATCCTGGTGCGGTTGGAAGAAACTGCCAAGTGCGCCTCAAAAACCCATGCACCTAAACAAGGTTAAATAAATAAATAAAAATTACGGCAAAAAATCCACATTTTTCACTTTTTAGTGCTCCATATCTCCCAAACATCGGTGCAAATTTACCTTGTGTGAGGCGCCCTGTCATCGGTGCTCCCATTGCACGCATTGATGTTGTCCATTGCCCACCATCTCCATTTCAAATTTTTTAAATCGATGGGAAAATTTAGTTTTGCAAATTCTATAGCAAATATGCCTCCTCGACGCCCAAATGTATAGGTATTATAATTTTTCTTCCATAATTAGACTTTTTAGTGGCTTAGTTTTGTAAAATAACTTAAAATTCACCATTTAAAAAAATAAAATATTCCCGCGTGATGCACTCGAGCCATTTGGCTCACACCAGTTCGCGGTGCTGCCTATAAATTTACAAGCCGCACTGCAACCGGTGCTAACGGTATCCACACCGATTCCAGTGCGGTACCAAAATGATGCACCGTGCTTTTTTTAAATTACAGAAATTGCGGTGCGGTCGATTACCCGGCCGCATTGTTGACCATATCCAAGTTCGGAAGGGTGGTGTGTTGACTGAAATATGCGCCTGGGGGAAGATATTTTGGTCAGCGCACCGCCCTCCCATACTTGGACATAGTCAACGGTGCAGTTATGTAAACGACCACACCATTGACCATGTAATGATGTCAGGAGGGCGGTGTGCTGACCAAACTATGTGCCTCGGGGCGTATAGTTTAGTTAGCGCACTTCCCTCCCGATACTGGTACATAATCAACAGTGTGATCGGTTATACCACCGCACCAATGACTGTGTAATGATGCTAGGAAGGCGGTGCGCTGAAGAAACTATCCTCCCCGGGGAAAGTAGTTTGGTCAGTGCACCGCCCTCCCGAATTTGTACATATTCCTAGGTGCAATCAGTTAAACGACTGCACCGTTGAACATTAGTTGATGTTTGGCCATGTGTTGATGAATTATCCACCCCGGGATGGAAAGTTTAGTCAACGAGATACACATATGGTGCATAGCGTCGATCTAGGTTGTGTGCAGTGTCCATGTTTGAAGTTGGTGCGTGGGTATACCACCGTCATCCTCATGCCATAGAGTCCATGCTAGGTTGTGTAAACCAATGAGATCCAGGCCCAATTCTTTGTGGCTATCTCATGTCTGAGTTTCTAGAAACCCTTTACTAAGCATCCTAGAGAGAAATATGTTGCTAGTAGGAGTGTGCTGATGCTTATCCATGTGAAGACACTAATGCGAAGCAAAGCCTTGATCCCCACCGCTAAACTTGAAGAGGGGGTGAATTCCTAATCAAAAGTGAGATCCATCCCGGGAAAAGGTTGTTCATTTCCAAATTTCCCTCTGTGGAGTGATAAATTATTGACGTCGAAGGAAGGTGATAAGGAAAATAAAAGATTGGGAAGGCTTGACCAACACTGTGAGGCCGAAAGGCCAATTTACTATGTCAATCCATTCAACGAAAGGTGGAGTGTGAGAGAGGCCAAAGGCAGGGCCAAATGTGAAGCTCACATACCATCATGGTGATTTCCATATGATGCTTAATATCAAGCCCAATAGCGGGTGCATTGAGAGCATAAACACTACTATTATGGCAACAACAGGATGAACTGAACATAAGCATTTTTTATTGAGAAATCCCACTAGAGTTCTGAGAGAATAAATTGATACCTCAGTGTAACCAGACCTGAGCAATGATTCATGAACTGTACATCGAGGGGAGGAACGATACCTTTACATCCCAATCCATGATGTCCACACAAGTTTCCTATAAGTTGCAAGACATAGCCATTAAGGTGAATGATGAGAGGATCTAATTGCAATAATGTTGGGTGTGCCAAAATATTAAGGCAATTAACAAACACACCATTTGGAAATTAACCTTAGACAATTGCCTTTTGCACCAACAAAGGTCAGGATTATACACCCACGGTGGGGAGATTATTATTATTATTATTATTATATTGCTTATTTTTTAATATGGGGGCATTAAGAAACTTCATTACGAACTTAATTTATTTATTTCACCATATCTTCTACATAACACTATCTGATGTAACCACACTCTTTGATGTAACTAGTATAAGGGAAACCAAAGCGACCACAAGAATCAAAAGTCACATCAAAACACCAAGGGACACATGAGTACTCTTAAGATCTCCTTCCCCGACTTTTATAACTCCAAGGCTTGAGACCTCATTTGCTCTCAGACATTCCAATAATCATGTACCATACACATCTCAAAATATGATCTTAACTCCTTCCACTACTCCTATTAGGTACATCCCCAGGCATGAAAATCTCACACAACTCCATCCCTTTATCTAGATGTTGGAATCACAACTGCAATACAAGGCATAAGAATCATTGGAATAAATAGTTGGTTGAGTTTGTGCCTAGCTCATATCGTGTTAATTAGTATATATTATCTCTCGTATGTATGGTATTCCTTGAGACCATAAGAAAAATATAACCCTCTTGGTCCACTCTAATGTATTTCTTATCAATCACCATCTCACAACATGCAACTATTGCATTATTTATAATAAAAATATCATCATATCATGAAAAATAATCCACATGATAACTCTCACATGCCATTATGAAAACACTACATCATTATCATCACAACATATTGAAGAGTAAGACAACATATGCTCACACATACCATGACAAAATGTTTCATCATTCAAAATTACAGCCAATTACCACATGCAATCGCATCATGAAATACCATCCTAATATTATAGCATTAACATATCTTTATCAAATATATAACATTTGATCAACAAAATAAATGGAACCATATATTAAAATAACATTATGAACATGATAACCACCTCAATTAAAATCACATACAGAGCAATAAAACATTAATAATACTCTTATCATGATTCATCAAAAAAATCAAATTCACTAATCGACATATACAAGGAATACCATATATTTAATTTAGTGCGATAATATAATTAAACATCAATCTAGGATTTGTTTGGTTAAGTTAGTCAGCGTAGTTTGCACCATTTGTTATGAGTTCCCATATCTCATAGGCTAGATAGGTGAATTAAATGTTGGTATGGAAATTCACACATGATGATCTATTCTTAATGTTAATATGCAAGAATATAAGTCTACATGGAAATAGTTAAGATACATCTTGATTATTTTCACACACACTCGTGCATGACCATAGGATAATTTTATCTTCTTCTTTCTTGATTTGTCGTTTAAACCATCTATAAGGTGTTTATGCTTCCTTAATGTATGAATTCCCCTATAAATATTCTTAAAAACATTTATTTACACTTGATCTCCCAGAGATAAACTCCCACTGAACATAGAAAATATACATTGATACATATTTCTCACACTAGTTAGCGTAGAAATAATCACGAGTGCATACAAAATAGATATAAACTAGATGGTACTATTTGAAAAAAATTCTAGGCTAGATAACACTATTTGTTTCAAATTTCTCAATTCATTATATTATATTTTTCCCCTCATTTTTTTTTTCTAGGTTATGTGTGTCCTGAGATGATTGGCACAGCTAACTTGTGGCTTCAGTTGTCACGAGCCAGGGGCATCTAAGCCATCAAAATCACCCATGGATTTTTTAATGTGCGCATGCAACTGCTTCTAATTTCCGCAAATTGATGATCAATTGTAGAAGAGGTTATGTATTATGCATGAAGCTCAAATAGTGTGTAATCAGGATAATCTCGGTGAATAATTCAGCTATTATTCAAATTTCTACAGATTTCATATTTCTTCGCCTCTTAAGAGACAATGTCATCAAAGACATATTCATCGATAACATTTCACTCATCATTTACAAAATAGGTTGCATATTATTAATTTTTTATAGGTCAAATAATAATCATATATCTACCATATATCTTTATAATTATTGATATATCTACCATATATCTTTATTAATTATTCATATTGTATAGATAAAATTATTTGTTACACCTTGGTTTAGTCACAAAAATATCATATAGAAAGTTGATATGGGTTGTACAAGGAATGAAATGAAACGTGGGATACCAAATGGAACACATATAGATAAACACATTACAAATTACAATAATATGGTAAAACCCAACTCTATTAATAAAAAAAATTACAGAATATTATAGACACAAATTGGCTAGAATGGTGGTAGCTATCTCTTAACATAAAAATATGGCGGCAATGTGCATTCACAAAAGCTATTAGAAGAGGTCGAAAGAATTCCATTTTAACATAAATAAAGAACCTTAGAGGTCCAAACAACTAACCTTATAGTATGAAATGCCAAAAGGTTTGTGAGGCTCGAGGTAGTTAATTGGTACATCAACTTACCTAGGGTGCAACGTTTGAATACAATATTCATTTGGGTGCATAACTCATTGGAAATAACTATCCAAATACTAAAAAATTTAATTAGGGTCAAGGTATACCATGGAACCCCCGAATTGCCAAAAAAACGTCATTTATAGCCTCAAAACGACCCCAAAAGTTTGGAACCCAAAAAAAATAGAAAATTGCCAAAAAAATAGAGAACCGATGAGGCAATGGAAGAGGTGGGTCGTCACAAGTAACCACATAGATTAAAAACAATATGTGTAATGAAAAGATTAGCCACTAAAACATTAAAATCATCTCTTCAACTTTAAAAACATAATCCGTCAAAGTTGTCCTTTTCTTCTCTGTCAATATTCTTTTAAATGGAACTACTTTTAAAATTTTATCACATATTTTAAAGTTATGCTTTATTCTTTTTCAATATAATCTCAAAGAAATACCATATCTTTACATTTTATTAAAAAAATTTGGCTTATAAATTTAGAAAATCAAATCAATATCAAATTAACTTTTGAAATCCATTATATATACACATACTCTAATTAATAGATGAAAGGCTTGTTTCTGACCATTTTTTCTGGTTAATTTATCCCAAAATCCAATACAATTTTTAAAAAATCATAAATGTAAGTTCTTTAATTTGCAAAGATTTAGTGCTTCAGAGTTTTTTCAAGCTACCAAATCCATTTATGCATTCAAAAATGCAATTTAAACAATAAGAGATCACATCACAATTTCGCTAGAAATTGTATTGCCACTTTAGCTAGAAAAATCATTTCGTCTATTAACTACACATATAAAACAAAAATCATATGAAATTAATCTTTACATTCTAAAGATTATATTATATGGTTATGTTGCCAATGTCAATTCATGGTTTTAATTTTAACGTTTACTTTCTAAATATTGTATTAGAGAAAAAGAAAACATAGATGTGTACACAATTATTTTATGTTTGTTACACCTTGACCACATAATTACATTAAGCATATATAGTGCTTATCAAATCTAACAACTTCTAAACTGAGAGATTTTTTGTTGAGAGAATATCTCAACCCCCCAACAACTCAACAAATCAATTCTAACTATTTGCTAAAGTAAGTGTTATTTCCAAGTTCCGCCCTTAACGCTTACATTATTACATAAGTCACAAACTACATATAAATCACATCTGTCTAATATGGTCTTCATCAACAATTATGTTCACTTTGGGATCTTGCAGACATTGCTATTTTTTCACCACCACATGTGCTACCACTTGATCTCCATTTGAAACATTCGTGCCTCTAACCATTGTTGATGAACTTTGCAAAATTGACATTTCTTGACTAGCTCAAAGAATAGCCCAGATATTGAATATCCTATTAGTATGCACTGAAATACACACGTCCAATGATATAGGTAACTTGTCTACGTACAAAGCTTATCCAACAATCAATTATGCAACTCACCTTCCTTCACACACGCATACACAGACTGATAACATCTAACTAATACTATAACCGATATTTGTTTTAGAAAAGCATGAGGCTTTGTAGAGTTTTACAATTGAAGGTTATGTGTCCATGTTTCGACAATAAAAACATTCTACTGAGTTCCTATTTTTATTGACTCTTCCCTTTGATAATAGTGCCATCTCATCATGTGAGTTGTCCTCTGTGTTACCTAATTTCATCCTCTTCTCTTCTACTAAAAGTGTTGCAATCATTTCATCTAATGATTGAGAGAAAAAAAAATGGTGTCTCATATAGATTCCCTCAAGAAAAAATGGTGTCCTCTCAAGCATTGTTGTAAGCTCAAAAATAAAACCCACAACCTCATTTATTCCTTGTCCATGGCTATTCCTCATTTATTGTTGCACTGACTTTTGTTGAGGGCGTTCGCTTAAAAAAAAGATATCCACTCAATAATTGAGCACACACATTGTTGATGAAACTAGATCAAATCATCAAAGTCAGGAATTTCTGTTGAGCAGATAATTATGAAGAAAAAACTGGTCGGAAAATCAAGCCAAACGGGTCCTCTGGTGTGAATTATTCATCCGGTACGCTACTTCAAGCAAACACTACAACAAGAAGACAACTCTTGCTCATACAAAGCTCCTTAAAAACACAACCCATGAATGCTGAATTCAACAATGTGAAGGGAAAGGAGGAATAAGTACTAATGCATTGAAGACACACCGCAGATCCTTATGGAAACCTCTCACATTTCCGTGGGCCATCCTGTGAGAAGTAAACCCAGAGCTACCAACTCTGATACCAAGAAAAAGAAATCAGAAATGTGTGCACACAATTACTTTTATCTATTACACCTTAATCACACAATTACATTAAACATATATAGTGCTTATCTTAATCACACAATTACATTATATATATATATATATATATATATATATATATTGCTTATCTTAATCACACAATTACATTAAACATATATATTGCTTATCAGATCTAACAACTTCTAAATTGAGAGATTGGCTTCATTTTATGGTTTTAATTTAATCATCAAATATTAAAAATGATTTTGTAAATAAAAAAATTATTAACCAAAAGTGAGACAAAGTTACAACTGGAAGTTAAGATTCCAAGTATTAGATGGTTAAGTTGTCAGCTTCATTTCATGGTTTTAATTTAATCATCAAATATTAAAAATGATTTTGTAAATAAAAAATGTATTAACCAAAAGTGAGACAAAGTTACAATTGGAAGTTAAGAGGGATTGGGTAAATAAAACTACCAAACTAACCATTACATAAATAAATAATATAAAAATTGCTTTTCCAAAAAATTTAGGTCATATCTTTCATATACCTTGTAGTCTAAACAAACAATGTTTAATTAATCAAAGACTTTTCTTTTATCATGTAACATATTTACAATGGTTTTGTTTTAATTTTTTTCCTTTCTGAAATTTTTATTACACTTTTATATTAAGAATTTTTTTTTACTCTTTTAGTACCCTTCTACTTAAAATAACATAGAGCTCCTTGCAAAAGCCAAAGAACTCATATACCTTGTAATCTAAACATTGAGTCTATATACCTTGTAGTCTAAACATACAATGTTTAGTGTTTAGTTAATTAAAGACTTATCTTTTATCATATAACCTATTTATAACCATTTTGTTTTAAATTTTTCCTTTTTGACTTTTATATTAAGAAATTTGTTTATACTCTTTGAGTACCCTTCTACTTAAAATAACATAGAGCTCCTTGCAAAAACCAAAAAGCTCTTTGAATACACTTTTGTATCAAAAAATAACATAAAGCTCCTTGCAAAAACCAAAGAGCTTTTTGAATACACTTTTATATTAAAAATAACATAAAGCTCCTTGCAAAGACCAAAGAGCTCTTTGAATACACTTGTATAAAAAAATAACATAGAGCTCCTTGCAAAAACCAAAGAGCTTTTTTAATACACTTTTATATTAAAAAAAAAAACATATAGCTCCTTGCTAACTCCTTGAAACACTTTTGTATTTTTTTAGAATAACATTGAATACATTTTTGTATTAAAAAAAAACATATAACTCTTTGGAAAAACCAAATAGCTCGTTGAAACAGTTTTTGTATTTTTTAGAATAAGATAGAGTCCCTGCAAAAACCAAAGAACTCCTTGAATACACTTTTGTATTAAGAATAAATAAAACTCCTTACAAAAACCAAAGAAAAAAAAAACATGAAACTCCTTGCAAAAACCAAAGAGCTCCTTGAATACACTTTTGTATTAAAAACGACTTTTTTATATATATATATATATATATATATATATATATATATATATTCTTTTAATTCACAAAAAATGCTTGAAAACAGTCCAAATTCCTTGTGCTTTTCGATACCAATGCCTTTTCCGTGCACTGAATGCAAGTTTTCGATACCAATGCCTTTAATGTGTACTGAATGCAAGATTCATGGTGATGAATTCTATTTTTGTCTTCACTCTGCAGCTGCGTTGTAAGAGCAAAAAGGTTAGTCCCAATAAGCATAGGAATTTCCCATAAGCTCACAAATAAGCTTATATTATTGTCTCCATATAAATAAAAACATTTAGAAAATAAAATTGTTAATGAGGTTAGTCCCAATAAGCATAAGAATTTCCCATAAGCTCACGAATACGCTTATATTATTATCTCCATATAAATATAAACACATTTAGAAAAGAAAATTGTTAACTGATTAACTGCACATTCCATTAAGCAAATAACAAAATATTTCAATGGAAACAAGACAATAAACAGGCCAGTGATTCTCAAAATTTCCTCATTTTCTATATAGCTTAAAGCTATATATAAATTCCAATAAGAAAGTTTTAAGGGTGCAATCCATAATATGATATGAAAATTGGGTTGAATTGGGCCAAATAAGGATTATATCGAACACACAAGAACACAGAAAACACATGTCAGAGATCCCTATTTGTAAACACATGATTATCATTATTAGATTCCAGACAGCCAATAACACTTGTTTCATCATCTATTTTGATGTGAAAAGTGACAAGCAGTAAGCAAGCAAAATCTAATCGCCATGGAAAGCGAAGCAGGAAACATAAAATGATATATCTACAATATCGTACCCAGGTTTGCCTGTCATTTACATCTTAGAGCACAAAAGGTCAAAATTTAAAATCTACTTTACCTACCAATATTCTCATGGCTTAAAATGACGTCCTATTTAACAAAATTGAAGAAACAAAGGCAAAACCAAAACCTGAAGCAATGAAGTGAGGGAAATAAACCAAGCAACCAGAAGATGAGTTTGGTGATCTTTTTGGTTGATGAGAACCCAACCTTTCTAGACGAGTACAATTTCCTTGTTTGATTGGGGTCATTTGGTAGATCAATGGCAAAGGAAGTAATGCCTTCTTCCAACAATTTTGAGCATTAAATTAGAACTAATTTGTTCAGAGGTGTAGATAACATACTAGTTTTCCCACTTGATCTTAAGCATGCAATAAAATAGAATTTTGCATCACACCAAGGTCATAACTTGTTTTTTTGAATGCTCGAAATTTCAGCGTCAAACACAAAATTTTCACTGAACAACCTGTGCTTATTTGATATATCTGATGTTTTGACCTCGTATAAATAATGAAATTACATTTCCATATTAAATGTGGAGATGGCCCAAGCTATTTAAAATAAGCACAAACATGTTTAGCTCAGCTGGTGATGAGTTCAAAACCTCCCAGCCAATATGCCATATGAAAGAGCATAACATCTCATAGAGCACAACGCTGATAATTTTTTTTTTTAATTAACTCAAATTCATTATGCAACTAGTAAATTCCATAAACATCAAAATGGATGATCTATTCACAGCAATAGGCAATGCATTTTGTGGAAGGGACGAAATTGGTGGATTCTGAGAAAATACTCCTAATGGTTTTCCTGGGGCATCAATTCCTTGACCAGAACTACTGAATCACAATAATCGAACTAGTCAAGAAAGGTAAGTGCTCGACTAGTCAGGGTTGGCAGGCCACAGAGCTCGGAGCCACCTAAGGTGTTGCGATCTGGGCTGTCCAGCTTCAGATAATTACATATTTGTAACCTGAATCGATCTGTTACTACTGAATCGCAATAATCGAACCAGTCAAGAAGGCTCAAATTGCTCGACTAGTCAGGGTTGGCAGGCCACAGAGCTCGAGGCCACCTAAGGTGTTGTGATCTGTCTTTAATGGATCTAATACAAATAAGGATGGGGTTGTCCAGCTTCAGATAATTACAGATTTGTAAGCTGAATCGATCTGTTGATTCGATATGTCGTAGACAAATTGAATAAGATCTCATATACCTGAATAAGTAAGGTTCGGGAGGTTGAACCTGGCGCTGATACTTCTCTAAGGATTCATAATTAAATTAAATCACTCTAAAATTTGCTAAGTGCGGCTTACTTGCAGGAAGGTTGACATAGATCTGACGCACTTCAGAATTGATCCTGCTGACAGTGACAAATAGTTGGGAATGACTCTCCACCCAACTATAGACCTTGTTACTCCATTTATACTTGAATAAGTAGGGTTACAGAGATTGAACATTGCTATGATAATTCTCTAAAGATTCATAATTAAATTAAATCACTATAAAATTTTAATTATTTTCTAGCACATTTATTTGATGGTTTCCAAGGTTAAATTGTAGCTTACTTGCACGAAGGTTGACATATTTCTTACGCACTTCAGAATTGACCATGATTAACAAATATTTAGAGGATGAGTCTCCACCCAACAGTAGACCTTGCTACTTTACTTCTTAGTAGCAGGTCACTCTTAGCCCTCAATCCACTACCATACTAGCTCTTCTTAGCCTTGTTCTCAATTTCCCAAGCAAAAGAGATGATATTTATCTTTCATTTTGTTGGTGTACATGCACCTAGATTAGATTTAGTTCAACTCTAGAGATTGCATGCAATGTACAATTGTATTTAGCTAGTTAACTTGAGTGCTTTACATGCACATAGTTAGTCTTAATTAGCTTTAGTTCAACTCAATGTTGCACGAAGCCAGGGCATTTTTTGGAAGCGGATACGCGGAATCATCTTTTCCCAAAAATCTAGGAAGCGAAACGTCTCGGAACCGTCTACTATATATATATATATATTGCATTTATATTAAAAAAAACATCCAAATTACCAAACTAGTTGTAGAAGATATGAAAACATGCATATTTGTATACAAATCAAGATAGATATGACATCCATTGTACATCAATGGTTAACTATTGGAGCATCAACCATCTAGAACCTAGATTCTTCTTCACTTGTCTTGCCTTTCCCTCTACCTCGATTGTCTAGGGATATTAGTCAACATTTCCCAATTTTAATCAAACTACCTAGTCCAAGCCTTAAAGTATGGTAGAAAAAGCTTAACATGTTTGATTAATGATTTTGACTTGATTGAAAGACGATTTTTTGCTAAGGCCATGACAAAGGAGTTCAACAAATAACACCACCAATACTAGGGTACATGAGCACATAGAGGGCTTGGTGCTCTTGATTAAATGCCAATCACATACCCTCATACATGATATAATCTAATGAAAAGCCGCAATCTCATTGATCCTGAATTCCTGAAAACTGTTAAGTTTGTTGAATTTTGAATAGCCTATGAAATTCTGTTTTCTCCATATGAAGCCCGATGAGGCTGAAACCACTCTCAAACATCCTGAGTCATTTCATGGTAATGTTAAAAATTTAAGTAAAATGATGAAAATGAAAGATAAAGGAGAATGTCTCTTTTACTTTAAAAACTTAGCATTACCATGAGGGAGCATCTAGGAAGAATCTAAGGTGCATCAAGGGAGCAACTTGGGAGTGTCCAGGAAGCCCCAACCCAACTTAAGTCAAAGAAATTAAAAAAATAAAAATTAGAACCCCGCAGAACCGCCCACCTCGCTCTGGATCCACTGGCGATCTGCACGGATCCGTGCCCGAACCTCCACGAATCCCCAATGGATCCTTTTATGGATTCGCAGATCGAGAATCCAGAACTATGGATCGGGCTTTGTGTGGTTCCAAATTTCTAAGAATTGCCTCAAAACGACGGACCCACGGATCTGATTTTCGGATCCACAGTTCCATTAGAGGATCACCCAAGCATCAGTATGGGACGCGGTTCTGACCTTGGATCCTCAAGGGGGGGGAAGGATCATGTAAGACTGGTCAACTCTAGATATTGCATGCGATGTGCACTTGTTTTTAGCTAGTTAAATCGAGTGCTTACATGTGATGTGCACTTGGCTGAGTTAGTTAACTCTAGTGCTTGCATGTGGTGCATGTGCACATTAGCAGAACATAAAGCACACTTAGCTTCAATTAGCTTTAACTATCCATAGTTATTGCATGTACTACTAAGCTTAACGTAGTGGCTTTATATATTGATTCTCAACCTAATATTGATGCATCAATTTCATTCTCAATTCTAATTGTTTTTATTTTTCAACTTGGCAAGTTTGTGCAATTATTCTTCAACTAGATCCATATTTGTGCTCTAATAATTTTACATGGTATAAGAGCGACAAGGATATGGAGAAGTTGCATTAACAATTTTTTGCAGATTTGAAGAGCATAGAATTGGAAATCGTTCAAAGATTTGATTTTTGAATCAAAATATTGGAGAATTGTTGCAATTGTTGCTACAACCACAAAGTGAAAGAATGGAATTCCCAATTTCCACTATTCTGACTCCATACAATTACTATGAATGGAAGCCAATGATTTTGCTTCATCTTAGGAGCAAAGGCCTATACCAAATAGTCATGGGAATTAATACAAAACCTTTGTTAGAGGACGAGAAGTTCGATTGGCTTAACAGATCTCACATGGCTTATGGAAGATTGTGTTTATCTGTGCCTCATCATATTCTTTATGAGATCAGAAATATTGAATCACCACATGAAATCTGGACTACATTGAAAGGATTATATGGTGCTAAAAATGATCTAGAAGAACACCATTTGGAGGCAAAGAGATCGAGTTATTATAACAGTCATGAAAGTGGTGAAGACTCCAATAATGTGGCGAAAAATTCTCAAGACAATGTTGAACCAGAAGACTCTACTTCTTCTATTATTAATGAGCCTGTTGCATATGAGAATTTTATCTTGTCCAATAATGAAGAGATTGCACATGAGGAAATATCTTCCTCTGCTAGTGATGAAGACACTACTTTCAAAAACATAGAAGAGGACTTTGATTCCTCTACTATTGATGATGTTGATGATGCAAATCTGACAAGGTCTCGATTTAATGATGCCCCACATCCACTTTCAGTCTCAGAGGCATGCATGCCCATGCATGCATCTAAGGAGGAATTTATAACACCGTGTATGCTCATGCATGCATCCAAAAAAACATCTCTAAAGCCACACATACACATGCATGCTTCCCTAGAGACAACCATTCCCATGCATGCATTTAGGGTACATGAATATGATCGTCAAATGCATGGCGAAGTTGCAGGGAATCCATATTGGTATGCAACCATGTATAAGGAAATCAAGTCCTTGATCCAAACATGGGAGTTGATACCTCTACTTCTAAAAATGAAGCTTATTCCTCTAGATCCATGGTGGGATCATCGGTCTTCAGTATTGTCCGAGTTCCAAGCCGACTGATGATATCTTCACCTAGACTTTCACTGAGCAGAAGTTTCGATTCTTGCGAGATCGTCTCGGGGTGAAGGATAGAACTGCCTAGTAGTTGTCTTTTCTCTACTTTTGCATTATATTTTAAGGGGGGTTTTTTCTTCCCACTAGATTTTCCCTCTTTCCTCCTTTTCATGCATTGTATATGGGTACCTAAAATGGCCGTGTTGCCAGGATTCATTCATTTTGCATCACACGCACCTAAGTTATGCTTAAAGGGGGGTGTTGGTGTACATGCACCTAGATTAGCTTTAGTTCAACTCTAGAGATTGCATGCAATGTGCACTTGTCTTTAGCTAGTTAACTTGAATGCTTTACATGCACATAGTTAGCCTTAATTAGCTTTAGTTCAACTCTAGATATTGCATGCGATGTGCACTTGTTTTTAGCTAGTTAACTCGAAAGCATCAATTTCTCAACCTAATATTGATGCATCGATTTCATTCTCAATTCTAATTGTTTTTCTTTTTCAACTTGGCAAGTTTGTGCAATTATTCTTCAACTAGATCATTTACGGTTGGTTTTGTAAATGATCAATGAAAAGATAATTATTAAATTTTTAAATGGTCTTAATCTATCCATTTGAAAGGAAATTGGTATGGGGATGATTTCAAGGGGTTTATGCCCTAGCATTAAGGGTTGAAAAGGAATTGTTGAGAAGACAAGGTGTGCATTGTGAACGGAGAAGAAATAACATAAGTTGAAGTGATGATTAGTGGTTTTAAAATAAAATTAATAGTGAGGTGTCTCTAGGTAAAGGCGGAGGTTAAGGTGTGTGTACATAAAGATAAAATATGCAAAGTGTGATGTGATGTGATGTGACTAGCCAACTAGGACATTTCTCAAACTAAAACATTTCTCAGGCTGATGTTAGGTAAGCCAACTATGAGCATGAGTAAGTTGTGAATCACCGCATGGATGACGATCATGTTATTGATTGCATTCAAAAACCAAATGAGATAAAGAAGAATATTACAACAGAATGTGTTGGAAAAGGTGCAACTAAATCAAGTAGAAGAGGAATTTTTTATTCTCTTTTAATGTGTTGATTTATGTGTACGATAAGAAAAGAGTGCAAATACCACCAACTATAATCATGAACATGAGAGTCACGAACAAAAGAAAGTGGAGTAGATCCTTCAGAAGGGCAAGGAGGTGAACAAATTACAACCCAATCTTATGGTTAGTTATTTGTTTGTAGCGATGGAGGCAACAAACAACGAAGGTATCTGCAAGGTTGAAGAACACTGGCCATGGAAATTATGAATACGTAGTACTACAATAACTTTAGGAGGCGATTGTGAACCCTAAGCATGGTTACATGGTAGAAGCTTACCATGTTGTGGTTCAATATTGCGTAATTAATAAAGGCTTTGTCATCAATTTATATAATTTTCTCTAAATGATTGATATTTTCCATGTTTATACCTTATATTATCTGTGATATGCTTAAAAATTTGATGTATATTTATAATTGCTAGAATCTAGATGGTTGATGCTTGAATAATTAATAATTTATGTACTATGGATGCCATATCTATCTTGATTTATGTAAAAATATGTAGAAAATTTATTTATTGTAGCCTTAACCCAATTTCAAATTTTTGCATAAGGTTTGATACCCATAGCTTTAAAAATTGGTTGGCTTGAACCTGAAACCAGTCAAATCGACCTATTCAATGGGAAATTGGGTCAAACTGGACAAAAAACCTGGTTTAAAGGCCTATTTCTCCAAAAGGCCACAAAACCATATGAAACCGGTTGGTTTATGGTCAAATCGACCAGTTATGTCCTAAACCGGTTCGTTCATTGCCAAGGCCACGACAGACCCACACAACGTATTTTAGGAAGCTTCCTGGGTGTTTTGGAGGGAAAGTAAGAGTTGTTTCCCTCCAAAAACACCCTCTCCAAGCCTTTAAAAGGAGCTCACACCCCTCATTTACCTCACACGTCTCTTTTGGAGTTTTTGTGAGTTTGATTGGGAGCTTGGAGAGTGTTTAGTTTTTGTTGGAGTAGTCATCTTGGACATGGAGTTGGAGATATTTTTGAGATAGTTAGGAGCTGTTAGTAGAGTTGGCATCTTCAAGAGGAGGCTAAGGAAGCTAGTTTGAATTTCCAGTTAATGATTTTCACTTGAAAAATTCCTCATTTCACTATTGTTCATGTATTATTTGTTTTTTATGTTCTATTCTATCAAATCTCTAGTTCTATGCTATCAAATTTTGTAGGCTACATATGCATTTTTTTCCCGAAATTTATCTTAGGTTTTCCATTTTTCTTAGCTGCAATTTTTTTTAAATGGCAGATTTATTTGCAAATTTTAATTATTTCAAGCCAACATGGCTGCAAAAGCCAAGGACACTGCATGGGCTCATTGTGATGTAATTAATGGAAAAATAATATGCACATTTTGCAATAAATCTATTGGAGGTGGGGGTATTCTTAGATTGAAACAACACTTGGTTGGAATAAGAGGCCAAGTAAAGCCATGTGAAGCATCAAAGGAAGTGTTAGGTCCTATTAGGGTAGAATACCTTTCCAAGTTTGGAAATTTTGAGGAGAATAAGGCTGGGGAGAAAACCATCCAAGAGGAAATTCAAGGAAGAGGGAATTATTACAAACCATGAAAGAGAGTGGGTATGATGATTATGAGATTCAATACTCCTCTTCTATCCCTTCCACTAATGAACCCTTTCACTATGTTCCTCCTGCCCTTGGCCAACAATCTAAAGGTACAAAGAGAGAAAACATCCATATTTATTTCTCATCCTCTGCCACCATTGCCTCTGCTAATTCCACTTCCTCCCAGCCAAGTCATCAACCCACTTTGGATGAACATTGGAAAACAATGCAAAAAAACTTCTTATCAATACATTGCTAGATGGTGGTATGATGGAGATATCCCATTTAATGTTGCTCGCTCACCTTAATACTAAGCTATGTGGAACTCTATTATAGCTATAGGAAAGGGCTTCAAAAGCCCTACTATGCATGACTTGAGGGGAGCTTTTTTGAAAAAAGAGATTTATTCCTTTTATGAGTATTTGGCTGAGTATAAAGAGTCATGGCTCAAAATATGTTGTTTCATCATGTCATATGGATGGATCGATGAAAATAACCGCACTATCATTAATTTCCTTATTTCTTTCCCTTAAGGAACCATGTGTTTGAGATCATTTGATGCATCTGATAAGGTGAAGGATGCAACCCTTCTATTTGAACTTTTGGATGAGATTATTCAAGAAGTGGGGGAACAAATGTTGTGCAGGCCATCATAGATAATGCCTCAAACTATGTTCTTGATTGAAAGATGCTTGAGTCCAAATATAAGACCATATTTTGGACTTCATGTGCTGCACATTGCATAGACCTCATGCTTGAGGACATAGGCAAAGTGGAGTGGGTAAAAAACAATGTAAAGCATGCTAAGTGCATTACAAAATACATCTACAACCACTCATGGGTGTTGAGCCTAATGAGGAAAAACACTGGGGAAAAGAGCTTGTTAGGCCTGCAATTATGATATTTGCAACTCACTTCCTCACGTTCCAATGTCTCAATTCTATAAAAAAAACCTGCAGAAAATGTTTTCTTCTGATGATTGGACTAAATTTCGGTGTGCTCATAGAAAAGATGGCAAAGACACAAAAAAGAAAGTTTTTGACAATTATTTTTGGAAAAGGTATGTAGAGCTTGTGAAAATTACCGAGACCCTTGCTATGATGCTAAGGATGGTGGATGGGGAAAAATTGGCCATGGGATATATTTATGAGGCTATGGATCAAGGAATAAGCAGATATGGGAAATTTACAAGGATAGGCTAGCTAAATATGACCGTATATGAGAGATCATTGATAACAGATGGAACAATAAACTCCATCATCCTATACATGTAGCTGAGTATTTTTTGAACCCAAAGTATCATTCTAAAGCTTGGCTAGGAGATCTACAGGTTGGGGAGGTTAGAGATGGATTGATTGATTGCTTGGAGTGCATGGTCCCTATCCATGTAGACCAGTTGGAAATACATAAACAACTTACTCTTTTCAGTATGGTAGCTGGTACCTTTGGAAAAAACTTGGGAAAGATGGCAAGAGATGTGGATCAACCAGGTAAGAAGTTCCAATTTGTTTTTCTTTTCAAGTTAAATTTTATACAAATTTACAATTCAAATTATCTATAAATGCTTGTAATTTGTAAATAAGTAATGAAATGAACTAAGTTACTAATTAATGTATTTTTATTTGCAGCACATTGGTGGGGGTCATTTGGCAGCCAATGTCCTCAATTGCAAAAGTTTGAAATTAGAGTCCTCAACGAAACTTGCAGTGCTTTAGGTTGTGAGTGAAATTGGTCTGTTTTTGAGCACATATACATGAAGAAGAGAAATTGTTTGGAACAAAAACGGTTAAATGATCTTGTCTTCGTGCAATACAACCTTTGACTAAGGTGGAACCAAATGATGAACAAAACACCTGATCTAGATCCCATTGTGTTGGGCGATATTGATCCAACATCAGAATGGGTGAAGGAGACTGAAGATCTTATGTTTCATGTTGATTTTGATATTGACATGGAATTAGGGAGGGGATGAAGCAGATTTGGTAGCACCATTAGAACTAGGATTAGTAGCTACATCAAGCAAAGACAAACAACCAATGGAAGGAACTAGTCATGCAACTCGACCAACTAATTCTTCCATTAGGTCCACTTCTATTGTTATTGGTGGCAATGATACTATTTGTGAAAATTTGGAGACCCAAATCCCTACTGCAGCAATCTAATGTTATTTATCCTACTTGTTAATTCTCACACAAGTTATTTACTGTGTTACATTGTAAACATCGAAATAAATACAATTACAACCTTCACAGCATAAATAATATGCAGAAACAAGTACTGAGAAAGAAATGAATAACACACACACAATTGACATCGTTGTTTTTGGACAATGTCTCCAGAAAAACCGAATGCGAGAAAATGAGTGCAGCAACTAAGTGTTTGTATTATTAAGAAGTAGTTTCTGAATACAATCTAGGATGCCAAAATTGGCAATCCAATGCAAAGAATCTGGCTGGAAAAAAAATTAGAGATAAATACCTTACACTATCAATGTCTATCCGACATTGATCTAGCTTCACAATGGCAAGCCCTAAGTTGCCTCTACGCAGTCACTGCAATGCTCTGCGTTGCAAATGATAGGGAATGTGTCACTCCCTTTGGTTGATTGATCTTTTGGATGGATGCTTGATCCTCTAGCCCTCTGGTCTCACACCTTAGCTCCCGACACTGACTCTTATCTACCCTTCAACAAATTTGCGGATCTTCTCACAGGCTCAATGCTGCCTCAACATGGCTCTACGCTACCCATCGTGGCTCTACATTGCCTCTCTGGATCTATCTCTACCTTCTTTGCGTTGTATCCCTAGACCAAGAAAATATTCAAACAAAATACTATCCCTGCCCCTCACTTCAAGAAATCTCATCGATGACTTCTCCGACAACTACTACATTTCTCTCTTGAGAAATCAATCTCTCAATCTCACTCGATGTATCTTTCCAAATTCCCATCAAGTCTCTTCTTATAACTTCTTGTTGATCAATCAACTGCCCATATTAGATTCTAATTAATGGCTCAGATCATCTTGACTTGATCTTCGTCTTTTTCTAGAAGATTCACACCCAATGTAATTAATACACTTTAATTATTTTAATTTCCTAAGTTTAGACTTAGGCATCGATTAAAAATAATTAATAATTTTAATTAAACTTCCTTTGGGTGGAATTTCCCAAAATGGTCTATGGGTATTTTGGAATACATGTGTCCTAGCCTCCTTGCAAAATCTTAAGGCTAGAGCACGTCTGATGCTACCAGAAATCAACACTATTGAGGTTGTAGATGAGGCTGAGGCATCCTCAGACTCTAAACCAGATGATGTCTATGTAGCTCCTGTTGATGATCCTATGTCAAGTAGTGGTGATGAATTTTATGATTGATCATGTGTATACTTGTAGTCTTGTAGTAGGGCAATGAACTCATAGCTTTTAGCATTGTTTGGTGACTTTATAGGCCATTTAGAGCCTCATTTGTTATGTATTTTGTCTATGATATGTATTGCATTCGGTGCCATTTTGATATATTCACCTTTACATGGTATATAGATGAAGAAAATTTGCATATTTGGTCTCTATTGGATTGGAATCATAGTTTTAAATCTTAAAAATAGTTTTTTTCATTAAAAGGTAATTATTTGATGTATTTTTTTAAAAACCAGTTCATTGAGATCTGACCAGTCCTAGTTTGGCCAGCTCTAGTTTGAAACCCGATTTATTAGGTGGATTGGTCTGGTCACCGGTTCTGGTTTTTAAAACTATGTTAATACCCAAACCCTTCATGAACTATATCTAATATAAATGTTAAACATGCATTCAACTTGAAACATAAGACTACTCTACTCTTTTGACTTTTAATCGTTGATACAAGAAATTTTATGCAAGCACACACACACACACAATTTTTACACATGGGAAAACCCACAAGGGGAAAAACAATCTTTAAGAAGGATTTAATTGCTTCTTAGTAAATAAATATACAACAGATATAAAAACAATTTATCTCGTTTTTTTCTTGTTGAAGTCATTGCCATATTTACATAGAAAACTGTGCCTCACACAATCATAAGCTCAACCTGTGATTTGCCTTGTTTTATGTGCATAAAATCACAACCAGGGCCTTGAAATTTGAGCCAGATTGGGCAAAAATTATCCCTTTAATTTCCTGCCTCAACTCTGACTTTTGTGCCTTGAAAAATGCATTGCTAAAGGTTCAAAATTTGTGTTGATAGTTTCTGAAAATTAATGCGGAGACAACCTTGATTTCTATGCTAGTTTATGCCTCAATTTGTGTGTTCTGCCTGCTAAATTAGCCCTTAAATTTCAGGCCTGATGTCCTTTAGAATCTGCCTTGAAATTCGCACATACTTCCTTGATTTCCGTGCCTAGAAAATCGGGTCAACTCAAAAATCGTGCCAACTGATTTCTTGGGATTTGAGCCAGTAAATTTCTAGAAATTCAAGCTCTTCAAATGTTGTAGGTTCTGTTGTGCTATTCAACAACCCCCCATTATTTGTATATATTTAGATTACTAAATAATGGGGACACTTTTAAGTTTTGCTCTAGGAAAATAAAATAGTTTTATTTTCCTTAAAAGGACAAAATTTTGTTATCCAAAGTCAAACTTCAATCCTATTGGCCGAAGGACTTAAACAAATATTATTAAAGGCTTCGTCGCATACTGCATATCATCGTTTCAAACAGTAAGACCAAAGTTCCCTATTGAAAAAGTTGTGATGCGATGCCACCCAACTCATAAAGCAAATTGCGCGAAGGACTTTAATAAATGATAAAAAAGGAAAGAACTTTCCGATTAATATAAAGTCCACGATATGTCCCATCTATTGGCCACATCACCTGTCGCTTCCCGCCATTGCAATATTCATTTCGGTGTGTTGTTGGTAATGCCTGCTCCATTCCTTGATGCGATATATCACAATAGCAATACCACAACGCTTTATTGGATTTTCCTATTCCATAATCTTTGCAATCATGATACTATTATCACATCGCAAAACTTCAAATGCACTTGGCCCTCCAATTCCCCGATACGTTAACATTCTGATAAGCGCTTACCTTTCATATTAGTATCTAACTAGGATGAGACTTAATCACATATCGGTAATAGGAAAGTATCACATGTTTTAAGTCGTGATTTTAAATAAATATGTGATGCGAAATCTCCAATGAGGCGTTGAGTTGTCGGGTAAACCACAGTAACGCACGTTTTCATTTATGACTGAGGCATAACGATATTTATGTTCTCGAGATCCCAAATGATTTGATTGCCTTTACTTAATGTTTCGATATTTTCTGCATTTAAAATATATATTCGCTATCGCTTCAAAGTTTCGTCTTAAATCCTCCCGCATTCAAAGTATAGTCCTTCATTCTCCGCTCTTTCTCTTTGTTGAAGGCTAGTCCCAAAAAACAAGACTCTCGCGAAATGTCGAAAGCTGCAAAGAAGAACAAGAAACCTAAGGTTCCACTACAAACGACTCCTACTCCGAAAATCACTGAGATGCCTCTATTATTCTTTGATATAAAATGTACCTCAAATTGTGGAACTACCTCATGGGAAGCCATGTATAAACTATTCGAGGATGAAGAGCCCAAAGTAATCCAAAGGGTAGCTACGGTTGATGCTTCATCGTCTTTTGAAACTTCTTATAGTGATCTCGCCAATTCCTTCCTGCATTGAATTGCTTCTCGGCCTAAGATTCTTCCCTGCACAGACATGGTGAAGTGGATAATTGATAATTTGAACATTGCAAAAAGGACATTCCTAAATTCAAGGAAAACAATAATGGGATATTTTAGAGCTGAAGACTTACAAAAAATGTATCATCTTCCACACCCACATAAGATATATGATAAGAATTTCCTCTAGAAGTTTGCATATGAAAACAAGCTAGAGTTAGAGCCGATAAGGCAGTAGAGACGTGATCCAAACAAGCACAATCATGATGATAAGGGTATGTACTCCATATCTTCTCTTGTTGGTCCGCATTGCTATACTACTGGTATGATGTGTAGGTTGTTCGGGCATCCTAATACCAACAAGTTTTCAGTTGAGTGGGTCCCCCTCATTGATGTTGTATCAGATTCCTACATTATGGATTGGGCCACTATCCTCTCTAATAATATTGCTTCCCAAATCCTAGCCTATTGAAAAAACTAGAAAGTCACTACTAAGAAAATGCCCCCTTTTATATTAGCGCATATATCATGGAAGTCGTGTGCTTTACCTCTGATTTCCCAATGGGATGGAAGTGGACCGTGGAAGACCCTAACCTTATCCATATCTAACACAAAATCCTTTGGGAGTCTAATTTTCAATCCCATTTTTTATAAAATCTTTCATGGAGTCATATTACCCCTACATCAAGATGTCATTGGATAAAAAGCCCCTAGATTGTCTAATGAAGCCAGAGATGATTTCACAGCCATAGGCAAATGGTTTGGAGAGGAATTGTTTACTTATGTTAGGGTTTTCGGTAGTCTAGATAGGCCTCACATTCTCCCACTTTATGTCCCCGATAAACTCTTGGTCAAAGAAATTGCCTATCAAACTGTAGGAAATGGACTAACCAAAGCCCTGAAATAAGCCAAGAAATCTTCATGGCCATCATTCCCCATACATTGTGGAATCTATGCTTTGGATAATTACAAGCACACTGTGCTTGAAATTAACCAAATATAGTGTTTATACTTTCTCACCATGCCCGACAAACAGTTTCACCCAAACAAAGTGGCTCAAAATTCTATAACTCAGGTTAAAGTGAGACAATTCATACATGAGCCCGATCACTTTGATGATATATTTGAGTATGCTGAGACATAACTAAAGGTAGAGAAGTTGGTAAAAACCATCTCAGTCCAGAATAACTTAGTGAGTTTAAGGAATATAGAAACAAAAGGTTGGAGAATCTCCCTCTTGACACATTGAGGGTTTCTCAACCAGTTTTACAAACAGAGTAGGATTTAGAAAATTCTTCAAAGGACAACGATGTCACACAGGGAACAAAATAGACCACATCTACATAGCAACAAACTAGTGAAACATTGTTTAGCAGTAATTTAGATAAGGTCTGGGACCAATTTGATAGGTAAATTAAAGGATCGCAAGAGGAAAAGACCCTTGATCCAAAAGAAACAATCAACACTGCTTAGGGTTATAAGTAGAGCCCTCTTACTATTGGGGCTTCAGGCAACGCTGTTAACATAGATGATGTTGAATTCATCCTGGCACACCCTTCTTCAGAAATTGTTCTTAAGATTGAAGAAATTCTTCCTCTCAACATATTTTACAGTCCCAAGCATAGGGTGCAATGAACAGGAAAAGGAAGAGGAGAGTTGAGAAATCCAGGGAAATAGTTCCTGGAAGTATACCAATGGATGTTGTATGGAAGGATCCACAAACCAATCATTCTGATGACTTAACTAGGTTATCACAGTTTGTAGGGGCTTATGCAACTGCTACCATTGATAAAGCATCAGAAGTGAAACAAATGATTAAGGATAAAGATGACAGGATTCAACAATTGGAGCAAGAGTTATTGAAAGAAAAACAGAGCATTGATCATCAGTGGCAAGAACAATTATCACAATTGTAACACAACTTTGATGAGAGGAAACTTGAACATGAAACTGATATCAAGATCAAAGATTCTCAGCTTCAAGAACTCCAGCTCACAATTGAACAATTGAAGGACAATCCTAAGATTGAAGATTTTAAGATGGAAGCAGTGGAAATTAACACCCTTTTAGCCCAACAATGGGTGGTCTTTTGCCAAAAATTGGCAGTCATCAATGATCTATGCAATAAAGTGATTCACCGATGAATCAATCGTCCAATCTGAGGACGAATTTTGATGACATTGATGAGAAAAATTTTGAACTTATCACATGGCAAGAAATCACAGAAGGCAGAGTAGCGAACCTTCCAAGAACAAAGGATTCACTCAAAGAAATCATCTTTACAGATTGGGATATAACACTAAAACAAGCAGAAATGGCCATCTTGAAAGCAAGAGATGTTGCAAATAATATTACTGAAACTATCAGCGATAACTTTTTTGGTGCCACTATTATACAAGAATGCCCAGTTGGTTCCTTGCCCAATGTCAAAATATTAATAAAATCATGGCAGGAATGTTCTAAGAGGAAGGCTGATATCATTAAGAAATTTTCAAAGTTAGATATGGAAAAATATTGGCAATATCTGGTAAAGCCACATAGCCAATGGCTAATGTTGCGATGACTTGCCGACATAGCCTCTCACATGCTCCCTGCGCTTTCAGATGTAGTGTACACATGAAAAATGCACATAAGGCTAGCTCAACCTCTTGAATTGAATCCAATGATGAATATATACGAGCCCAACCAATAGATGGGAAAGCAACAAACGCCCCATTCTTGAGCTTATTATTCAAACATATTCTATTTTTGTTCGATTATCTCTTATTTTAAGGAGGGTTGTTTAAACCTCTTCAACACTTTATGTATTTTATATTTTTACATCTCTAGTCTTAACTATATAAACCATTTCATGTCTTGAAGAAAAGAGTTTTGATTTTTTGTAAGGAAGGCTTTGAAAAGTTGCACTACTGCGCTTTTTAAATCATCTTAATAGAAAAGTTGGACCAAGGCTATTTCTTTCATGAGCAGAGTTATGATATATCGGGTACTTCTATCTTTATATGCTTGATGTGCTTACATGTGATTTATAGTCATACTTTTCTTTAAATTGTTTTGTTATATATATTCTCTAAATACAATTAAGCACTAATTCACTACTGAACATGCAAGACTACCATCTTCAAATATATGTACAAGACAACCAGTTCTTTGATGCGATATGTGTTTAACCATTAATTTGATTAACTATTTAATCAAATTAATTATCTTTACTTATTTAAGTGTTTGACAATCTATATTATCTTTCACTTAAGAAATTCATTGAAATTTCATACAAAGAAGAAATTAATTCTCGGGACATAGATAAATAGACATATAGTTAATTAGTTTAATGTTATTTCCAATTATCACACTCATCTCACTATTTTTATACCTCACACCCACTCAATTATACTTCAAATGGAAACCGGTCCCATCGTCCCCACAGTTGGAGCCACTATTCCAAACTGAAAATGAACAGTTTTCAAGTTTTCGACCGAGTGGTTATCCCTAATGTTGACACATCGATTTTTTCGGAATCAACATATTTGGCACTAGAAGGAGGGCTTGAAGACTATGAATGACATCAAGGTATTATCCCAAATCTAAAGGCCATCAAAAGAGTTAATCCCCCTCCAAATCACCTTCAACTTCAAGATCACACTCAAAGTATCCTACCTCTAGATCTGAAGTGGTCCAATCACCTCCTAAATCTCCTAGTACACTTCCAGAGGTAATCCCTCAATATTACACTTCAGAGTCACCTGAAGTCCGGAGTTTGATTAAGAAGTTAGCAGAAATTCCTATTTCGAAAGAAAATCCTATTCAATCTGTAACCTTAGAAGGAAGTGTAACCTCCTCTTTACAGGTTTCTAGTGTACTGACTCTGTCTGAAAGCAAAAAACTTGGAACTACTCCTTTTGTGTTTCCACTCCATTCTCACCGAAGGAAAAATCTTGCATCAGAAGCTCAAACATACACTAGGGAGATTACTTCATCATCTCCTCCACAAACTCCCTCATTCATTCCTCCCACATTTCCTTCCTCCCAACCAATCACTTCATCTATTCATATTTCTCAAACCCAGACAGCTAGTGTTTTCACAAGCAGTACTATTTCAGGAGTTATTTCTTCTACCACTACATTTACCTCTAGAAATCCTACAACATCTTCTATTCCCACAACTCCTATAATGGCAGCTAGACCATGTGAAAATCTAGGAGTTGTTAAAATGGCAGGACCTCTTCATGATTTAACTAAGCACCCCGAAAGATGCCTACCTAAGTATAATCCTTATGATTGAATCCCTGCCGAAGAACACCTACACAATTTCATGTTATCCATGAATCTTAATGGAGTGTCTAGAGAATATTGTGTAGTGAGGTTATTTCCTTATACCTTCGAATGATCAGTAGGTTCATGGTACTTTTCGTTACCATGGGGTACTATTACTAATTGGGATATATTTTAAGAGAAAATCTTAACTAAGTTTGGTGATGATCGCACAACTGTCACTCTTATAAATGATCTTTCCAATATAAAAGAAAATTTAGGTGAAAGGATCAAAGACTTTAATTCCAGATTCAAAAAATTGCTAAATAAAATCCCAACTACATCAAAGCTTAGTGTTGATGTGCAAATCGAATGATACATATCCTCTCTTCCTTCTAATATCGCAATTTTTGTAGACAGAGCTAATAAAACCACTTTGGTGGAAAATATGAAAGAAGCTCTATCTGTTGAGAAAATGATACTTGCATTAGAAAAGAAGACTGCTTAGGAAGAAAGATAATCGAAGAAGGTCACATTCAAGGATGAACCAAAGAGGAAAACTCCTAAAGATCGTTTTGATCTTCAAGGATTACAAAAATTCCTTAAATCTATGTCAAATGAAATGGTAGAAATTAAAAAATAGATATTTGAATCTTCTAAGAAGCCTTTTAGGTCTTTTAAGAAAGCTCAAACATCAAATCTCAACCTCCAAACATCATATCTAATGTCGAATTTGATCAGGATGAAGTTGACGAGGAAACAACATTATCAGCTGAAGAATCCCAAGATGATGAATTAGTTGAAGTACATGGGTTATGGGATTTTATTCTTCCAACTTCTGATAATGAAGAAGATCATGAAGCCTTACCCATTAGCACCAGAAGTAAGGGGCCTTCTGATACATCACAAACAATTCAAAAACAGAAACCCTCTACCTCTACTGCTAAAGACAAAGTTATTGTTGAGAATTTGAGTGATGATGATTAATTCAAATTCTCTACTTGATAATTACTTGTGAACTTATTTCTCTTACTTAGATCTTATATTTATTAGCTTATTATGTCTTTAATCAAGTCAATTATCAAAACACAAGAGACACAAAGTTTAGGCTCTTCAAGCCAGGGCCAAAACCTTTCCCTCTTGGAGAGGAAAACCTGCAAGTAATTCTTCTTATATACTTTTAGTTGACAAGTACCATTACCATGACCATGACCTAGACCCTTGAAACTAGTATGCCTCCAAGACCTTGTCACTTCTCTTTCTAGGCTCCTTATATTGTCCTTCTTTTCTGAATTTTACTGCATCATATTGTTCCAAAACTAGGGAAACTCGGTCCCTATTTTAGCATCCCTAACTGATGTTCTTATCTTTAATTCATCTATAGTGTGAGCTCGACCTCCAAAAAATTCTTCCTTGGTCTTCTTATTATACCCAACATACCCTGGACCAATAACATTTGCACACCTTGCAAGGCTTCTTATCCTTACTATCTAGACTTCCTTCTATGCACTGGATTGCAGTCCTGTATAGAACTTCAGACTACCTCATATGAGTGAGGTAAAAACCAACTCAAAACATATATACATTACCCTTGGACCGTCTCTTCATTTCTCTGCCAGATGGTCACATTTCTGTGGTGAATTACTTGCACTGCAATCTGTACTTTGTTATAGTATTCTACCCAAAAACAATACACTTTATTTATGTGTTGTGCTTCCCTTGACCTTTGCTGGAATACGCATCTATAACAGACCTTAATCCACACTTTCCTCCCTGTAATTATGTTCGAAAATTTAGAGATGTACGAACTGTTCTAATCTGCAATTGCAGCCCCAAAAAATCAGAGATGTGTGGATTTTTTCCTATCTTTTCAGCGCAGTGATCAGGAGTATTTATAGTTGTTGGACATTGTAATAAGCCGACTTGACCATGAATGGCTGTGATTGTTCATGAGCCGACTTTCTAGCAGTATTTTCAAGCCGACTTGAGAGGTTTATCATCCAGCGTTAATGAGGCTATTTGAGGACTACTTTGAGCATCCTTCTAGAGCCATTTTCTTTAAGGTTTCATGACAAGGTCTTGAGGCATATTCTGTTGAATAGACTCTACATATACATGAATCTTAATTACATTTATAAATAGAATACAAACCTTAATATACATCAAGAAGAAGTCTATTGACCTATAATAAAATCCTGCTCATGAAACCCATGAAGCAAGTACAACAAAAATACATTTTATTATCTTTGTCTTCTTCTTTACATAAATTAGTAATTACATAGTCAATATGAAGACCGATCCTAGTTACACTTTTCAACACTCGTCAATATGAAGACCAATCCTAGTTACACTTTTCAACACTCCCTCTTAACTAGGGAGGTATTCATACAGGTACGTGGTCACTTTCAAACTGAATAATCTCATAAAAAGAATCGGATTGGTAATCACATTTGTATAGCATCATATCAACCAGCATTCCCTAGTGAAAGACATTTACTAACAACCCCATCTCACAATGAAACAATGGGCTATAATGTTGGTGAGATACATGACTTATAGACACCATAGTCATTGTATCTCCAAGGTAAATACTCCACCTAGGTGTTCCCAAAGTATGACCTTCTTGAACTATTCTTCTCTTGGGTAGCTAGCCCTCAAAGAATATCGGTCCCCGACTACTCTTATCTTGAACGCGCTAACACATTCTCAAAGAGTATCGAATGCCATATGATTACCTAATCCTCCATTTTTTCTTCCCCAATGAAGACCAGAATGATGTGTCTATCTCTCCCTCTAAGCCAGGGAGGACCTATTCCGCAAGGGAATGTACTCATTCCTGTATAAGGAATGTACCTAAGCTCATTCTTAGAAATTACCTAGTTTCTTCCAAGTAAGAAACTTATCACCACGCTCCCTCTCAATCAGGGACCTACAACAGCAATGGTGAGACACCCAGTTGCTCATGAAGAATTCCTTCGCTTGATGTCATGGATTTCGATATTGAGGAATCTTCAACTTTTAGCTCCATAGGGCACAGATAATCCATCACTTTCATTCATGAGTCATGTCATCTACTAGCAAGTGATTCATCTGTCTTTCTTATCTGGTCCACCTTTTATGCCATGTTGCTTTCTTTCGAATCATCTCCAAGGATCTTGCATCCTTTCACATGATTAGCAGCCCTGCACAAATTCATCCATATAAAAATATACGTATGAACTTTTTAAAAACAAAATTTACCTTAGTGATGATCTTTCACCATGAAATCTTCCTGTAGGCATCGTCATCCTCTATTCAGATTGACACATCACCTCATGATATGTCTTGTCAAGGGTTTTCTTCTTTACCAGAATTCTATCAGGGTCTACATATCCTCCAAGTGATATTCGGTCTTCTTTTCATACAGATGATAAGCACTTGTCGTGTAGTTTGCGCCATGATCTCTTCCTTTTGTCTTCATTCCAGTACAATTTTAGTTCCTTGTTCTTTCTGTTATGCAACTATTAAATTCCACATATGAGATATGTTATGTTGGTTTCTACACTTGGTGTGAGAAGATAAAATTTTCTAGCCATATGACATCACTCCACATTTTGATTATACGACTATATATATATATATATATATGTAGGTGAAAATGTGTTGGTTTACTTTTATTTTTGAGAAAAAATTTTCATTTTTCTTCAGTTCTTCAACTTTCTGCAAACTATAACAATTTTTCTGTGTAGAATTTCATTTTGCGATAAAAATAAAAGTTGTGAGAAATTTTGTTAGCTTTCTATTACTTATTTTTTGAATTTTTTTTATGTAGATTTGATATGTCAAATTAGCGTTTCTTTGAGTGTGTGTTTCTTAACAATCAAAGGATTCATAAGAAGTCATGTTATGATGCAATGTTGTATTCATTGAAAATTTGTGTTTTTGAAAAAAAAAATGTGTTACAACAATCTAGACAGAGTCTACTTTGTTTTCGTCATATTTACAAAGCCAATGGATACATATCATAATTACTAGAATTTTTTGAACTGGTCCAATACGAAAAACTGCGTATTTTGGATATGTTTCGCGTCGCAAGAAATTTCTTAACATATAAGTTATAAACTAAAAATCTAAAAGCTACCCATTAGAGACGACGGACCAATGTAATGCCCCATAATTTTTTCAATTTTTTTTACAATGTATTTTAGGAGATACAAAATTTTGATTTCACTGAATCACAATGACCCTCAGAAATTGTTTGCACCCATTTTATTAGAAAAATAATTAAAATTAATAAACGTTTATGAAATTCCATAAAAGTTATATTTCCTGAAAGTAGATTCAATTTTGAAAATGCTTGTCTTGGTTCCGACAGTTAATTAACAATCTTTCATGGAGTTTAATCAGTCCAAAGTTGCAGAACCGTTTTCAGAGCCTGGTTTTTGCGTAATTGGTGACGCGTTAGTTCGGCCGAACTATGTTTTCCGCTTAAGAGTCGTTAACTCTAACGTCTTAATAGTTCGGCCGAATTTTTAACAAAAGTTCGGCCAAACTATTGTATAACTCTCCATCGGCCTGAAAGTTTTGTGGAGCCCCCTACTAAAAACACATTTCGCGTCAATATAAATTTCCGCGAAATGATTCACAATTTTCGCACATTTCGCACACTTCATCTCATTTTACAAAGATCTTGGTTTGGGTTCAAAAGCTTTTCTTCAAGGTTTGGGTTTAAGAGCATTTCTTGGAAGCAAATTGATTTTACAAAATCTTGGTTTGGGTTCAAAAGCTTTTCTTCAAGGTTTGGGTTTAAGAGCATTTCTTGGAAGCAAATTGATTTTACAATTTTGGGTTTACAGAATTTTTTTGGAGGACATTTCTTGGAGGCGACGTGATTTTGGCAAAAATTGTAAAAAATTTCTTGGACGTACATTCAAAAGAAATTTCTTGGAGGTATGTACGTGTTTTGAGTTAAAGTAAATCTTTTGAATTTCGTTTCATTTTTATAAGACATTCTTCTCTCGAATTTTTTAAAGTCTGTGTTTTGGATTGGAGTATGTATTTTTTACAAAAAATTTACACTGAATTTTTTTAAATTAAATCTTTTGTAATTTTTTTTGTAATTGAGTTGTTGTCTAATTTTTTGAAGGAAATTTTTTGAACTTCATACCCTATTATCATGGGAAATCGAAGAACTTGTGCGAGAAAATATGATCGAAAAAGAGACCCTGAGACACGTAGAGAAGAAACGAGACAATCTCACAAAAGAAAGTTAGAAGCCCTCTCAAATATTGAGGAGGAAAATCAACCTCAAGCAGAAATTGAAGCAGGTATGTAAATGTAAATATTATGATCTATTGATATATATTTAAAATTTTCCTAATGTAAAATGTGAAGCTTAATTTTTATTTGATGAACTAGTTTGAAAAATATTTTATTTAATGTAAACAGACAGAGATATTCCTCAAAATATTGAAGAAGAAAATCAACCTCAAGCAGAAATTGAAGCAGGTATGTAAATGTAAATATTATGATCTATTGATATATTTAAAAAATTTCTAATGTAAAAGGTGAAACTTAATTTTTATTTGATGAACTAATTTGAAAAATATTTTGTTTAATGTAAACAGACAGAGATACTCCTCAAAATATTGAAGAAGAAAATCAACCTCAAGCAAAAATTGAAGCGGGTATGTAAATGTAAATATTATGATCTATTGATATATTTAAAATTTTCCTAATATTTATTGACATATTTATTAATTTAGTGATTTATTGAATATGTAATATTTTTTCGAATATGTACAGATGAAATCACTATCGATAATGAGATGTTAGAAAATGTTGACACACATATATGGAGACATGTTATACGATATCGTGTCAACTGCATTTTTAAAGATTATTTCTTAAATGAGCGAGTGACAGTTCAAGCTCAAATGTTGAAAGGTCTCCTATCATCAAAGAAATTAAAAAGAAGCAAACACTATTGAAATTATTCGATAATCAACCAAAGAATAAAAAAAATAGAAGAAGGTGATAAAAAAATGTGAAATAGTGCTATAAAGTCGATTAAGAGATCTAGAGATAAAGATGTTTCAAATGTACGTAGAGGAATACAGATGGCAATGGTTTCACCAAGTACTCAAGAGAATCATTTGATAACATCTATGGCACGAGCACTGGGAACCTCGCGAAAAAATCTGCACAAACATCGAAAATTTCGACTGCAAATAGATGTAAATGATGAACTCGCTTGTTGGAGAGCTATTTGTAGGCAACCATACAAAGATAGACTTGGAGAAGATGTTAAAAAATAATATATGAATATTGGAAGAACAATTCGCGTGTTTCACCCACTGCAAGACATGTGATGCGAAGAAGAATAGCACGAAATCAATACGAAGAACATGAAAAACATCTCTTGGAAACCACTAAAATAGAGTTATTCAACAAGTTCAAAGAAGAGAATCGTCAAATTCAAGTTTCACTCAGTGCTTTTGTTCAACAAAAACCATGGTATGTAAAACCTATCACCGTACGCGACACTTGTTGTTGTCGTTATCATGTGGAATTTGAGTTATATTATGACACATTCCTTGATTTTAGTAGAACATTATGGAAGGATTCACCTCCTCCTTCCACTATCCATGAATTCATATCTCAAATTCTATGTGAAAGAGAAAGCGATGAACTATTTTACAAAAAGAAATGTGTTGGTGGTAAAAAATGCGATGATTGTGGAAATTTGACTAAATTTCAAAACAAATATCGTATTGATATAAATGATCAATCATTGTCCAACATGAAAATGAAATGGAAGAGATATGAATATCTCGGTACATCGATTCAAGGTGCAAATAGTGTTAAAAGAATCGAACACAGAAAACTGATACTAAGTAGACTTTGGGAAAGTTTGGTGATTTACAAATACCAACATTCATAGGCTTGATGGCAGGCATGATTCAAAAAATCTCGTGAAGTTTTTCCACCAGGGACCATTTTGTCAGTGATTGATTTTGCAGAAAACTACACATTTGTTCCACAAAAAGAAATTCAGAGTGAATACTATCACTCTGACCAAGTCTCCATGCTGGTCCATATTCTATATAGACATGCTGAACAAAATGTCGATCATATAGAAAGCACGAGTGAAAATCGACATATCATTAAAGAATATCACTTTTATATCAGTGACGATCGTACACATGATACATGTTTTGTACAACATTGTTTTGAAAGAATTTATGATTCATTGAAAAATCGTGGAATAACATTCAATGAACATTGGATATGGTCAGACGGATGCGCAGGTCAATTCAAATCTGCACGATCATTTTTTTAGTTGTGTTGTCTTCATAAGAAAACCTGCATTAAACATTGTTGGAATTTCTTTGAGACTGGCCATGGAAAAGGAGAACATGACGGTGCAGGAGCATGCATAAAACGAGTACTTCGAAGATATCAAATGAACCACTCTGCACGCCGACTTGTGAACGCTGAAGAAGTTGTTCAATAGTGCATCACTGCTCTAAGCCATGAAATTAACCCATAAAGAGAAGTGCGAAGGTACATTCAATTTAATTTATATTGGAAATCTAATTTTAAACATTGTACATTTATCATGCAATGATCATTTTTAATTGTATTTTGATATCATATTTACAAATTCTTTTTCTAATTTTCCATATAAAGGTTTTTCTGGCATATTGGAATCAGAGACGTAGATAGATCAATTGGAAATGACGTTGAAACAATAAAAGGGACTCGAAAATTGCATTAAATTCAAACAAAGTTGTCCACAAATGTATTTGCATTGGATAAAAGAAAATATTCTTGTTTTTGTGATGTTTGCATAGACAACACAAAATCCAATGACGTTTGTGAAAAAAAAATGTACGTGAACGATTGGAAACATACATAGCTAAATACAAAGGGAAAAATCTCTGTTTCAATGTTTGAAGAAATGCAATCAGAGGAAACTACAATATCATCCGATGGTGATCGAGTTTCTGATCTTGTTAGAGAAGGTAGCATTTGAATTACTTTCTAATGATTTAAAGATCTAGAAATAAATTTAAATATGCATAATTAAATGTTAAATTTTTATTTTATTGTGCAGGAGATGTTTTTGCTGTAATTGCACCTATTGACAACGATGAAAATGTGAAGTATTATTTGATGTGTTGCACTGAACGAAAAATGAAATTATTACAAGACTATAATGATCACAGATTTCAGTATGACAGAGGGTCTATTATACTGAAAGGTTATTTTTTCAAACAAACTCATCAAAGTGGAGACTTTGTTTACTTTGAAGACTATGAACCTGATTCCATAAGTTGTTAATATAGTCACTTGGTGTGTGCAGCACGCATAAAGTTGATAGAAGTTCAATCAAAGAAAAAATCGAAAATTAAGAAATGGAAAATGTCAAAATCCGATCATGAATGGATTATTGAAGATGGAATTCCATTAGAATTTTTTTGAGTGAAGTGTCCAACAATTTATTATCTTTGGATTAAATATGTTTGTTTCAGGTATATTTAAAAAATTGAGTTCTTGTATTATTTATGGTTTACATATTTTAGGTATTTGAAATTAACTTTGTATATTATCAGCTAGAAAATGATTTTCTGTGTGCATTGAATAGAAAAATGTTATATAGCGGAAATATATATATATATATATATATATATATATATATTCTAGAATGAAATTAATTGTTCTTGTATATTAATTGTTCTTGGATATGTTTTTCGATCGTATGGTACAAATTATTTCACTTTATTTTGTAAGGTCAGATTCGGTCCCCATATGGCCTAGCCTCCAAGGGACGAGATAACAAGTGGTTGTCCCCACTTGCCCGAATCTCAACTTTTAAGTACAATTTTATTGTTTATGGCAGGCATCTTACATGATGTCCTAGCCAAGGATAGATTCTCTTTGTTTCAAGTTTCCGGTAAAAGTTGTCACCGAATGACCTACTAGGATATTATAAATACTAGCTTTGTAAAATCATTTGGCATTCAGAAAAATTTGAAAGTCTTAGACTGTCAATCAATTTAAAGTATAATTCACCCTAGGGAGTGTAAAATATTCAATGTAGGTTGGTGACGATGCTCACTCCTAGCTTGAAGTAGCTCCAATGACCAATTCTTTAATGAATTCCAATACAGTAGACCAAAGTTGGTGACCCACTTGGTTTTTCACCCAACAAATTCCAAGGTACTCTTCTTACGTTTGGCCCCCAAAGCTACAATGGAATTATAGAAAGGTGAAGAAATTTTTTTTCACTGATAGGAATTTGGTCACATCCCTTATCTCCCCTTATCAAAAAGTTCCTATCTACTACATTATCCAGCATGTACTCAAGATCACTATTTCGTAATTAGAATATCACAATATCATAAATTCTCACAAAAATACATGGAATGCCATTACGACACTCACCTAACAATGGGGAGCTCAAAACCTAGAAAGCTCCTCATCCCCTTAATAATAATGTGTTTAATTTAGTCTTTTAGGTGAGGATTAGGTGTGAATCTTGTTTTCACATACAAAAATAATTAATTGTATAATTCCATAAATTTGATTATTCACCAAAATACATTTCATATCCACTATTTGTCTCTCCTACAAATTCCCATTATTTTATTAAAATATATGATTTTATCTCACCCAACTATCACATGTTCCTAAATTTACTCCTAATTGTTCCCTATGCCCTAAATCTACTCCTAATTGTTCCCTATGCTGCTTTTCCCTTACTTATTTTTAGAAAGTTATTTTCCTAGATCCATCATAACTATGGATCTATCAAGCGCCGATAGGGATCAAATATCTAAAGGTGCAAACCTCTTTTTTGAGTGCAAAACTTGAAGAAAGGTTTGCACCTCAAGAGATTTGATCCCTCTCGGCGCTTGATAGATCCGTAGTTAAGATGGATCTAAGTTGGTTTCAGTCGTGTGCAACCAAGGAAAAACTATCAATAATATGAGAAACATATGATTAATTTTATAAATAATATGTAAATACATCTAATATTAATATAACCATTTTAAATATGCTAAATATGTTTGAGATTTATCAAGTCATTTTTATTTTAAATTTCTTAGTTACCTCAATTTGTTGAGATGATAAATATTGTAGAATAACTTTAATAATGGAAAATGATCAAATAATTTTTTTGAATGCAAAGTGACAATGTAATAATATTGAATGATAGAATGTGAATAATTAGAATGTAATCAATTACAAATAGCATTTATTGTGATCAATCTTAAACTATTCTCTTCTTCTATTCTTATTGTCACCCTTATTAGTTTTGTCATCTTTCTGTATCGATTATATTAAAAAGAAAGTAAAAATCATAAATAATAAACCATTTAAATATTTAGCTCGAACTCTTGTAGTAAACACCATAGCTCAAGTCTCTCTTGCTCTCCAATATTATAGGTTTAATTATTATAACACAAAAATCGTTCTACATTGTCAATAATTTTTTGCGCTTACACTGAAATTAATGAACACTATTAATCCAATGACTTTACAAGTAATGTACCATCATACATGCAATTATATCAAATCAGAAATCAACATATAGAATGAAATCAATGGGGGTTGTCTCGTTACAAGTAACATTTCAATTTACCACATGTGAAAATGTAGGTTGAAACCATCCAAAACTTTAAGTTGTAGATTGAAACCATCCAAAACTTTAAGTTTTAAAACCATTTTGATTATATATTGTGCAACATTAAAACATTAAACATTTAAAGTTCATTAAATATCACATGCAAAATGTAGATTGAAACCATCCAAAACTTGAGTTTTAAAAAATTCACATGCCATGCCAAAACTATAATTCAACTATTCAACAAAAGCATTTAACATTAAATATCACATGCCAAATGTAGTTCAGATGACAACATTACTTCACATTCACATGCCAAAAGTACTAAAACCATCCAAAAATTAAATAAAACAAATTATATAATAAAAATGTAATAAAATATGTCCAAAAATTGTAAATCTCACTTGAGTATCAAACTGTATCAAGTTTAACAAATTTTAAAACCATCTAAATTTTAAAATCAAATCTACTATAAATGATGTCCATCAAATGGAGGATCTAGCGTCTGGGTCTCAGTCCGCGCCCTATCATGTGAATAGGAAACCTACATACACAATGCACATGTACTTGAACATTAAAATTTGAAGTTTTAAAAATGAATGAGAATATATATATCTAGAACTTCATGTAAAAAATAAAATATAACAAAAAAATCATGCAATACCTCGTAAGGTTCCCTCTCCATTTGATGAACAGGTTCTCCCATAGGAACATCTGCAGTGGTAAACTGTACAATATACATGTACAGTTAAATATATATATATATATATATATATATATATATATATATATATATATATATATATATATATATATATTAAAAACTTTCAAATGAAAATGCACGTGTACATATATAAACTTATTTTCAATAATATTAAAAAAAGGAACTAAAGACAACTTGTTCAAATGCTGTGGATGTTCCTATCTCCGTCGCTAGAGTCCCCGGATTAAAAAAAATCTTCTATAGGAACCTAAATTCAAATTTTTTTAAATAACTCAAAATATAGATCTCTCTCTCTCTCTCTATATATATATATCTCAATTTTTAATGGAACTTTTTGAGGTAGAATATATATATATATATATATATATATAACTTTTAAACATAAATTTTAAACTTGTGAAAAATTGTCCATACTTGTGGCTCATCTCCCAATGAAGTAGAAGGCATATCTCCTAAGGAAGAAGAAGGTACCGACATCCCAAAAACATCAGACGGAATCGGTACCTGTTAAAACATTTTATAAAATTATATATATACATACATGTACATGTGTGGCAACAATTATTTATTTTAGAGTCACTTAAAAAACACTAACATACATGTTCCAACATATCATGATGGTCAGACCCATCTGCATCGTTTGAGCCAGAGGTCCCGAACGTAATATTAACATTTTCATCACGCAACATGCCTGAGAACTGCAAATGGTGTTTTAACATATAATCATACATTTTTGTTAGATTAATGTACACATACAAATAAATGTATACATGTACATACACATGTATTTATTACAAATTGTACACATGTATATGTAAATATAATTTCAAACCCTAAGGTCACTAACACATACAGTTCCGGTGCCCTCTTCCTCATGAAAAATTAGGTCTTGCAGACCATTGCGACAATTTATTGCATATGTTCGGAGATCTTCAACATTCATGTTGTAAATCTCCTCATATGTACAATAAACAAAATTGGCACGTGCATTTTCACGTGCTCTTTGTCGATTTAAACAAAGATCGACTCCACTCAATCCGCTATGAACATTGTCGATCATAACATCTCTTGCTTCTCGACTTATTTGAGAATTCGCATCCATCTCTGATCGCAGGGTTTCGACTCGAAACGGTCGACTCACCAATGGCGGCTCAGGGCGAGGCAACTCCACATCTCGCTTAGCGCCCTTACGTTGATATAATCGACCTCTCCCCGGACCAAAAAAATCCAAAGGAAGGTCATTGTAGTGGGGTTTCATACCCAAAAAAAATTCTGCATAAAACATCTGTGCAAAATAAACAGGAACCTCATCGTTCCATGGAAGCCTTCCAAAGGCCGCAAGATGTCGATCATACAAATAACTAGCTTTGTCTGGGTGCTTGAAATACTGCACCTTCAACATTTTTCTTTTTGGCCCTTCCTTATAATTAAACATTGACTTGGCCTCTGCTCTTGTAACTCTTTGTTTTATGTCCTGCCATTTATCGGGACCTATCACTGTTTCTTTTCTCTTTCTCATCAGTTCTAAAAATGAATCAGTCGTTGGCCCCAAATTTTTGTACACATTTACCATTTCACCCAATGAATGTGTAACTATTTCGAGGCTTTGTCTACTCTCATCAGGTAGAGACAAATCCTCGAGATCTCTTTGCAATTTTTCATGAAGGCTTTGACACCTTTGTAAGGTGCATTCCGCCATGTTCGTTTCCCATGGTATATCAGTAATCTTAGCCGGATAAGTTGTGCTGGGTTGACAACCTTCTTCTTGAATGTAGCGCGCTGCCCTGCGTCTATTTTGACCACTGGCTCGAACATTTTCAGCCTCTGCATCAATATATATAAAATTTCGTATATTATAAAAAACACGTGTAAAAAAAGTTGTACAAATTTAATGAAAAAATATTGAAATTGATGGCAACCTTGATTTTGTTGGTTAACAGCATCTCCAACATGACCTTGCTGAGAACCAACCCCAGAATGACGCTGCTGAGAACCAGACCCACTGTGACCCTATTGAGAACCAGCAGCCGTTGATTAGCCTTCGGGGGAATAAATATCACCCCCTTCCCGCAACCTGCTACCACTCATACCTCAACCGGTTGAACCTTGGCCACGCTCCATGGATGGAGTAGAAACCTTTCTCCTCTTGCCTCCTAAAAATTAAAATATGAAACTTATTAACAACTAATTTCACTCACAAAGTTAATAAAAAAATCAATTCCATATGTACACACATGTATGGAGATTTAAGATTATATTTAAATACCGTGAACATCCTCCGACCCCTGAACCTCCATATGGGATTCGGATGATATTCGTCTTTCATCCTCCATGATATATATCTATTGGTCGACATTCACAAAATAGATTTCAAAAAATCAATTTGTAATTTAGTGTACACAAATTATGTAGAACACAACTTTCAAAGCAATAATTGATCATGTGTGAAACTAAATTTAATCGAAAAAGATATTATAAAAATGATAAGTTCACCAAATTGTGCTTTACATGGTGGGAGCACACTTGGTATAAAATTTACTACTTATACACTTTAGTTTGTGGAAGAAATGACACATGTACATAGTTTACCTTAAATTTGTTGTGTTTTACGGATATTAAAATGAATAAATTCTATTTAGATCCATTCCAGAGATTGACTGTAGGGGCATTTACTAGATATGTCACCTTTCATAAAAGATGAGATCCAGAGGCTACCTGGCCCTTTACAGACTCTGCCTATAGAACTTGTAGAAGTAAACACTAGAGGCATTAACGATATCAAAGAACGTTTTCATGCTCAGACATGGGAATGTGTCTCTTTCTCTACGCAAAAAAATAGTTCAAGGTAGTTAATATTCATAGACATGTCATCAAGCAAGTCAATGTGATCATCCCCAACTTACTTTTTATGAAATTAGGCTTGGAATCCTCTACAACCTGGTGGATGGAGTTGAATGGGAACTAGGTTGAAAGGCCTTTACAAAATACATGCTAGTGAATAACACTTACTAGGTTATGCCAAAAAATAAAGTGGGAGAAATTTTTTCTCCTCGAGGTTGTCCAATTGGGTGTGTAATACCAACTTCACACATTTCCTCACAGGTTTCTCTCTTAGGTTACAAATGTCTTCCACCTTATTAGTTATATATTTTTCAATTTCCCGAGGATTCCTTGATTTTTTTCTCCTTCCATCTCCCTCTCTCACTCCCCAAATTATTGTCATCAAACATGCCCCATTGAGGATCTAGAGCAATGTTTGCACCATACTTAGAACTGTCATTGCTGCTAATTGAAATTGGAGTCATGTATACTATATTTCTTGCTTAAGTGGCTCTTACTTGGACAATATCCTAAGATGAGTTTGACATGATGGTCATATGAGGTTGGAAGCTACTTAGTGTAATTTTCCTTAAATCTTCAAAAAAACAAAGCAAAAATGTCATTTTCGATCATTTTTTATTAGCTTCTGCATACAGCAAATGTTATCACAATTGCAACACAATCATGTTCCATGAGCATGAATTATGAATGTCACAAGCCGAATGGCAAGGAAATTTGCATTCATTTAGGCAAAAGAAGGCTATGACATTAAGGTCCATGCTAGAAAAAATTATGCAAATAAAGTTGCTAAGTCTTGATACTTACCATGTGTTTCAAAGCCATAATGAAGGTTGGCTTTGAGAGTGTCCTCTCAAAGCCTTGTCTTGAGATGAAATTTAATTCAATGTCTCTTAGAGTTGCAAGGTGGAATTGATAGAACTATTTGATTTCTTTACCATAAATGGATATCTCCTTTCATCTATACCTTTCTCTACCATCTTATTTCCAAGTGAAATGGGAATTTTCACATTTTGAATGCCATTACCATGTAATTTGGTAGCCTGCTAGCTAGACCTATCACAAGTAATGTTTTCATACGAAAATATTTCTCTTGCTCAACTCAGTGACCATGAGTCTCTTCTCACACCTTTCAAGAATCACTAGAAGAGGTTGATAAAGAATATAGGTAGGAAATTTGTACATGAGCTCTATTATTTGACTTGAGAGTCAGTTGTTTGAAGAGGCATGTTTTGTCGACTTGTGTTTTGTTGATGGTTTTGTACACCAATATGTAAGAGTACATGGAGATATTCACATGATGTGAATTTTTTTTTCTTTGAAGGAGAAAAATGATATGTCAACGAGCTATGTTTCTTGCATGATGTGTTTTCAGTTTGATGGTTTTGTTTGTGACAAGACGTCACAAGATTTTGGGAAGGTCCACTCTTGAGCGAGAGCCTCATGATTACAACCTAATCATGAGAATAAAATTGGAGTGCATCCTTAATTTGAAAACAAATAAGATTCTAAGCTACCTAGGACTCAAACCATCATTTTTAAATTTTGAAATATCATGGTGTGTTGTTTCAATCCCTGAATCCACAACCCTAACATAAATTGTTTTATTCTTTTTTTTGTAGGATTTAGTTGGTTATATTAAAAGTTAGTTGAATTTAAAATTCTTGGCTTAGTGGCATGAACCAAACATATTGTACATATTAAATGAGGAATTTCGCTCTCCCAATCATTTCTATATCACCCATATCACCAAGAAAACATGTTTTAAAAGAACATACTTTGGTATGGGAAAGACATTAGGTTTAAAATATTATAAGATTGTATAATATTATAAGATTGAATAATTATATTATTTGTCATATTATATTTTGATGCTTATAGAGTGAAAAAACTGAAAGAATCAACTTGTAGGGTCATTTTAATGGTGGGTGGAGAATTGGGGTCTAAAACCTTTTGGAGTCATTTTGAGGTATTAAATGACATTTTTGGGGGTCAAACGATTATCCCTTGTGCCAAAATCTTGACCATTATTCTACACTTAAAGACATATCCAATGGTGCAAGAAAAACATCAAATGAATTTCATTCAAAATTTATGCCTTTAGTAAGTTGACCTATCATGTTGACCAAGTCATGGTACGAGAGAATGACATTTTAGCCCCATTACTCATGCATGGCAACCTAGATACATGTGGAATTTCAACAAGACTCTAAAAGGTCTAAAATCACAAACATCATTAATGGTTGACAAAGTCAAATCTTACACCTAATTGGCTATCACGCTATGTTAAATACTTGGCCACTGGGAGGAATAAGAGTTCCATTTTGTGTTATTGTATTTTGTTCCATAGTTGAAAATACAACTAGGAGTGTGAAGTTAGAGAGAAAAATGTATGAAGTTAAGTTTTTATAGCAACCTTACACGCTAAAATTCAGTAGCTAACTCTAGAGCATGTTTACATTTTAGTGTTGTTTTTCTCCCATAAGGATTTCCTAGTGAAAAAGGAGTCTAGAACATCATTACTTTTTAGGGTTGCTTGTCTCCCATAAGGATTCATAGGAAAATAATTGTATTGATTGTCTAGAGATATATGTATGTGTTTGTTTCATTATGTTCTCTATTTCTTACATTGTGTTTCATTATGTTTTATATTTCTTACATTTCTGCCCTCCTATTTTTCTTTCCAATCAAGGTTTATAAAATAACATGAGAAGCAACATGAGACTTGGAGCAATCATTTTCATTATCTATATGGAAGGCAAGAAGGATTATATACCCTTAAGCTTAAACTTATGTAGTTTGTCAATTTTTATCATATATTTTTTGGTAAGGGTAAATGTTTTTTTATCTATAGTACAAGTCATGAGTTCCCCAATTTTACCTTATATGTAAAGCATGATTCTAGGATTACTACAATTTGTACTTGGTTTTTTATTGTGATGATGCCCTGACTCAATCTAGACATAAGTGATGATGGTCTTCTCCAAATCAACTCATGTATCCTCATTAAATTTATACAAACATTTCAAATTCATATTTTCTTTCATAAAATTCTAAGAATATTAGAAGAATCAATAAAAAGTGAGATAACCATCTCAATATGACCCCATAATTCATTTTATAGAAGATAAATTTGTAAAATCCCTTTCGAGAATAATGGACGTTATTAATTAATTAAAAAACATAATATATAATAAAAAATTGACAAATAATTTTTTTGATGAAAATGTGCTATGAAAGTAAAGGTTTAAAGGAAAACATGTACAAGGCATAGTTGAGCCAAATTATTATCTATTTATTGAACTAGAAAGGACATATAATTATTACACATGTTTAATTTACATTCAAATGCTTCTTTGATTTATCTTTTATAGCTTAATGTAATGCTAGATATATAATTTAAGTTGAAGGCCCATGAGATAAATATGACTTCTATGTGACATTTGTATTGAATCATCTATTTGTTGTGTTATATGAACATAATTGGTACGCATATCTAATTTACATTACTTTAATATGTCATTCTTCTTTAATTTATCTTTTATAGATGACCGGAGCATCCCTTTTTAATCTATCCCTTTTGACTTCGGATATGTGGGCAATATTCATCTGCATATTTTTCTATCATAAAGCGGTGAGTAAAATTGTATTCCATTTGTGTCAAGGTTAAGGTTAAGCACATGGATTAAAGTTTTATATATTAGATGAGGAGGCTATGTATTACATATGGTCTTGAATGAGCTTTTGGACTCTTTAGATATATATCTAAAGAGTCCAAATGATCATTCAAGACCATATGTAATCCTCATCTAACTTAGCAAGGGATTTGCAATACTATATTTGAGTTGGCTAGCTCCATTTCAAGATATTATGGTTATCCAAGAGGGGATATAAAAAATGAAAAGAAGGATATTGAACTATAGGTTATCCAAGTTGGACATAGAACCAATGGAGAAACCTAAGGAAAAACTATGTTTCCAGGTCGAACCTTTGTAGAGGTTCCAGTACCTGAGAGTAAAATCCAGTTTGGGGCTGTTAAATTCTAACTGTACTGGTAATTGTGCTAGGGGGGAGAAATAGGATGTAATTTCCTCTTCTCATGGTTGGGAGTCTTGTTTTTCATGTGGATTCAACCAAACATATTGTACATATTAAATGAGAACATAATTATTACACATGTTTAATTTACATTCAAATGCTTCTTTGATTTATCTCCTATAACTTAATGTATTATGCTAGATATATAATTTAAGTTGAAGGCCCATGAGATAAATATGACTTCTATGTGACATTTGTATTGAATCATCTATTTGTTGTGTTATATGAACATAATTGGTACGCATATCTAATTTACATTACTTTAATATGTCATGCTTCTTTAATTTATCTTTTATAGATCACCGGAGCATCCCTTTTTAATCTATCCCTTTTGACTTCGGATATGTGGGAAATATTCATCTGCATATTTTTCTATCATAAAGCAGTGAGTAAAATTGTATTCCATTTGTGTCAATGTTAAGGTTAAGCACATGGATTAAAGTTTTATATATTAGATGAGGAGGCTATGTATTACATATTGTCTTGAATGAGATTTTGGACTCTTTAGATATATATCTAAAGAGTCCAAATGCTCATTCAAGACCATATGTAATCCTCATATAACTTAGCAAGGGATTTGCAATACTATATTTGAGTTGGCTAGCTCCATTTCAAGATATTATGGTTATCCAAGAGGGGATATAAAAAATGAAAAGAAGGATGTTGTTGTAGGTTATCCAAGTCGAACATAGAACCAATGGAGAAACCTAAGGAAAACCTATGTTTCCAGGTCGAACCTTTGTAGAGGTTCCAGTACCTGAGAGTAAAATCCAGTTTGGGGCTGTTAAATTCTAACTGTACTGGTAATTGTGCTAGGGGGAAGAAATAGGATGTAATTTCCTCTTCTCACGGTTGGGAGTCTTGTTTTTCATGTGGATTCAACCAAACATATTGTACATATTAAATGTGGACATAATTATTACACATGTTTAATTTACATTCAAATGCTTCTTTGATTTATCTCCTATAGCTTAATGTATTATGCTAGATATATAATTTACGTTGAAGGCCCATGAGATAAATATGACTTCTATGTGACATTTGTATTGAATCATCTATTTGTTGTGTTATATGAACATAATTGGTACGCATATCTAATTTACATTACTTTAATATGTCATGCTTCTTTAATTTATCTTTTATAGATGACCAAAGCATCCCTTTTTAATCTATCCCTTTTGACTTCGGATATGTGGGCAATATTCATATGCATATTTTTCTATCATAAAGCAGTGAGTAAAATTGTATTCCATTTGTGTCAATGTTAAGGTTAAGCACATGGATTAAAGTTTTATATATTAGATAAGGAGGCTATGTATTACATATGGTCTTGAATGAGCTTTTGGACTCTTTAGATATATATCTAAAGAGTCCAAATGCTCATTCAAGACCATATGTAATCCTCATCTAACTTAGCAAGGGATTTACAATACTATATTTGAGTTGGCTAGCTCCATTTCAAGATATTATGGTTATGCAAGAGGGGATATAAAAAATGAAAAGAAGGATATTGAACTGTAGGTTATCCAAGTTGGACATAGAACCAGTAGAGAAACCTAAGGAAAAACTATGTTTCCAGGTCGAACCTTTGTAGAGGTTCCAGTACCTGAGAGTAAAATCCAGTTTGGGGCTGTTAAATCCAGTATGTTCTATATTTCTTATAGTTCTGCCCTCCTATTTTTTTTTCCAATCAAGGTTTACAAAATAACATGAGAAGCAACATGAGACTTGGAACAATCATTTTCATTATCTATATGGAAGACAAGAAGGATTATATCCCCTTAAGCTTAAGCTTATGTAGTTTGTCAATTTTTATCATATATTTTTTGGTAAGGGTAAATGTTTTTTTATCTATAGTACAAGTCATGAGTTCCCCAATTTTACCTCATGTAAAGCATGATTCTAGGATTACTACAATTTTTACTTGGTTTTTTATTGTGATGATGCCCTGTCTCAATAACTTGGCCATCTCTTGATGGGTAGTTAAATCTTTATAACAATACTTAATTAAAATTTATATCTATTTGTATTATGTGAAATTATGTAAAAAATGGTATACTACTTTTCATAAAATTGGGTTGAGTTTATCATATATTTCAATGAAAGTTGATTAAATATGTTTTCTTTAAAAGGATCTAACAATTTTGGTAAGGTATGAATTTGCAATTTTGTGTGGCTCTCTATCAACCTTCACTTAATCATTTCTAGAAAAAATCTACTTGCTCATTCGTATACCCACTTTATATTCAAATGCATGAGTTTTGAACTCTCAGTAACTATGTTTTTCCACGCAGGAAAATTATGTCACATTTTATACCAACTCTAAATATTATTTTGAAGTTTGAATTACTATTATTCTTTTATATAATTTAACATTAGATATAAGTTTAAATTGAAAGCTACTTGGATGAAATATAGCTTAGATATTTGTCACTCCACCATAATCAGAGAAACCCAAGTTCAACTTAACTCAATTGTTGGCTAGAATGAATCTCCTTTCTCCTTCAGTTTTACTTATGTGGGAGATATGTAATATCCCAGATTTTTAGTTCATTATGTTTTAGATTTTAAATTTTTGTAGGAATGAAAATTTACTATGTTCGACCAAAGAAACAATTATAATGTTTTAAGGATTATTTTATTTGAATAATATTAAGAAAATTTGAATACTAATCTGGAAAAGACGGAGTTATAGAGATGCTAAATTCCAATCCATGTGAATAGGATGGAATTTTGACACTTTCCAAAAATCTCCTAGGAAAAACCCTTAGGGAGTAAGAAATTATTAAATTTAATTTAGATTGGAGAAATATATCAAAGAAAACTCCAGTGAGGAGGAAATTGCACTAGGAAGGGGTAGAAAAAGCAACATTGTGGAAAAAACAAGCTTTAACAAAGAAAAACTATACTTTTGTGAAAAAAAAGCCTAGGGTAAGGGGATCATCAACCTAGAATAACAGAATGTTGTTATAGAAATAATCCTTGGGGAAAGTAGGCATAAAAGTGCCTTCACCAGAATAAGAAGAGGTTGTTAGTTCTAGGGGTGGAGGTCTCTGCTCCGGGGAGAGATGGGAGGAAAAAGCTCGTGGATTGGAGGAAATTTTTTCTTTCCCAGTTAGTATGATTCTTTCATAGAATTCTAGTATTTATTCTTTGTGTGTTATATTGATGATGAATTGGTACTGTGAATTTATTAGCTACAAGTAGTGTGTTTGAATAGAAATGAACTGTCATGAAATTATGATGAATTTATGTAGATTAATAGGTGGGTACAGATTGTATGTTAGCCTGGTTGAGAATATGTTACGATTTTACCCTTAGTGGGTATTACCTGCTACTTATAACTATTTTTATTTTTCATGATGATTAGTAGTATCTAGGTTATGCCAAAACATAAACACATGATAGGGTTATCATAGTAGGTAGACCCTGTCGGGACATAGTTGTCCAAGCATACATAAGACATGATTATGTGATTTTATTACAGTAAGTTAATTATGAAAATAATATGCTATCCTCACATGGATTTTTTTACCAAGTTATCAAATTAAATTCGAGGTGTAAACTGATGTAAATGGTGGTTCGATGGAGGTAAGCATGTGAGTAGAGTTTTACTTATGTTGAGTCTTATTATCCTAGTATGGTAGCTCTCTGTCCCAATTCCACTAGGAGACACTAAGATCAGAGGCTTCCTGTCCTTGCAAAGAGAACAAGTTAGGAGAAAAAGGACTATAGGACAAAAGTAGTATAGTGTCATACGAAAATAGTACATGCATGCGATGAGTTACCAGGAACGACACTGACTAATAAAGTAAGTTTAGAAAATGCAGGACAAATCTTGCGACAGAGGCTATCTAAAAGGCTGAGGAGTTGATGTAGGATTGCCGAGTTGAACCTAGTCACAAAGTAAATGAGGAAAGTAATACACTAGGCCACTGTATAATTTGTATAGAAATAAATAATTTAGAGAAATAAGAAGTAACTAATCTATCCATTTTACATCATTTCTCTGCAAGAAAATTTCCTATTAAGCTTGAAAACTGAGACCAACTTATACCAGTTTTCTGTAAACACATATTCTATGAAAATTGACAACTGGGACAACTTTTAGTGTCCAATAAATATCAAATGAATATACGAAAATACAAAGCAATGAGTTTGGGTTGTACACAATTCAGCGCATAGTGACTCTGTTGGCAGAAACTCCTACTAATAAAAATTGAAGCATATTACGTATAGATAGACACATAACATGTATATCATCCCATTGAAAAACGCCACTGAAATTCAGATGGATCCACAATATATCAATACAATTCCAGAGTTGTTAGACACATATTAATTATATACGATAACGGTGACAATACAACTAAGATCAGAGAGGTATAATTTTTTTTACATGTATATATAAATAAATTAAAATTCGGTTACATATAGAATTTCATTCCCCTGACAGTAAACACAGTTTTATCCAGTCCCAAAATTAAGGGAATAGTGGAGTTACCACAAAATTTTAAAGTATGAAAGCCGAAAGATCATATCGAAACCACTAGATCAGGCCAAAAGAGAGGTCGTGTCCATGGGGAAAGAAGAGTTGCCCATCTCTCCAGGAAAAACAAGAAGGTAAGAATTATCTTAAAGCCAGAGGACCAACCTTACCCGCGTGGACGGCAGGAGCAACAGGGCGGCGACAACAGCACCAGGGCGTCGACAGTAGCGACAGCACGAACACGATAAACTGCAATAACAATGTGCAAACAATGAAACAGTAAACCATAAACATTCGCGGGTGATTTATTTATAGAAAATAGTTCGGCTGAACTATTTTAAAAGTAAAAGTTCGGCCGAACTCATAGTTCGGCCGAACTTTTTTAGTAGTTCGGCCGAACTTTAATTGCCGGTTTTCCAAAATCTGGCAAAAATTCTGTTTGCCAGCGCCGTCAGTGTGCCGTCATTGTAAACTTTGTAATAGTTCGGCCGAACTTGTAAAAAATTTTGGCCGAACTATTGTTGGAAAAAAATTCCGGGCCCCGATTCTCACAAAAGTGTAACCCAGCTTCACGTTTCCGCCCATATACACCTCGCACCTTTTTTCCTTTGAGTCATCCTGTAGCAATTTCACTATAATGAAGAGCTTCATTCCCTTAACCTGCTTCATCAATATGTCATCACATCCCATAATTTTGTAGCATAGAATTCTTTATGAAACCATTCTGATTTCTTTCTAATCAGTGAATTCATAGAGAACTCCATTAGAAAATGTCAGCACTAGTTTCCATGATGACCCTTGATCTTGATGGCTGCCTTCCATCAGTATTCTTATTAGTGAGGTTTTCCAGGAGTTGATTTACCAAGAGCTCCTACCATGCTTCTATCATGATGCTATTAACATACATTGCTTCCTATCATACTAACCAACATAAATCACTTAAAGAAAAAATGATCTCAATCATACTAGAGATCCCTCGCTCCTTCTTTCTTAGATTTATTTGTATTAGGTTCTTCCTTCATATATGTGACATGGGATTCTTCCTTTTTCCTCTTATCCTTTCCATATGTAGGACAATTTATTTTATAATACCCAAGTTCATTACATCCAAAGAATTGTACATTGTCCATATTTCTTCTTTTATTCTGAGGAATGAATTTTTTTCTTCGAATCTTCCTTTCTTCCTAGATATGGTTGCAAAGGCTTGATTCCCTTCACTTGATCCTATATCAGCTTTGGCTTTCAATATTGTTTCCTCTATTTTTAGATAGAGACCATAAATCATGGAATGGTTTTGTTTCTTTCTTCCCGTATAAACTTGAAGTGAAGTTTCCCCATTCTTCTGGTAGAGCATTCAACACCGTTGTAGTCATCTCAGTGTCAGACATTACTTCTCCCAATTCTTGCAGTTGTTCTCTTATTTCACAAATCCTCATAAAGTATGAAGTGATTCCTTCTTTTCTTGACAATTTCATTTTGTATAGTTCTTGTCTCAGAGATATTTCTTCTCCTGCAGTACTCATAGAGAATAGCTCCACCAATTTCTCATATATTACTTTTGCAGACTTTAGTTTTGATACATAGGGAATGGGTGAGTCCTTAATGGATTCTATGAGAATCCTTTGGGCTCTGATTTCTCCCTTCATGTGCTTGGCATGAGCTGGAGCATCTTCTTTTGAGGGTTGAATTGTAGATTCTTCAATGTAGTCCATAACTTCGTCTTCAATTAGATTCAAATCCGTCCTCTTCTTTCATGCACTAAAGTTTGATGACCCAACCGATTTATTTCTCTCTTTAGAATAAGTCATCTTAACATATTTAAGTAAGTTTATAGATACTTACTTGAGTAGAGTGAGTTGCAGCTTCCTTGATGACGATGAAGATGAAGTCAAGAACTTCTTCTAAGATTGAAATCTCTAATGTAGGTGTTCTTGGATCCTTGATGATAAAGGATATCATCAAAAGATGATTTTTCTTCCAACAATATTTCTGAATATAAATATTTGATGGCAAAGATTATTTTCTTGATGAGTTGATCCTTTGAATATCTTACTTGAAAATAGATTGAGAGTCTTCCTTAAAAACTAATTTGACTTTTCAACCCAAAATTTGATCTTAGCTTACTGGAGTGTCTTCTTGTCAAATAGCCCTTGTGTTCAGCACCTTAGCTTTGATACCATGTTGAGAATTTGAGGGTTGGTGATTAATTAAAATTCTCTACTTGATAATTACTTATGAACTTATTTCTCTTACTTATATCTTCTCTTTATTAACTTATTATGTCTTTCATCAAGTCAATTATCAAAACACAAGAGACAAAAGTGTAGGCTCTTCAAGCCAAGGCTAAAACCTCTCCCACTTGGAGAGGAAAACCCACAAGTAATTCTTCTTATAGAATTTCAGTTGACAAGTACCATGACCATGACCTAGACCCTTGACACTAGTATGCCTCCAAGACCTTGTCACTACTCTTTCTAGGCTCCTTATATTGTCCTTCTTTTCTGCACTGTATTGCATCACACTGTTCCAACACTAGGGAAACTCTATCCCTATTTTAGCAACCCTAACTAATGCGCTTCACTTTAGTTCATCTATAGTGTGATCTTGGCCTCCAAAAAACTCTTCCTTGGCCTTCTTATTATACCCATGATACCCTAGACCAATAACACTTGCACACCTTGCAAGACTTCTTATCCTTACTGTCCTGACTTCCATCTATGCACTAGATTGCAGTCCTGTAGAGACCTTCATACTACCTCATATGAGTGATGTAAATAGCAACTCAAAACAGATATACATTACTCGTGGACTGTCTCTTCATTTCTCTGTTGGATGGTCACATTTTTGTGGTGAATTACTTGCACTGTAATCTGTACTTTGTTACAGTCTTCTACCAAAAAACAATACACTTTATTTTTTTCATTGTGCTTCCTTTGAACTTTACTGGAATACGCATCTATAATAGACCTTAATCCATACTTTACTTCTTGCAATTATGCCCGAAAATTCAAATATATACGAACTGTTCTAATCTGCAATTGCAGTCAGAAAAACTCAGAGATGTGTGGATTTTTTCCCCTCTTTTCTGTGCAGACTTCTAGGGTATTTATAGTTGTTGGACCCTGTAATAAGCCGACCTGACCATGAATGGTTGTGAATATTCATGAGCCGAATTTATAGCAGTATTTTGAAGCCGACTTGACAGGCTTATCTTCCAGTGTTAATGAGGCTATTTGAGGATTGCTTTGAGCATCCTTCTAGAGCCATTTTCTTCACGGTTTCATGACAAGGTCTTGAGGCATATTTTTTTGACTATAATATTCATATACATGACTCTTAATTACATTTATAAACATAAGACAACCTTAATAGACATCAAGAAAAAGTTTATTGAACTATAATAAAATCTTGCACATGAAACCCAAGAAGCAAGTACAACAAAAATACATTTTATTATCTTTGTCTTCTTCTTTACATAAATTCATAATTACATATTCAGTATGAAGACCGATCCTAGTTACACTTTTCAACAATTATCACCAAAAAATACCCTTCCACATCTTCTCAATCAGTTCCATCTTCTTCAAATTCTCCATATACATCTAAGACTTTGGTGGTCTCTGACACCATTGAATACAATATAGTGGAGGATATGAAGAAGCTTCCAAAGGAAAATGCAAACCTCCCAATGATTCATTAGAAAGGATTGATCCCACTGATGCTATCTTGATTGGGGATATATCTAATTCATATACTACCCCTTTCCTTTTGAATTTTGAAATTTTCAATAAAAATGTGCACAATTGCTTGGTAGATTCAAGGGTGTCCTCAAATATAATGCAATATTCAGTTTGTCTAAAATTAAACATTTCGCCCCAAAATTTTGTTGTTCACATTGTTCAACTCGATAGAACCAAAGTCAAGGTATTAGGAGAAATGAATTTCGTTTTCATAAGAATCTCTTCCAACTCAAAAGTATGAAAAATAATTGATATACTAGTTGATGATATTCCTGACTTTTATGGTTTAATTCTAAGTAGAGATTGGTCTGAAAAGCTCCATGGTTACTTTGCTATAGACTAGTCTCATGTGGATTCCTTATGATGTAAAGCCAAATCAAATTCGAATTGATCGAGAAAAGGATATGAAATATTCAGTAGCTAATTTTGAAGAAGAAAACGAACCAATGGTCTTTACCAATAATATCGTTGGGAACTAATTTTCTGAATCCTTTTTGGGTAGTTTTAATGCGCAAGAATATCCTTTCTCAATCAATTATGTCACTTCCCAAATAAAAAAAAATTCACAAATAGATTCTTCCAAATGTGTAAACATTGTAGATAAAACATTAGTTAAATATTTATTTTCGACTTTGTATTTTGATGGCTCTAAATTCAATGATGGTGTAGGAGCAGGATGCATATTAATAAGTCCCGAAGGAGAAAAAACAATGCTATCATGTATATTAGAGTTTGAATGCACAAATAATATTGTGAGTATGAAGCACTTGTCCAAGGGCTGCATAAAGAAATAGGTCTTGATATCAAATACTTTCAAATGTTTGGAGACTCAAAAATTGTTGTAAAACAATTAAGGAACACCATTCATTATGTCTCTAGTCATTTGAATCATTATCAATACCTCATTCAAACCCTCACTTCACATTTTCTGGCATTTAATATTTCTCCTAAAACTAGACTTTAAAATGCTAGCGCTGACCTTCTGGCTAATGCAACATCTAGACTCATTCCACCTGAGGATTATAGTCCATTTAGACTTTCCATTGAATTAATTTTTTGCCCATATATTCCTACCAATGTCACCAATTGGTGTTGATCAGCGGTTGTCATTGATTTCAACCCAAGCAGCACCAGGGGCTAACCCAATATTGCATGGGAATTTTGACCTACCAAATTAATATATTCTGGGTCAATAATCATTTTTATGGTTTCTACTTGTCGAGATGTTTCCATTGATATATGGCACGCCATGTAATTCTTCAAGGTTTGAGAGATATTCATGTTTGAAGTTTGTAACCCCAGTTAGTGGGCTAAAACCCCATGGGATTGGGGCTTGGGTCATTGAAAAGTCATAATTAATATTTTTTATGCTCCTAAAATCCCTTCCATGTTCACTTGTTGAATCCCCTCTCAACTTAAGCATTCATATAAATTGTGATCTTCATTTCCTCCTTATGCAAGGGATTTGGCTATATGAAACAGGTCATCGTGGAATTTTCGCTCTAAATTTGTTTCTACGAAGGTTCAAAAGCTGAAATGTTTATGAGGTGAAGCTGAAATCCTGAGGAAGCTACAGTATAAAATTTCAAATCAAGGTGCACATTATTTTTGGAGATATGAGCTGTGGAAGTCAAGGTTTTTGCAGGCTCCTGAAATTCGTCTCAAAGAAGTGACCTTGGTAAAATCGTCATAACTTTCTCTCTAAGTATCGGATTGGAATTCCGTAAAAAGTGGCAGATAGTGCATAGTATTTAATTTTTTCTCTATCAATTTCAGAGCCAAATGAAGAAACAATGACACGTGGAACACCGTACAAGTGCGCTCTGCTGAAACAGTCCATAATTAGGGCATTGTGAAAGATAGGGTATAACTCTCTCTTGAAGAATCCAAATTGGGTCAGACCTATGGCATTGGAAAGATGACTCAGAGGACTACTACAGGACCGAAAATTAGATATTGAAGATCTGAAATAACATAGATACACCAGATTCAATATCAAGCTCCTAGAAGGCTAGAAAAAACTAGATCATGTGTTGTCAAGGGTTGCAAAGGACCAAAATTTCTACGACAACAAAGCAAAGCAAGGTGCAGCAGAGGGTAACATGACAAGAGCAGCAACCAAGGTGCATAAAAACAACAAGAATTTCATCATATGAAGTCTTCAAGTGGGCAACACTGCATATAATCATTGTAAAGGTATCATTTTACTTAGTCTTTGTAAATACATTATTGTACAAATTGTACTAGTATCTATCTGCCAAGGGCTGAAGAGGAAGTGTTGGGAGGTCTAGGATCATCATTAGGTGGTTGTGTAAAAGTTGGGGTTATGGTATAGTATATCTTCTTCTTCTACATCATTCTATATCATTGTAAAGTGGACCATTTTCCCTGGTACGGGAGTCCATTCTTCTTTTATTCTTCTATAGGGTGGTAGGATGGTGCTAGGGTGAGTTGTAGCTCATTAGGTGTTGGGGTATCCGTTCAGTTGACTACTAAAGAATCTCGGGCGTTGGAGCGTCCATCCAGTGGGAGCTGGAGAAGAATGATTTTCTATATTCTAGGAAGTTGGAGCTTTATTTTCAATTGGAGTTGAATATTAAAGAATTATTAGAAAAGCATTAGGTGGCTTTTGTCCCGGAGTAGATTTCCACCTTAAAAAATGTGTGCATTTGTGTTCCTATTGTTTGCTGCTATCATTGTACAAACACTGATAATAATTGAAGATTAACTAATGCTCTAATTGAAAGGAATACTAATTCACCCCCCCCCCCCCCTCTTAGTATTTCCAACAATTGGTATCAGAGCTTGGTTCCTTCAATAGCAGTTTAACAGCTAGAAAGAGGTCATGGAGCATACCAGGAATGGTGTACCTCTATTCAATGAAAATAATTATGCACTTTGAAAAGGAAGAATGGAGGTATATCTCTTAGCGCAAGTTTACGAAGTATGGGACATTGTTCAAAATGGATTTACATCAACCGCATATGAACAAGGTAAGAAGAATTTGGTAAATGATGCAAAAGCAAAGAATATTATTATTAGTGGACTTATTGAATCTGCTTATCATAAGGTTTTGGGTTGTAAAGCCGCCAAAAATGTATGGGACAAGCTTGAGAATATATATGCAGGTGACTCAAATGTCAAAGAAGCAAAGCTTCAAATCTATAGAGCAAAATTTGAGCAACTTTGAATGAAAGAAGATTGCAACATTGATGCATACTTCCAATACGTTGATGAAATAACCAATAATCTGGAAGGATTGGGAGAGACAGTTGACGAGAAGACCATTATACGAAAGATTCTTAGAACATATTCAACCCAAAGGTATCGGTCTTAGAATACAGTGCAAATCTGGACAAACTCAGCAAGGAAGAATTACATGGAGTTCTCATAGCATATGAAATGAGACTTGATGAAGAAAAGGGTACTTCAAATCTAGAAACTGTGTTCGTTGCATCTAAGCAAACCAATAAGGACAAACAACCTTCAATTGAAATGACATGCACCTGCAAGTGTGAAGAAAGGGGAGATGATGGAGAAGGTCTTTTAGATGAAGAATATGCTTACTTTACAAGAAAACTAAAAACCGGTAAGGGAAAATTCGAAGGTAAACTTCCATTGATATGTTTCGGTTGTGGTGAGGTTGGGCATTTCGTAGAAAAATGTCCGAACAAAAGTGATGGCAACTCAAAAGGAAAGAAAGGCTTTAAGAAATTCAACAAGCAAGGCAAAACGAAAGGATCCAAAAGGAACTTTCTCTCTAAAGAAGATAGCTCAACATTTGATGAAGAAAGTGACAGCAAAGAAGAAGCCAATGAGAAAGTATTGTTTATGGCCAAGCACAATAAACAAGAAGTATCAAACAATGAAGAAGAAGGGTTGACCATAGAATAATTTTATGAGGAGGCAATCAAGCTTATAAAAGAGCTCAATGCGGAGAAGATCTGTTCCAATACTCTTGAAGAACAAGTTCAAGGTCTCAAAATTGAGGTTGAAGAACACAAATGTATTGAAGAGTCACTTCAAAAGAACTTGGAAGAAAGCAACCAAGAAAGGGAAGCATTAGAAGTCAAAGTAGTCTCACTGCGTAAGGAAGTGAAGAAGGGAAAAACTATCCAAAAGTATGCCAACAGCTCAAGGGCATTGGAAGAACTCATCAACAATCAACGATCTTACAACGACAGAACTGGCCTCGGTTACAAAGAAGAAGAAGCAGGACCTTCTACAACAAAATACAATGAACCTATGAGATCTGACATACATGAAGACTTCATTGGGAAAGATTCGCAAGCACATCCTTGGAAGACGATTCCTCGATGAAGATTTTCATCCAGGTACCAACATATTTTTCATGGCTATTGTTATTCATGTGGAAAATTTGGTCATAAAGCTATAGAATGTTGCACGTACCCTAGGAAACAATACAATTCCAAGAGATTCTTCAAATATGAACCTCCCAAGGCTCAACGAAACATCAATAGATTTGAACATTTAAGAAATAATATGTAATGTTACAAATGTCAGAACTTTGGACACATAGCCAGAGACTGCAAACTTGAAAATCCTCCAGAATAATCTTTGAAGCCATAGAATGAATGAAAAATGGAAGAAGAAGAAGACTGATAATTGTGCTCTCGCTCTCAAGGCTCAAAAAAAATAAAGATGTGTGGTATGTTGACAGCGGTTGCTCAACACATATGACTGGAGATAGAAAGAAATTTGTATCTCTGAAAGAGAAGAAGGATGGAACCATATCCTTTGGAAATGATGGATCTTCAAATGTTATAGGATCAAGTACCGTCACTCTCGGAAGCAAAGATGTTATAGCCAAGAATGTTCTATTGGTCAAAAACATGAATCACAATCTGTCCAGTGTTGGACAAATGTGTGATCAAGGACACACAATGCTATTCAACTCCACAAAATGTGAAATCAGGAAAGGCAGGTATGGTAAAATTTTGGCTACAGCAAGTCGAGCTCCAAACGACATATATGTTCTGGATGAAGCAACTAAAGCATGTCTACTAGCTAAAGAAGATGAAAATTGGGTATGGCACAAACGAATGGGTCACATAAAATTTGACAATCTTGTCAGGATAAGCAAAAAGGAAGCAGTACGAGAAATGCCAAAAATCTCAAAACCTTCCAACACACTATGTGAGGCATGTTGGCATGGCAAGAAGACAAAAGTCCAATTTAAAACAAAAGAATACTTTTCATCACATCCATTGGAATTGATACATACTGATCTATGTGGTCCTGTGAGAACAAAAGGCTTAGACGGAGAATTATATTTCATGTTAATTATAGATGACCATACTAGGATGACAACCGTCAGTTTCCTAAAGAAAAAATCTGAAGCATTTGAGTGCTTTAAGATCTACAAGGAGTTGGTTGAAAATGAAACTGATTTGAAAATAAAGTGTTTAAGATCATATAATGGTGGAGAATTCACTTCCAAATTATTTCAGCAATACTATGACGAAAATGGAATAAAAATGAAATTTTCAACAGCACGAACATCTCAGAAAAATGGAGTTGCTGAAAGAAAGAATAGAAATGTACAGGAAATGGGCAGAACAATGTTGAAGGACTCAAAATTGGATGAAAAATTATGAGTTCAAGAAATTGATACGACAGTCTTCATTATCAACCGAAGTCTTCTCAGAAATAATTGCAACAAGACTCCATATGAATTATGGAAAGGAAAACCAGCTAATGTAAAATATTTTAGAATCTTCGGAAGCAAATGTTGTATCAAAAGAGAAGATCAAAATTTGGGTAAGTTTGAATCATGTGTTGATCAAGGTATCTTTGTTGGTTACTCACGCAAAAGAAAGGCCTATAAATGCTATAAGCTAAGACGAAAACAGATAGTGGAGAGCATAAATGTTACATTTGATGAAGATGGTGTTCTAGTGAGTAATGATGAGGATCTAGAATCTTTGAAACTTGAGATAGACGTTGAAAAAGACACAGATAAAATTGTAGAACAAGAAGCAACTATCAACGAGGAAGAAGTAAACAATGATCATCAAGATATACCAAAACAACAACAAGAAGCTCCTCCAAGGAGAAAAAAAGAGTGGATTCAAAAGAACCATCCACCAAATCAAATCATTGGTGACATAAATGAAGGTCGACAACTTCGTTCATCACAACAATCTCACGTTGCTTTTCTAGCAACTTTTGAGCCTAGTAGTTTTGAGGAAGCCAGCCAGAATGAACATTGGGTAGCAGCTATGAATGAAGAATTGGATCAAATTGAGAAGAATAACACCTGGGAATTAGTTCCACGACCAAAAGATAAAAATGTCATTGGGACTAAATGGGTGTTCAGGAACAAATTGAATGAAGATGGGCAAGTTACCAGAAACAAAGCAAGATTGGTTTGCAAAGGCTATGCACAAGTGGAAGGAATTTATTTCGACGAAACATTTGCACCAGTTGCCAGAATGGAAGCCATCCGAATGTTTCTCGCCTATGCATGTTCAAGAAAAATCAAAGTCTACCAAATGGATGTTAAGTCATCATTTCTGAATGGAGAATTAGAAGAAGAAGTTTACATCGAACAACCTGAAGGTTTTCTACTATCACAAAAAGAAGACTATGTCTGCAAGTTAAAGAAGGCTCTATATGGTCTGAAGCAGGCTCCTAGAGCATGGTATGCTCGTCTTGATGGATATCTACGTCAACAAGGGTTCAAGAAAGGTATTGTTGATAGAAATATTTATGTACAAATAGATAAAGATAATTTAACAATCGTTGAGTTATATGTGGATGATATAATATTTGGTAGCAATGATGATCGACTAAGTAAGAAATTTTCTACAAAGATGAAAAGTGAGTTTGAGATGTCTTTACTTGGTGAGCTGACATACTTCTTAGTCTTCAAATATCTCAGCAAGAGAAAGGAATATATATATGTCAAGCCAAGTACATGAAGGAAATGCTCAAGAAATTCAAAATGGAAGATTTCAAACCCATCCTTACTTCGATGGTAACAGGTTGCAAATTGAGCATAGACGACTCATCTAAGGATGTGGATCAGAGGTTGTACAGATCTATGATTGGTAGTCTTCTATATGTAACAGTCTCTCGGCCAGATGTTATGCAAGTAGTTGGACAAGTAGCAAGATTCCAAGCAGCACCAAAAGAATCACATATTATTGCCGTCAAAAGAATTCTTCGATATCTAAAGGGCACAGAAGAATATGGCTTGTGGTATCCCAAGGGTAAAAATCTCATTGTTCAAGCCTTTACAGATGTAGATTGGGCAGGAAGCGTTGATGATCGTAAGAGTACTAGTGGAGCAGCATTCTATCTAGGTGGTTGTATCGTATCATGGTTGAGCAAAAATCAAACTTCAATCTCGTTATCTACAGCAGAAGCAGAATACATTGCAGCAGCATCATGTTGTACTCAAGTCCTTTGGATGAAACAAACTTTGCAATATATTAAAGTAAAATTCAGTGAGCCTATTCCCATATTCTGTGACAACACTAGTGCCATCAACATCTCCAAGAATCTTGTCATGCATTAAAAAACAAAACACATTCCGATCAAATATCATTTTGTTAGAGAACAAGTCGCTAAAAAGAATGTCAAACTTGAGTATGTTTGTACAAAAGAACAAATTGCTGATATCTTCACTGAACCATTACCTCGTGAAGCATTTGAATATCTTCGTCAAAAGCTTGGGATACTCCCAAGTTCTCATTAGATTACAGGTCTGCAGGAAGGTTGTGTGTCAGGGGGAATGGAAGTGTGTACAGGTCTGCAGGACGGTTGTGTGTCAGCGGGAGTGGAATTGTGTATAGGTCTGCAGGATGGTTGTGTTTCAGGGGGAGTTACCCTTTTCCATTGATGTTAAAGGGGGAGAGATGTTGTAGGAAGAGGTGTCATGATCGCAGGGGGAGTACTTGTTTTGCCATCAATGCCAAAGGGGGAGATTGTTGATCAGCGGTTGTCATTGATGTCAACCCAAGAAGCACCAGGGGCTAACCCAATATTGCATGGGAATTTTGACGTACCAAATTAATATATTCTGGGTCAATAATTCTTTTTATGCTTTCTACTTATTGAGATGTTTCCATTGATATATGGCACGCCATGTAATTCTTCAAGGTTTGAGAGATATTCATGTTTGAAGTTTGTAACCCCAGTTAGTGGGATAAAACCCCATGGGGTTGGGGCTTGGGTCATTGAAAAGTCATAATTAATATTTTTAATGCTCCTAAAATCCCTCCCACGTTCACTTGTTGAAGCTCCTCTCAACTTAAGCATTCATATAAATTGTGATCTTCATTTCCTCCTTATGCAAGGGATTCGGCTATCTGAAACAGGTCATCGTGGAATTTTCACTCTAAAGTTTTTTGTACGAAGGTTCAAAAGCTGAAATTTTTATGAGACGAAGCTGAAATCTGGAGGAAGCTGCAATAAAAATTTTAGATCAAGGTGTGCAATATTTTTTGAGATATGATCTGTGGAAGTCAAGGTTTTTGCAGGCTCCTGAAATTCATCTCAAAGAAGTGACCTTGGTAAAATCATCATAACTTTCTCTCTGAGTATCAGATTGGAATTATATAAAAATTGGAAGATATTTCACAGTCTGCACTTTTTTCTCTATCAATTGCAGAGCCAAATGAAGAAAAAGTGACACGTGCCACTCCGTACAAGTGCACTCTGCTGAAACAGTCTATAATTAGGGAATTGTGAGAGATTGGGTATAACTCTCTCTTGAAGAATAAAAATTGGGTTAGACCTATGGCATTGGAAAGATGACTCAGAGGACTACTATAGGACCAAAAATTAGATATTGAGGATCTGAAATAACAGAGATACACTAGATTCAATATCGAGCTCCTAGAAGGCAAGAAAAAGCTAGATCATGTGTTGTCAAGGGTTGCAAAGGACCATAATTTCTACGACAACAAAGCAAAGCAAGGTGCAGCAGAGGGTAGCATGACAAGAGCAACAACCAAGGTGTAAAACAACAACAAAAAATTCATCATATGAAGTCTTCAAGTGAGTATCACTGCATACAATCATTGTAAAGGTATCATTGTACTTAGTCATTGTAAATACATTATTGTACAAATTGTACTGGTATATATTTTCCAAGTGTTGAAGAGGCAGTGTTAGGAGGTCTAGGATCATCATTAGGTGTTTGTGTCAAAGTTGGGGTTATGGTCTAGTATATCTTCTTCTTCTACATCATTCTATATCATTGTAAAGTGGACCATTTTCCCTGGTACGAGAGTCCATTTTTCTTTTATTCTTCTATAGGGTGGTAGGGTGGTGCTAGGGTGATTTGTAGTTCATTGGGTGTTGGGGCATCCATTCAGTTGACTACTGAAGAATCTCGGGCGTTGGAGCGTCCATCCAGTGGGAGCTGGAGAAGAATGATTTTCTAGATTCTAGGAAGTTGGAGCTTTATTTTCAATTGGAGTTGAATATTAAAGAATTATTAGAAAAGAATTAAATACTATGTGCATTTGTGTTCCTCTTGTTTGCTGCTATCATTGTACAAACACTGATAATAATTGAAGATTAACTAATTGTCTAATTGAAAGGAATACTGATTCACCCCCCCCCCCCTCAGTATTTCCAACAATTGGCATGTGTTTAGTGATGACAAAGACATTTTAACCTTTTTAACATCTGAAGGATCATACAATGATCAAATAATTGATGAGGATGAACATGAAAGAAAGTTGAAAAAAGCAACTAAAGAAAATTTTCTACCCAAATCTGTGGTAAAACTTGAAGATCTGTATGACTTAAGGATAGATCTAAGAAGGTTACTAACTACAAACTTCAGAGTTCAGCCTTAAAGTTTGAATTGGTAAACCTTGGAACTAATCTCAAAACCTTAGAACATCAATCTAGGTATTGGTTTCTCACTAGATGAGAGATTAGCCTTTATTCATTTATTGAAAAGATATGAGTGTTTTCTCTGGGAGTTATGAAGATCTCAAAATGTATGACACCTCCATTATTCAACACACTATTCTGATGGTATCTGATGACAAACCTGTGCAACAAAAATGAAGAAAAATTCATCCCAATTTAGAAAATCAAATCAAGAGTGAGCTAAATAAACTCCTTAAGGCCAAAATCATTTTTCCAGTTAGGCATTCTAAATGGGTTTCGAACTTGGTGCATGCTAGGAAGAAGAATGGTGACATACACATTTGCATTTATTTTAGGAATCTCAATAAAACTTGTCAAAAGGACAATTTTTCTTTGTCACCCATGGAACAAATCTTACAATCAGTAGCTGGTTCTAAACTCATGTCTTTTCTTGATGGTTTCTCAAGATATGCTCAAACCCTGGTTCACCCAGATGACAGGTTAAAAACTACGTTCAAAAGTAAATGGGAAACTTATGCCTACCAGAAAATTCCTTTCGGTTTAATAAATGCAGGAGCAACCTTCCAAAGAGCCATGGACATTGTCTTCAAAGGTATGATAAATGAAATTGTTGTAGTTTACTTAGATGATATAACAATATATTCCAAGAAAAGAAGTAATCATTTCCACGATCTAAAACAATTTTTTGAACCATGTAAAATGTATGGAATTTCACTAAATCCAAAAAAGTCCTACTTCGTTCTTAGTGAAGGAAAACTTTTAGGGTTTATTGAATTCAAGGAAGGAATCTGCATTGACCCTGACAGGTTAAGGCAATCTTTGAAATATCTTTACCCCATAACAAAAAATCAGTGCAATATGTCCTAGGACAAATTAATTTTGTTAAGAGATTTGTTCATGATTTTTCAAAAATTGTTTTACCATTACAAGCTATGATCAAGAAAAAATCAGTTTTTGAATGGGGACATAATGAGAGAGATGTTTGTTTTTGTAGCATCAGAAAGTGATCTAAGTCTCATATTTGGTTAGGACGCTTGGACGCCAGTATTCCAAAGAACCCAGAAACCGTTTGTGGAAATTCCACTCTATTCACGTTTTATTAAAATAATTAATTATTTTAATGGGGACCATAAGTCTAAACTTAGGGAAGTAAAAAAATAATTAATGGGTGTTAATAAAACATAGTGTGAATCTTCTAGAGAACAAAGATCTTAGCCATTGATTAGACTTCTAATTTGGGTCATTGATTTATCAATTAGATGATTATAAAGGAAGGATTGAGGGCCATTTGGAAAGAAAGATGGGCATACACTCAGTAACTCGAGGGAAGTCAATTCTTCAGAATTCAAAATTCGATTTCAAAGGGAGAGTTGCAGGGCAGAGAAAGTGGAGGGTTTTAGCAGCAATCATATTTCAAGGAAGAAGGTCACAGAAGGGCATAGGGGCAGCATAGAGGGACATCACAAAGGGAAAACATATTAGTGATGTAGTCTCACATAATATTTGTGTAGGGAATCATGTAGAGGTGATGCAGTGATGGCTAGTGAGCCTCTCAGGTGTCAGAAATTCTCTGGAGGTAGGAATAAAATTATCTCAAGTGTTTTCCTTGAATTTTCTTAGTAATTCTGCTAGTCATTCCTTGGAAATAATTGTCGTTGAAGATTAATATATATACCCTCATCTGATGCACCGATTTTCTCACATTTGGTTTTTCAGGGGGCAATTGTCCAAAAATAACTGTGTCGATGTGATTGATTCTTGTGCTTGTATTTCACTATTCTTTTCTCTATATGTACTTGTGTGATAACTGTAGTAGAATTTATTTCGAAATTTACTGAAGGTTTTATTGTAAATAACTTATTGTGAAAAATAAGTAGGAGAAATAAATTAGTAATTGCAGTAGAGTTTCAGATTTGAAATTTTCACATGGTATTAAATATGAGATCGGCTAACAGAATTGGAGATTCTGCAATGGAACGAAGTCTTGATGCTGTTGGAGCAGCAACTCGAAAGGGTTCACGCAGTTCTCTGGAGAAAGAGAAAAGCATGAAAGAAAGGTTGGATCACGACATATCTGTATTGGCTTCCAGATTGGAAGAGGAGTTCGCTTTCTTGTCAAGCTCTACTTCCTTAGAGGTTTGGTATATTGATAGTGGAGCTTTTGCACATATGACATAAATATGAGAATTGTTAGTATGAATCTTTCGTCGAAAAAATACCACTTTAGCTATGCATAAAAAATAGCCATAACATCAATTATGGCTGCCAATATCTTTAAATCCGCAGTTAGTTGATCCAAATAAAGCTACACAAATCCAGATCTATGCATAAAAGACATTAAGCAGTGAAAATAAAATGTTGCTCCATGCATCCAATAGATAAGACAAGAACGATATATTTGAAAGAATTTTTGTATTAAAAGAGGCACCTGAGAGGAAAACAAGAAAGGTGTTTCCAATTCTCTTCAATGAGATGGGTTCTTGAAAGTCCTCAGCATTTTAGATCTAAAACTTCTCTCTCTTGTTGGTGTAGAAAACCCAGACAAACATAGAATTCAAAGGGAGCTCACAAAGCAAATGATGGAAAATGTGACAACGATAATGGCTCAAAGTCAGACCAAGAATATAGATCCAGAGTGATCTAATGCAATGAAAGGTAACAAATGAATGGGAAAACCCTTCTATTTATAACAAAATATTAGGGCGGTCTAGAACTTGGTGCATGAATAAAATATTATTAACCAACTTCTAGAACCACCTTTTGGGAATATTTTATTATATTTGTTGGAGGGAAAAGGATTTTGACTTGGGTAAAATCATTTATTTGTAAATAATAAATAAATAAATGATTTATTTATTATTTTAAGGAAATGGTGGAAATATAATTAAATAAATAACGATTTATTTAATTACTTATAAATGATTTAGTCAAATTTAACTAGGAATATTATTTAAATAAGGATTAGATAACTTATTCCTAGGAAATAATAAAATAAATAAGGATTTATTTAATTGATTTCCTTGTTTTGGGTTAAATATGACCAGGAATAATAATTAAATTGGTGTTTAACTGATTATTCCTTGAGGAAATATAAACAAATATAGATTTGTTTATTATTTCCTTTTGGGGTTTCCTGTTTAGACCATAAACAACTTAATAAAGGTGTTTTACTAAGTTATTTCACATAGTGAAAGAAATTTTACTTAGGGTAAAATTGGTCTTACATGGTGTACTTAGGTCCATCTAATGATAATAGGTTAGATGACCAAAAAATGGTGTAACAAATTGCCCCCCAGCATACGAGTGTTAGGAGCAAATCGTATGACTGAAGTACGTTGTAAGAACTCAATCACTAGACATCAAGCGGGAAGTCAGAGAGAGAAATGTAAGGTAGTCTAATGTGCTAAAGGACTAGACCCTGAGGAGACGAGACTTGCAGGTGCAACAAGTCTCTAGTTTATGAGATGGTACCCGTGCTAAAGGTGGTGGGGGAGGCATACCTATGCCCGTCGAGACAAAGTACAAAATAATAGTGTGTTCAGTAAACAAGGAACCAAACGATAAAGTACATGCTGGCATAAACATGAGTCAGAAAAATAGAATGATGAATCCCACATACATGTTGTGCCTGGGATAACAGCTAGGACTTATATAATAATATCTGAGTACATGAGATACAAATACAACCCAAATTCCCCCTATAAACGGGGAAGGGCTCACAAAATCCGACTGATACATGCAAATCGAAAAGGCGCTGCAAGCGGCTAAGGCTGACATCATCAAATATAAGGAGCTGCATCAAAGGCTGAAATGAAGAAGTCATCCGGGCATGTGGGGGGCTACCTACAAGGCCATCCCCTCATGAGGGTTGAGACATCTCACACACACCCGGGAATCACCAATAGCTGCTGCTGCATCACTGGACCATCAAGTATACGGAGCTCGATCATGTGGAAAGGAGCTGGAGCCAAGGTACACCGCCCTTTGGACCTATCTTCTAGAGTGAATGAGTTGATGTCGACAGAAGGAGGTCCGCCATAGGTGAGGCAATAAGGGATCCCCAACTAAGGCACGAGAGAAAATAGTAGAGCGACGAACAGACAGACACTAATGATGATGATGAAATGGGGGATACTGAGTAGCAGATGGACGACTTCCCTTGTTAGAGCATAAAGGGCATAAATGACTTGGCAGCGACTGACACAATATCATGAGGGATAGGAGACCATGGGACTAAAATCCATAATGTGCGACACAAGAGAGGGACCAAGCAATGAAGGACGGAGGACTATAGCGGGATACAAAGGGACTCGGGATAGACCCCATGAATGCGATGATGACTCAACTCGGATGCTCTAAAAAAGGGCGAATCAATGGTGCTGCCACACAGTAAAGGTCCAATGGGGAACCATAAAAACATGAGTAAAATAGGGTATCTCATGACGAAAATCAACATGAACAAGGACAAGTAAGGAGACAAAGTGGTGCCCCAAGTACAAGTCCTGTAAGTGAGGAAATTGGATTTGGAGGAGAGGTGAGTAGACCCTTCATGGACAAAATGTGTCCTATTGAAATAGAAAAACATGAAAAACTAACATATACCCATTTGAGTGCTCAGGGAGAGCTTTCCAACGGTGCAAACGGTGTGTCAAATAGGGCTATGGTTTGGTTGCAGCGGGCGAAAGAAAAAACAGGGGTTTCTCTTCTAATAAGGCATTTTCCCTCCAAATCCATTCATTTGCTTGTGTAGCTGTCGTGAATGTGGAGAGGAGAGAAGGCCCTAAATCTTGCAGCGAGCGTAGCGGACAAACCGATCATTGGAATCGAGATCCATCAGTTGCAGGTAAGAGGCCTAATCCTACTCTTTGTTTTTGATGGATTAAAAGTTCAGATTAGGTTCCCAAATCTCAGGAATAGCCCCTACCTCATCTTTACGGCCGGGTCGCAATTTTTGGGGCAAAAATTGCGACCTGGGAAGCAGGTTTGGGCCTAAAAAGTGCGACCTGTCCCAAGATTTGGCCAAAAAGTGCGACCTGTCAGAGGGAGGTGATTTTAGTGCTATTGTGGGCTAAGATTCAGGTTTTGTGTAATTGAATGAAGTTTTTCCTATCTGTAGACTGACAAAGATGATGGTTTTGTGCAGATATGGTAGATATACGGATCAAGTGGAGAGAGAGAGACCTGGGTACATTACGGTCAGAAATCCAAGCGGATCAGGGTGTCCGTCATGCATTGGCTAGGTTTGGGGTTCTGAAATTTGTGGAGAACCCTTTGATTAGAGCTGGGGAGCCCTTGTTGGTCCAGATTGTCAATTATTAGGATCCAGATCATGAGGTCTTTATAGTGCAGGGGCACAGGATTGAGTTGATAGTGCAGGATCTATATTTCCTGACTAGTCTCCCACCATTAGGGATGGTGGGAAATACACAGCCAGTGTTACCACGGGGTCGTAACATCATGGAGTTCGTAGAGCGACATTGTCGACCAGGTGTTCGAGTCAAAGGGACTCAGATATTTATTGGGGATTTAGAAAGGTTGGAGACCTGTGCAGTGGCGGCAGCAGTGTCGCAGATCCTGGGCAGCCAGGTGCTCCATCACATCACTAGAGGGCAGATGATGATTGTAGAAAGTGTGTTGAGTGGGACCTACTATGGGTGGGCCCAGATGATGTTGGTGTCGTTGAAACGACAACTGTTGCTTTGTAAGTGGCAAGTGAACCATGATTGTGCTTATGGGACTGTATTGTGCTCCTTCTTTGTTGAGAATATCCCGACCTTGCGACCTCGTGTACAGCTACCTGATGGGGGTCCTAGAGAACCCAGGATGCATTAGTGGGGGCGACTACTGTGCAGAGGAGGAGGAGGGGTAGTCGGACGGGTGTTTCGACTAGAGTTCTTCGCCCATTGGGATCAGATGTCGTTATACATAGACGATTATCCCTACAGTGGGATGAGTTATTGGGGAGGTCCGGACTTGCCGCTTCTGTCTAGTTTAGTATGGGGGCCTGATGCTAAGTGACAAGTAACTAATCTGTTATGTGCATGTTAAATTTTGTGAAGAGTATTTATGGTACTGACCCTTATACTTTTGGTATGCAGATGTAGCCCCGGTGAAACCGGCCGGATGTATGGGATGACCTGTAGTAGTAGGAACTACAGGTGCTAGTGGATCGAGAATGGCACAGAACGAGGAGATGACCGCTCTTTTGGAGGAAATTCATCGTAGATGTGAGGGGCTACTAATTGGTGTTTCAGAGCGGGGTTGGAAAGACTTAGACGACTAGTACATAGAGCTATGTATTGGGCTACCCTTGGAATGGCAAGGTATCATGTGGCGCATGGCGATGGCTGGTCAGATTGTGCGTGATCTACGAGCTGCGGGAGCAGAGCCATTGGCTCGAGATCCTCCAGAGAGTGATTAGATGTAGGGCAGGTGGTGCCCCCCAGTGTGTATGTAGGGGCAAGTGGTGCCCCCCAGTTTAGAGTTTTGTTTTTTGTAACATGCTATGGGCATGTCATATGTATCAGAGTAGATGGACTCTAAAAACATATTATATGATATATATTATGCATATGCATTGTGTTGATGATGTGAAATTTTATTGTCTTGTGTGTGATAAATTCCAGTCTAGAACATGGTTTGCAATGCTATCTACGTAGTGATTTTGACTTCTAGGTACATGGTTGAAAGTAATGAATCTAAATTCACGTATGAAAAGTTTCAATCGTAAATATCGTCTAAACAGGATAGGGTTATGCACATGATAGACACCATTGAGCTGTAAGACAAGAAGCAGAGAATCTAAATGAACGTGCAAATGAAGGATGCGATGAGAGAGGGCATCGACTAAGAGGCCACTTACTGCATCATATTCGGCCTGATTATTGGTGGCATTACCAATGCAGACCCCATTAGAAAGAAAAAGGGTATGCAAGGGGGTAAATATGGCCCAAGCTGCCGAGGCTAGATTCTGGGAATAGCGACTTGCCCCATTGGCATAGCCAATGTAATGTGTGGAGGAGAGGTCCGACGAAATATTGTCACAAGACAAGAAATGGGAGGAGGAAGAATAATGATGGCAGCATGAGTGTAGGGTAGACATCAAACAACAACTATGGGAGGGAGTAGTCTAGGTATGACGGCTATGACTGATAAACCGACTAGAGGGTGATGTATGAGGGCTATGGGAGGAATAGTGGGAGCTCAGGCTGGGGAGAACATCATAGATACAGGTGGTATCATCCTGGGTATGAGTGGGAAGGAAAAGGTCGAGGAAACCACATGATTCTGTAAAGCTACCTAAATCATCATCATGGGAAGAAAGGCTCACATACGGATCGTCATGGGGGATGACAGAAGAACAAGTAAAAAGATGGTCAAAGGATGTGGAGCCTAAGAATGTTGCTGAAGGGGAATCAAGAAAAACAGATGGAGTGGATTTAGGGGGAATGTACTCCGAGGGTCGCACGGATGATGATAGGTATAGGAGGGGGGAAGCAGGTTCTGACATCTCAACATCAGGGGGAGGAATGTCAATGGTAGCAAGGGGATCCTCGAATTGGCCTGACGCATACTACGTGAGGATAGGAGAGGCGAATTGATTTTGTTCAACCTCGTACTCATGAATGACCTCTAAAGAGGCTCAGTAATGCGTGAGGTGAGGAAAATGGTGAGAATAATGGCCATGGACACCACACAAAGCACAGGGTTTGTTGGTGCGAAGATTCTTTGGGTTCTTGGCTATGGATGAGGAAGAAATAGAGGATTCAGGGACCGTAGATTCAGGGAACACGACTTTAACCATGGGTTTGATACGGGGAAATTCGAGACAAGTATGGGTGGCATGATCGACACCATCACACAAGGCACAAGGCTTGGCAAGTGGAGGAGGGGTAGGGTCAGGCGGGGTGGTCTTTTCTTTGGATGCCCCCTTGCGAGCTTTTCCTTTCTTTCCCGTGGCTATCACAACAGGGGGATGGTCTTGTTGAGGTGCTGGTGGCACTGTATCGACGGAAGAAGCTAAGGGAATCAGTTGGACTGGTGTCAAAGCAAGGTATGGTTTGGGGTGACCTGGTGGGGTAGTGGCTGGAGGGTCAAGGTACCAAACAGGAATTCCTAGGGTCAGATTGGGGAGGGAAAGGGTGGCCATAATGGTGACAGAATAAACTCCGGGAGGGGGAGCAAGAAAGGGTATCTGACCAGTAGGGTAATGGCCAGGAGGGACGGTGGCAAGATGGTTGAGACTTGGGGGAACCGACCCAGGAGGGTAGAGAGGCTCATGAGTACCAGCTGTAGGGGAAGAGCCAGAAGGAAGAGGTCCGGTTGGCAGAGGTGAAGGGCTAGGAGCAGGTTGTGGCGGTTGAGGTTGAAGTTGCTGACTAGCCGAAGCGGGCCACTTGAGGTCAGCCCGAGACGATTGCATCATGCAAACATTCGCTGAGCTGGAATCAGAGACGAGAGGAGGAGGAAGACCAGGCAAGGTTCCAAGCAAGGAGGAGTCTTTGTAAACGCCGAGGGAGACACTTGTCAAAGAATCAACGGTTTGCTTATTGGCTACAGAAGAGATGGTCAACTCAGGGGAGGGCTAGGATTTTGGCTCATGATATGTCAACTGGTCAATAGTGACTATCTTTCCATTATGAGGGAAAAACATCTTGCGATAAACCGCGGATGGGATAGCAGACATGGCATAGGTGTAGCTACGCCCCAACATAATTTTATAATCAAGAGGGGCGTCGATGACTTCAACGTCAACGCAAACCTTCTTGCCTGCAAGGGTGATAGGGAAATTACGGAAGAGGCCAATGGGATGAGAGGCATGGCCATCCCATGCACGAAGGGTGATGGTGGAAGGGGCCAGCTCAGGAGATCCGAGTTGTTTCCAAACCGAAGTAGACATCACATAGGTAAATGCCCCCTCGTCAATAATACACCGAGCTATGTTAGCGTTCTGGATTTTGACTGGGATTTGGAAAGCAACGAAAGCAGGAAGAGGAGAATGATCTAATTGACGGGCGTCGAAAAAAATCAATTGGTCATCAGTAGGATCTACAACGCCCATGGTGGATAATAGAGCCTTCCTTTGGGAAGGACAATACTGGAGGAGTTCCAGTGTTGAAATGGCGGCAGGAGACTGCGCCAAATCATCTACTACGCTATACGAATATGCAGCTCGGCCAGAAGTAGCATTTCAACATAATGGGCCCTTAGGAACCTTTATAGGGACCTCAACTTTGGGTTGAGGAATCTGCAAAGGACCATTTGGTGTCGAAAGAGGCTCTGTAGGACCTGAAGAAGGTGACTCGGAGACAGACAGAGCGGGAGGCATGGGGTACTGACGAGACCGAGTTTGAGGTTAAGGTCGACGGTGAGAGGTTGGTCAGAAGTCATTATGAGAATCTAGTAATCGGAGGAACCAAAAGGGGAAGGTTGAGTGGTTACCGGGGCATGAGGTGGTTGGGTAGCCACAAATCCTTGTTGAGGAAAAGGATCGGTAAATACGGCTGGTTGAGAAGTAACTGCATGGGGAGGAACAATAGGGGAGGAATGCTGTCCCCGCACGGTGGCCTGAGACTCCCACATCTGCCGCATCTGTGGTAATAGGGGACAATCGTGAGTGTAATGACCATAAACACCGCAACACGAATAGGGCTTATTGGTGCAAAGAGGCCTGTCCGGCTTGGGCTGAGAGCCCTGTGTCTAGTTAGCAGTGTTAGAATCGATACTTGGAGGATTGGATCCACGATTACCAGGGGAAGATTGATTTTGACTGCCTTTCCTCTTTCTTTGAGAAGAAGGAGGATTAGTCGCGCCCTGCTGTGCAAATACTTGCCCTAGAGGGGGTAGTAGTTGCGGGTGCAGGGTTGAGAAGGCAAGGGAGGTGGAGGTCCAAATGCTGGAGGAGCTGGGACACCAGGCTATGGGTAAGGATAAGGGTTAGGATGGGAAAAAGGAGGAGGCATGCCATATCCTAGATACGTGCTACTTGGAGGGGGAAAAGTGCTGGAGGTGCTGGCCCCTCTCGGAGGGAAACCATAGCCCATAGGAGGTTGAGCGTAGGTATGTGAAAGAGCTCCAATGATATCGTCGGCAAAGTGAGATGCCCCCGGGGTGTTAGTGCCACCGGGCTTTGGGAGGTCAGGAAGGACGATATAAACATAACCAGATTTAGCATAGATAAGGTCATATTTCAAGGCTATTTGGAGGGTGGCTTCTTCGGTTTGAGGGAAGTGGGATGCAACATCTTTGCCAATGGGAGGTAAGAGAGAGCGAAGGAACCAGTCCATATAAACCTGATCTTCAAAGGTCGGAGCGTGACATAAGCCCCTTCTTCGCCGCCATTCCTGGACAGGAGTGGAAAGGCGGGTCGAAGAGGATTGACGGAAAGAAGTCAAAAGTTCCGTACCAGTGTCGTATTGGAGGGGGAGCTAGAAATAAGATAAAAAGGCTTGGGAAATGGTCGCAAAGGTGGTATGGGAAGAGGTGGCTTGATCAACATACCATTTAGAAGCTTCACCGGTAAGCGTGCATTGGAACAATCTAAGACAAATGGAATAATCAGTAATGGAATTAGAGGAACACCACATGTGGAAAGACCGGATGTGGTTGGAGGGATCTTCACTAGCAAGGCCTTCAAACTTGGGAATGTCAGAGGGGAGCTTGGTTGGCATCGCAGGCCAACTCACATCGTGGCGGATAGGATCATTGATTAACTGATTGAAATCGGGGATACATAGCCCAGCCATATAAGGGAGAAAAGGAGCAGTCGAGGTAGTTCCCGTGGTGGTTCCGCTAGAAACATAACCAGCAGTAGGATCGGGGTTGCTGGCGTTAGGTCCTGAACTAGACATGGTGAAGGTAACAAGAGGAGAACCAGAAGAAGGGGGAGAACTCGAAGAATCAGAAGAAGAGTTAGATTACGGACTAGGGGGAGGACTAACTCGACAACGACAGGAAGGAGTAAGTCGACCAACCGGAAACTGAGGGTGAAGGCCAAGAAGTTTCCGGGACAAATGCCTTGGAGGCGCAATGATGATGGGAAGAAGAAAAAACTGTCAAGGGCAGGGAGGTGCAAAATCAAGTGAGGTCAATGTTGAAACAAGGGCAAAGAGGTGCAATGTCAATTGATTTTAAAGTCTTTTCCAGGTGGTGCTAACCACACTCTTCTTCACTTAGGGTTAGTGTGTGGCGTGTGTTAATTTTAATTTTTAAACCCAGAATTTTTTAGAGTAAAAGAAAAAGTGTGCTGCGTAACTGAAAATAAATCTACAAAGAACAGTAAATAAGACTGAAATAACAGAAAATTACCAGCTAATAATGCATCGATCTAACCCAAGAAGGCAGGTCTCTCAAAACTAGTCTAATAAGGGGGAAAAAATCTAATCAAAACACGCTAAGAAGGGGCCAATAGATCTAAGGTTGGGAGGGACAGGGATTTAAAGGAGAAATCTGCTGAAAAGAGGTGCAGAAAACAGAAAAGAGGCAGAGGCAAGGTTGTTGCAACAAAAGGGAAAATCAGCTAAAGATAGAAGGGACAAGGAGGTGACCCTAGAGGTAAACCCAAAAAAAATTATATGAGGTGATTTGAAATGGGGACGAGCTAATCTAGAGGGATCTGAAAATGAGGTATCAGATCTGAAAATAAGAAGGCTGAAACTCTGAAAATTCAGACATCTGAAATAGCTAAAACTCATCCACAAAAAGTGGAGGGTACTAAAGCCCTAAGGGGTGACATTCCCACTTAGTTGAGTAGAACAGATCAGAAGCAGGTCTAAACGGGTGGAGACAAATGATGGAAAACCCTGACAGAAGCTTCAAACAAACCCAGAAAAAATGCTAGAAAAGTGCAGAAAAAATGGTAGGTCGTAGGTTCTGACCTGTTTTCAGTCTAGGTCGTAGTTTTAGGGCAGAAAAGTGTGTCCTCCAGTCCAGGTCACAGTTTTTGGGCCGATAAGTGCGACCTGCAGATTCGGGTCTCTCGGCGGCAGATTTCAGAAAAAAGTTGTCATCTCAGCTGCGGCTGATGTCTGTCACCTGCGCAATAGGGCTAGAAACACGCGGAAGTGAAAAATATGAGTGTTTGAGGGTTTTAGAGGTGAAAAGCACCATAAAAATAGGAAAAACAAAAAACTGAAGAGAAACCATAGAAACTGAAATAGTTGGATATGCAGGAATAGATAAAACGACAACGGTCGCAAAAGAAAACCCGTGTGGAGTCGCCAATTGTTAGTATGAATCTTTCGTTGAAAAAATACCACTTTAGCTACGCATAAAAAATAGCCCTAACATCAATTATGGCTGCCAATATCTTTAAATCCGCAGTTAGTTGATCCAAATAAAGCTGCACAAATCCAGATCTATGCATAAAAGACATTAGGCAGTGAAAATAAAATGTTGCTCCATGCATCCAATAGATAAGACAAGAACGATATATTTGAAATAATTTTTGTATTAAAAGGGGCACTTGAGAGGAAAACAAGAAAGGTGTTTCCAATTATCCTCAATGGGATGGGTTCTTGAAAGTCCTCAGCATTTCAGATCTAAAACTTCTCTCTCTTGTTGGTGTAGAAAACCCAGACAAACATAGAACTCAAAGGGAGCTCACAAAGCAAATGATGGAAAATGTGACAATGATAATGGCTCAAAGTCAGACCAAGAATATAGATCCAGAGTGATCTAATGCAATGAAAGGTGACAAATGACTAGGAAAACCCTTCTATTTATAACAAAATATTAGGGCGGTCTAGAACTTGGTGCATGAATAAAATATTATTAACCAACTTCTAGAACCACCTTTTGGGAATATTTTATTATATTTGTTGGAGGGAAAAGGATTTTGACTTGGGTAAAATACTTTATTTGTAAATAATAAATAAATAAATTATTTATTTATTATTTTAAGGAAATGGTGGAAATATAATTAAATAAATAGCGATTTATTTAATTATTTATAAATGATTTAGTCAAATTTAACTAGGAATATTATTTAAATAAGGATTATATAACTTATTCCTAGGAAATAATAAAATAAATAAGGATTTATTTAATTGATTTCCTTGTTTTGGGTTAAATATGACCAGGAATAATAATTAAATTGGTGTTTAACTGATTATTCCCTGAGGAAATATAAACAAATATAGATTTGTTTATTATTTCCTTTTGGGGTTTCCTATTTAGACCATAAACAACTTAATAAAGTTATTTTACTAAGTTATTTCACATAGTGAAAGAAATTTTACTCAAGGTAAAATTGGTCTTACATGGTGTACTTGGGTCCATCTAATGATAAAAGGTTAGATGACCAAAAAATGGTGTAACAAATTGCCCCCCAGCGTACGAGTGTTAGGAGCAAATCATATGACTGAAGTACGTTGTAAGAACTCAATCACTAGACATCAAGAGGGAAGTCAGAGAGAGAAATGTAAGGTAGTCTAATGTGCTAAAGGACTAGACCCTGAGGAGACGAGACTTACATGTGCAACAAGTCTCTAGTTTATGAGATGGTACTTGTGCTAAAGGCGGCGAGGGAGGCATATAGATGCTGACAAGAATTTCAGGAAACTCAAAAGTGTAAAAATACCAAATGCAGAACAATGGCAGGCTTTTACAGATTTGATGTAGCCGTGAAAAAGGGAATACAGTGAGGAAAATACAGGTGAAACAATCAAACAAAAAAATAAAACAGTCACTTGATTTTTACTGCTGGAAATTTTCTTTTTACAGCAGTAAAAGAGTAAATAAGCATAGTCAAAGTGTATCAGGATGAAAGTACAGTGTGAAAGTGTATCAGGAGGAAGAGTTTTAGTCAAAACAACTCTAATAAAGATAGTATCCAATTTTCCAGTAAGCAGGACAACTAGCCAGTAAAGGCTCCTTGATTAGTTTAAGTTGTTCTATATTTTTTAGATAAGAGGACAACTTGCTAAACAGTTAAGAAACTGCCCCTCTTTATATGTAAAGATGTTTTATTTTTCCTAGAGTTATTCCTAGATCTCTCTAGGATACTTTGTAAACAATATTTTGTATAAATACTTCACTTTTTGAAGTATTTGGTGTGGAATAAAATTGCTAAGATTACTATAGATTTTTGCTGATACATTGGAGGCCTACATGTGTTGATTTCAAAAATAGCAGACTGGATAAAGCTGATTGGACATCATAATTCAAGATTCTCATGATAAATTAAAGAGTAAAGTACATCTATCTTATCATTATTTATTTTCTGAAGTTCCATTCATTTCATTATGTGTTTGTTCTTTCTTAATGAATAACTAGGAATATTACTTTAGGACTAGCTTATGGCTCTCTGTCTTAACTAAGTTACCATTTAAATGTTTTCAACAGATTTCTGGTGTCAGGAATTCTTAACTGCTCCTACTCTCGTTTGACTTGTGCCTCCTTCCTCTATTGTCCGGATCAAAAGATCCTTCATTGCCCTTTGTCCCGACTTCACCATTTCATCAAAAAACCTTTTACCCAAAGCTCTGCGGGTTATCTATCTTGCCCTAAATACATTTTCATCATTTTGGACTTGCCTTCTAGTATTGCTATCTAGACTTAGACTCCATTAGCCAAATGGTCAAGTAGATTCCTCCCTAGTTTGCCTTTAAGTGATTTTTTCCCACCAAACCAATTCAAAACCGAAACCAATTGTTCTATCATAACTAGCCTAAAACATTAAACAAAAACAAAGTTAATTCATAAGGAGAGAGCCCTCTTTGAAATTTAGGAAGGTTAATCCTAAATTTACAAAATAGTTTTGTGGTTACCCCTAGTTTTCTTTAACTAAAAACCAAAAGCCCACAATCTTGAGAAATTACTAGGGTGATAACATACTGGAGACCATACTGGGGATCTAACCAATCTCCAGTTTTAAATTTAGTCTTAAAGGAATATCTTTCATTTATCTCTTTACTTTAAGATTATTTTTAAGGGTTGTGGGTATTCATAAATAGTCATTCTGGCTTCTAGGAAAACCTACTATACCAGGTCTAATCTGGATCCTAAGCCTGCAGTTATAGTAGATAACCCGGAATAGATTGGAAAAAACAAAAAACAAATTGTAAATTTAGAAACTGAACTACCCTTAAGGAAAGCCAATTCTTTACCCAAAGAATTAGTGAGCTTAACTGATATTGATTTTGATTTCAAGTTTGAAAATTCATTATTTAAAAACAAATATGAAACTGATTTAAAAGAAATTGTTATAGATCCTGTTTTTACTTCATCTTTGAATGCAAAATAGAAAATTATTTCAACAATAATAAATCAGACAAATCTGAATCTCAAAGTCAAATAGAAATGATTAATGTTACACTGATTAAAGACATTGATGAAGCTATTAATTTAGCTCATTTATTATCTTACATTAAGCCTCTAGTTTCTCAATTTTCCAGCAGCAGATTCAACTCTGTATGCTATCACCTCATTTTTAGATTCCACTGCAAGTTCATCCACAGGAAAATTTAGTCCTAAGTTGCCTTTGCAGCCTGGGATATTATTCCCCTCATCCACTGCATCCACTAGTTTTATAAGCACTACATCCTTATTTCCAAGTAGTTCCATATATATACCAACCTCTTTTCCAAGCTCTTCAAGTACAGCTTTCAGCACATCAGCTACCATATCTAGCACATCCCCTGTCATTTCTATTATACCTCCTAGCTTAGCAAAGCTTCAAGCCATGGCTGTCACGTATGCTCCCCTTGTTTTACCCCAAAACCTCCATGATATGCCCCAAGATTATCAGAAAAATATACCACTATTTGATGGCCTATCACAATATACTACTCAACAACGTGTCACAAAAATGACAGATTATTGTGAAATCTATGAAATTGATGAGTCAGATGTCCAGATAAGGTTATTTGCTCAAATTTTAACAGGTGAATTTAAGGAATGGTTTAAAAATTTAGTTGATGGTAGTATAACTAATTTAGCTGCATTTCATAGAGCATTTTTAAATAAATGGGAAAAGAAAAATAATCCTTTGCAAATTTTGTCTGAGTTTGATGCTTTAAAAATATCTCCTAATGAGTTTGTTCAGGATTACTGCACTACGTATAACAGTGTTTATAATGTGATTCCTGCTGATCTTAAACCTACACCCTACTCTGTACTTCTTAAATTCCCTGATGGATTTGATCTAGATATGGCTTATCAACTAAGAGAAAGGGATGCTGAAACATTAGAACAAATGCAATTAGATGTTGTTAGTGTAGAAATTAATATTCTAGCTAAAAATCCAGACTTAGGAATGAAAGGAGAGTCACAATTAAAGAAGAAACATCAAATTCAGATGGTAAACTAGATTTATTTGCTAAAAATTTAGAAAGGGTGGTTGATAGATTAGAAAATATTGAGAGAAAACCACAATGGGATAACCAACCACAAATCAGAAATCCCAACTTTAGAAAAATTAATAACCCTGGAAAAGCTAAAGAAGCTGCTCCAGATCAAAACATTAGGCCCCCATTTCAAGAGAAATATGCTGAGAGTTGTCATAATAATGATGAAGAGGAGGATAACATCAATCTAATAATGGGGATAAATGAAGACAACACTATTTTCCTCACTTAGGAGGATCACGAACTTTTTGAGCTTCAACAACTCAAAGTAGAATCTAGTGAATCCTTTGATTTCAAACAAGGTTATGACTTCACCATTAATGAAATTCACAGTCAGTATAACCTTAGAAACAAAAAAAACAATGAAACTTCTACAAAAAACACTTCTCAAAATAAAACTAAAAAGAATGTAGAAGCACCAAAAACAAAGATTTTGCAAATTCTTCTTAGCGAAAACAAGAAAAATTCCAATCCTCCTAGTCCCAAAAAATTGCCAAGTCCAAAAATTGTTGACATCATTCAAGAAGTGGCCCAATCCCCCAATAATGCCCAAAAGGCCAACACTACCAAAGCCCCTAATTCGGTAAAATCAACAATTCCTTATCCTAAGAAGAATCATGCTGATTCTAAATCAACAAATCCCAAAATTGTTAACACCAAATATTCTGCTGAAAGTTCAAAATCTGAAAAAACTTCTGCTGCCCCTGAAAAGAGAACTAAAGACAACAAAAGTTGAGAAACTCAGACATAAAACAAAAGAGCAACTCAAGATAAAAGTACATCTACTGAAATTCATGAAAAACCCACTTAGATAACTGTCACAAAAGATGAACTAATTCAGATTAGTAAGTCTCAACCATCATTTAATATTCAAACTGAAATAGCTAAGTTAAAAATACCAATTCCTTTAACAGAATTGGTAAAGAATGACCTATATAAATCAACAATTACTGAAACTTTGAATATGAATGATGGTGAAGATTCTATTAATTTAGATGATGATCAACCAGAATTAATATTTGGCCCAGATGTAAATGGTAAGCATTCATATGGAAAAGTTCCTCCTTTCTATATTATTCTTACTATTCACGATCAGATTTTACACAATGCAATGTTAGATTCAGGAGCTTCCCAAAATTTAATGCCAAAAGCTATTATGGAAACTCTAAATCTAGAAATAACCAGGCCTTATAAAGACTTATTCTCTTTTGATTCAAGCAAAGTAAAGTGTATAGGATTGATCAAAGACTTATGTGTAAATTTGGTTTAGTACCCTGGTAAGAGCATGGTTATGGATATTGTAGTAGCGGATATCCCACTAAAATATGGTATGCTTCTTTCTCGTTCATGGGGAGCAAAGTTGCAGGGATCTCTACAATTAGACATGAGCTATGCTACTATATCAGTATTTGTACATCCCAAGAAACTTTATAGGGAAACTTTAATGAAATTCATGGTCAGTAGTGTAGAAAGGTCCATAAATTACCCCGTTTATTCAACACCAACTGACCTTGATTCCTTCATTTTATGTAACTCTGATAACAATGAAATCCAGACAGAACTGATTGACATAAAGCCAAAACCAAATAATGACAATATTTTTCATGAAGCCCTTTGGCACTTAGATTTTGATGGCTCAGTGAACGAAACAGGAGTAAGAGCTGGAATATGGATCACAAACATTGAGACAAATCATTCAGAAGGACATGCCTTCTAACTCAACTTTAAATGTACTAATAACATGGTAGAGTATGAGGCACTAATCTTAGGCCTTCAAATTATCAGAAAATTAGGAGGTAAAAGAATTTTAATTATGGGAGATTCAAAATTGATCATTAAGCAAGTAAATGGAGATTATTATGTTCATAATCCTAGATTAGCGAGATATAGAGATGCAAAAATTGATTTATGTGAAGATTTATTGGAATGTAAGTTTGCTAATATACCTAGAAAACAGAACATTCAAGCTCATTGCCTAGCAACCTTTGCTAGCACATGTAACTTACCTTTTCAACCGACACATAGGTATACTACTGAAGTTAAATATAGACCCATTGTACCTAACAATGTCAAATACTGGAAAATTTTCGCTGAAGATGAACAGATTTACCATTTTCTGAATAATGAGGAAGAATTTCAGAATTGTAATATAGACTCAAATTTTAATTATGAAATAGATAACATAGATGTACATAAATTTAACAAATCCATTGTATTTACTCAATCTGACATAGATAACTTAGAGAAATTAGATATAGAGGAAGTTATTGAAGAATAAATTGACATGTTAGATTTAAAAGATATTTTTTTACCTAAAGGTTTAACTCCTTTGAAGGACCTTTTTGATTCTAATGATGTGCCTAAAAAGCCAAAAATGGAACCAGTCAGGTCTGACATTGAAGAACTTAAAATTGGGACAGAAGTGAAACAAAAAATGATCAAATTATCAAAATCTTTACCCTCTCAAAAAAAAAAGAAAAATACATTGAAATTTTAAAATATTATCAAGATGTGTTTGCATGGAGTTATGAATATCTAAAAGCCTATGATACAAACATAATTCAACACAAGATTCCTATAAAAGATGATCAGAAACCATCTAAACAAAAATTGAGAAGGATTAATCCTGTCTTATTACCATTGATAGAAAAGGAGGTTAAATGCATGTATGATGCCCAAATCATTGCACCGATCAGATATTCTGATTGGGTATCAAAATTAGTACCTACCAGGAAGAAAATAGGTGAAATTAGATTATGTGTAGATTTTAGAAATCTCAATAAAGTATCATTGAAGGATAATTACCCTTTACCCAAGATGGATCATATTTTACAAAGGGTAATTGGTTCTTCCAGGATATCTTTATTGGATGGTTTTTCAGGATATAACCAGATACTTGTTCAAAAGGAAGACCAACCCAAAACAACTTTTACCACTCCTTGGGGCACTTTCATGTATGTGAAAATTCCTTTTGTTTTGATGAATGCTGGAGCTACTTTTCAGAGGGTTATGGACATAGCCTTTGCTAAGGAAATACATGAATTATTGGTTATTTATTTAGATGATATTACTGTCTTTTCTAAGTCAAATAATGAACACTTGGATCATTTGAGACAAGTTTTTATTAAATGTAGAAAATTTGGTATATCTTTAAATCCTAAGAAAACTCTTTTTGGAATAGAGGAAGGAAAATTACTAGGACACATAATTTCAAAGGAAGGTATTAGGATAGATCCTGCAAGAATAGAGGCCATTCTAAACATTCATCCACCTATAAATATCAAAGAGTTACAAGAATTTTTAGGTAAAATCAAATTTTTACGAAGATTTATTTCTAATTTGGCAGAAATCATCAGAGAACTGAATAACATGCTTAAAAAGGACACTGTTTTAAAATGGACATTTGAAGCAAAACAATCATTTGAATCCATTAAACATTCTTTAACAAAAACACCAGTCCTAATTAGTCCAGACTTCAAGAAAGATTTTATAATCTTTTCATTTGCCTCAGAACATACCATAGCTACAGTTCTACTGCAGAAAAATGACCAAGGTTTTGAACAGCCTATAGCATTTTTCAATAAAACCCTTAGAGATGCACATTTGAGATATAACATAATGGAAAAACAAGCTTTAGCCTTGGTTAAAGCCATAAAAGATTTCAGAGTGTACATTCTTTACTCCCACATTATTGCCTATGTCCCTAATTCTGTAGTCAAAGATATTCTTACACAGGATGGGCCAGATGGAAGAAGAGGAAAGTGGATTGCCACTATCCTTGAACATGACATAGATATTAAACCAACCAAGCTCATAAAAGGACAAGGTTTAGCCAGACTGATGGCTGAATCTAATTGCAATGCTTTAGATATAAATTTTATTGCTCAGGTTGATAACTAGGAAGAGATGGTGATTCCATTGATCAGTGAAGCATTTCTAGACTCACCATGGTACTCGGATATTATCTTTGTACTTACACATTTACAAGATCCTCATGGATTAACAAGGACTAAAGCTATATTTACTAAACTTAAAGCAATGAGATTCTATATTATGAATAATGTGCTCTATTGGAAAGAAAAAAGTGGGATATTACTGAACTATTTACTAAAATCAGAAGCTGACAAAATTCTTTGAGAATTTCATGCAGGTGATTGTGGAGGACACTTATATTGGAGAAGTACAATAGATAAGATTCTTAAAGCTGGTTTTTACTAGCCTACCTTATTTGCTGATGTAAAAAAAATTGTTACTTCATGTCACAAATGCCAAATTTTTGAAGGAAAAAAGAAGTTGTTACCTTTACCCCTAAAGCCATTTTTTGCTGAAATGCCATTTCAACAATGGGGTTTAGAATTCTTTGAAGAAATTCACCCTCCATCCTCTGGCCAACACAAGTGGATATTGACTGCTACAGATTATTTCACTAAGTGGATTGAAGCCATTCCTACCAGACAAGCCACTGATTCAGTCATTATCTCTTTCATAGAAAACAACCTTTTATCTAGATTTGGATGCCCACAGAAAATAATTATTGATAATGCAGCAGCATTTAAATCTAAGAAAATGATTGCCTTTTGTCATAAGTACCATATAACCCTAGGCCACTCTACTGCTTATTACCCTCAAGGTAATGGCCTAGCTGAATCTTCAAATAAAAGCCTTGTGAATATCATTAAAAAACTACTTGAAAATAACAAGAAAACCTGGAATAAAAAGTTAGTCTATGCCTTATGGGCAGATAGACTTACTACCAAGAAGTCAATTGGAACATCTCCTTACCAGATTGTAGATGGGATGGATGCAATTTTCCCATCATCTTTAGGTGTTCTAGTAATGAAAATTATCCAAGAGTCACAAGTAGAACTCAATGATATACAAAGAAGGATAAATCAGACTATTCATCTACAACAGACAAGGGAAGAAGTCTATGAAAAATTAAAGTCATTCAAGAGAAAATCAAGAATTTTTTTGATAAAAGAAGTAAAGAAGATGGCATTTCCATAGGAGATAAAGTGTTAAAATGGGATTCCAGGAGAGAAGAAAAAGGGAAGCATGGAAAGTTTGACTTTCTATGGAAAGGGCCTTGTGAAATTTATGGATATAGGGGTAAAAATGCTTTCTTCATCAGATATTTGGATGGAAATGATATTCAAGATGGACCAGTTAATGGTAGAATGCTCAAACACTACTATTCCTCTGAGTTAACCAATAGTTAGTCCCAATTAATTTTACATCATTGTAAATATTCATTGCAAGTGTGTAGATTGGATTGGATATTTTATTTTCAAAGTTGAAGCCCGAAGTGAAGGCCCTAAGCATTGAAAAAAGTGAAATGTAATAAATATGAGTTTTTGCAGAAAATAGAAGACAATTACTTGATCATCAAGGTCAAAATTGAAGGCTACTAGTCTTAGAGTTCTTGAAATTTCACCAAGAGATGCCATCTCCATGTGAAGCCACTGTTAGGGTCCTATAATTATAGGATTCATAATTTGGAATTGACTTATGATAGTCTTGTAAAATATGTAAATACCTTTCTTTCTGCAAGTTGTTTTCCCATATTTTGTAAAAAATAAAAAAATAGAAAATCAAAAAAATGGTAAAAGTCCTAAAAGAAAAATCAAAGGACTTACAAAAAATATAAACCCTAAAAGAAAAAAGAAATAAAATATGAAATTTTGCAAATTCAAATGCCACTATTTTTTACTTTGTTACTGATGATTATGGCAGTGTCAATAAATGCCATAATCCATGATGAGTTAAACTGTGTAAACTTGACTTGTCATGATTTCAATTTTATTGTTGTAGAATAGTGAAAAAAGATTAGTGAGACAGTTTAATCCTGACTAACCAGTAGATAGGTAGAGAATAAAGAGGAGCTCATTAGTTTAATCTGAGCCCTTGGATGATATAAGGTAGATTTAGATATTTTTTATGCTTTTAAAAGAAAAAATGTTCAAGGTTGCTAGCTCAAATGCACCTGCAAAATGGAAGAAAAATGTGAGATTAAATTTGAGTAGGTAGAAAGAAGTGGGAAAAGCATGTAAATATTCATCACTTTGCAAATAATCACTAATTCCCCCTCCCCTATAGTTATTCTGCATTCTAGACTTTTAGTCAAAGAGGCTCAGAGCATTTCTCTGACTTCTGTAGGGACCAGACCCAAGGCTCGATGACTGATAAGTTAAAAGTGTTGAATTCCAATATTAAATCCCTAATTATCATCATTTACCCTTCATACACTCATTATTATTCAATTTCATAAGTAAGCACCTTTTCTACTTAATGAACTATGAAATTCCCCATTTGACTAACTCCCTTCAATTATACATAGCATAAAAACCCTAAAAAGCATTATATCCTAAGTTAAAACTGGTGAAATAATAAATGATAAAAGCTTTGCTTTAATATTTTCACTTTACTTATTCATATAATTGTATTTTCGATGTAGTACATTTTCCCTTGTCATATTAACTTCTAATTTATATATTAAATCCCTAAAATAACCTTTTTCCTATTAATTTAATTCCCTTTTATATTAATAACCTTTTAAACCTACTATTATAAGATTTTAGGCCAAAATTATTATCCACATGCTGAAATAAAATCCCAAATTATACCCCTTTGGTCTAAAACTACCTTTAACTAAATATCCCGCCCCCCTATGGTTATAGACCCTTCAAATGGTCTAAAACTATATAAGAAAATAAAAATGTAAATATAATTTTCAGGCATATCTTATGTCTTTGGAAACAAAAATCAACCCCCAGGCCTTTGCAATATACTTCCCAATTTACCCCGCCTCACGCGCATTTTTTAACCATATATATAAACTCTATTTATATATATAACATCCACATTAAACCCCTTTTCGAAAAACATGTATTGACCCTGTCTATGCATAAAAGATTTTGATTAAAACCTTGGTTAAAATAAAAATATACAAAGGTTTTATTATATATTACATCCGCCGACGCGTAATAAGATACCTGGTCCCACCCAGCCTTTTCCACCGCAACTTTGCAATTAATCTCAACCCTTCGCTCCCGTGCTCTAGATCCAAGGCCTAAGGATGAGTTTCACGCTCGCAAACCAAACGACAGCCCGATGCCCAAATGGACGCGAAATGGGTGGTTTTCCCATTTTTGCCTCCGATGATGTGTCGCGTTCTTATTGTGTCACATTCAATTTGGTTAAAATCACTTACTACCCATTACCAATGCGAAAACCATTTCCTATTTTTGCATTCGAAAACGGAAACAACTCTCGCCATTGACGAGTCCTGCATTTAATGGATTAATCTTGATTAATATCAAATGTTAAAACATGTGATACACTATTTTTTTTGTTTATTTGCGCATTCGAACTGTGAAAAAGCTCCGCCTAACTGTAATTAGCCCTTTTCAAGACCCTATTTACCAATTTTTCATTAAAAACTCAGATTTGACCATTGATTTCTCATTTGAAAACCGGGTAAGCCATTTGATGCACCAGTAAGCTGGACCAAGCTCAAATTCAACCGCAGAAATATTCAAAAGCCCTTTTGACAGTCAAAATACCTGCAAAAAAGGTGTTTTCCCAAATCTAGCCTGCAAATTTCACAATTTAAACCTGCAACTGAACCAATTGAGCTACAATTAAAGAATTCATCCATTTAAGTGTGTCCAAAACACTCAAAACCAGGGCAAACCCTCGCAAAATTTCTCCAGAATTCTAGATTTATAAAAGCTTCATTAAAAGCCAAATCCTTAGTCTAAAACCCCTGAAATATCAATTCCACGGCTCGAAAAGGTTTCAATACCTCCAGAATACCTAAAAAGCCTCTTTTGCAGTCATAGTCATTCAGAAAGCGTGTGTTTTATGTCTTAAACCTGTTACATGTGTCCCAGATTCCCGATTGAGCATAAAAATAATCAGTGAAGCTATCTTTTCCCAAAAATTGCTCAAATTCCCTCTATTTCAACAAATACAACTACTGAAAACTGTTTAATCTTGCTTTAGTTATTTAAAAATGACCAAGAAACAAATGACACCTAAAGTTGAAGGCTCTAGGCTTGTTAAACCTAGAGGATCCAAACCTCCTAAGTCTGAAGCAGCAAAAGCCCCAAAATCCACCCCTGCACTCACTGCAAAAACTACTTAGTCTGTCAATCCCCTTCAGCCACCACTACCTACTGAAGAAATCATCCCCTTGACTGATGTGGATTATAAAATTGTAGACCCTGTGGTAGAATTCAACCTATTAGAAGTTCACAATTGGTGTTATGAAAAATTCCTAGATAAAGATGACATGCCTATTTGGGAAACAAATTTACCCAAATATGTAGTCCCATTAACACACCATGGTCAAGACCTGATAAGATTGTGCCAAAAGTACTATGTACCAAATCAGAGAGAAATTGTGAACGCTGACAGGGAGATTCTATTTTCTATCACTGCAGAGTCTATAAATGAAATGTTGCAACTATAGTTTGACCCCAGGGCAGTCCCCCTATCCATTGAAGCATTAATTCAGTTATATTTGGGATTGTATTTCCCTAAGAGAGTTATGATTTTCCAGAATTTTATGCCTAGTCATGTGGACATTCCAAAGCTAAATCTTCCTTACTCCACCTCCAAGTTTCTTGAGGGTTCTAGGCATGTGATTTCAATGTTATATTTCATACTAGGTTACTTCACTGATGAATCCATCCTTAGTTTTTTATCTACTCTATCTCCGGGTCAGCCTCCTGCCATGATTTTTTATTATGCCAGATTTATAACTGATTCTATCCATCATCAGTTGACCAAGTTTCCCACTGAAGGGGTATTTAGATACTCTTCCTACTTATTCCACTTGTTTTTGTTTTCACAAGCTGATCATTTTCCAATAACATTGCAAAAAATGGATGTGGAGGGTAAACCTATATCCATTATCTTTTGGACATATTTGTTGAGAAAAGAAGAAAATGAGTTCAGTTATTTAGACTTTTCATATTTTTTCATCCAGCTAGCTATGATTTTACTATACAAAGCAGATCAAACTAGGATAAGTGAGGACATCAAGGGAATCTTGCAGTTATCAGAACAGTACAAGATGGGAGATTGGTATTTGTATAAACATCATACAAAATTGAGAATTTTTGGGTCCAATTTACTGCCTTACAAATTTCCCAGGTATTTGACTATCAGAGTCTTTTCATTAGAATATTTAAGGCAAGTTTTGAATTCTGATGCCATTAACTTCATGGCTTCCAAAAAGAAGACCCAGTTCAAGTTGAAAAATAAGATTGGTCCTTCAATTGTAAATAACAGAGAAGCTGATAAAGAGATAGACAAAAGATTGTTAGAGCTAAAATTTCAGAAAATTTTCCCTTGGAATTATGACCCTCAAGGTCTTCTTAGCAGTATTAGGGTTAAATGTAAGCTGTCTCCTTTCATACATGAACCCAAGCCGGATATTGAGAAATTTGCAAATCAGACGGACTGGGTAGAAAACACATTGATAGATACAGTCATCAATGCAGAGCCAACACAAAAGAAGGATACCACACTTGCTATGGTAACTTCAAGACAACCAGAATCTTCAAACAAAAGAAACAGAGATGATGGAGCATACACAGCAGAGACCACTACAGAGACTAAATTTAAGCTCATCTATAACAAAAGGCCCAAGCTCACTACTATTGAAAAGGAAAAAGTAATTGAAATTTAATATGTCAATGAACCAAAAGTCAATAATGATGAGGCCACTAAAATAATTAAAGAGGCTTTAACAGAAATAGAAAAGGAACAAGCAACAGCCAAAGAATAGGATACTCAAATGATTGAAATACAGAAAAGTATGGAGGCTTCTTCCTCACATACAGTGGAGGAAAAAGACCTAGACATCAAAGAAAGATATAAGAAGATCAAACAAAAGAATGAAGAAATCAAAAGTGAGATTTATTCAATCAGCCACAACATCAACAATAGATTCTTCAACCACACAGGTACATCATACAGGTGATGCAGGACAGATAGTAAAAGCTATGGAGGAATTGTCACTGAAAAACAATGAAATTAATAGGTTGAAGAAAATGATTGAAAATATGGAAGTATCTAACAAAGTAGCATTAATCAGTGCTAATAGTTATGAGCAAAGGTCCAAAAGACTTGAAGAGAAAATCAAAAGCTTTCAACAAGACTTGAGTTTCAATGCACAATTTTTTTACATAAGAAATTACCTATGGACCAATATAATTGAGGCTATACATCTTTAGTGGCCATCAATCCAGATCATATATGAACAGAGAGACCTACTTCTAGTAGCACAGGTGGAAATCCAAAAGATAACAGAAGAATTAGTAGATAAAACAGCACAAGCATTAAAGCTAATCACTTTATTGAACAGTAAAAACAGAATAGATCTAGAAGAATTAAAGATACAGGATAGGACAGAGACTATTTTTCGGATCAAGAAGGTTCTAACAAAGAAAAATCTGATGCCATGAATATTTCTATAACCAGGTTTTTAGCAAAATACACTATGCTAAGACAAGCTGGTATTCCAGATATTCATGTCTTCAATGAGAAGTTGATGAACCAAAAAGAATATGACAAAAAGATAAGGGATTATGCTAAAGAAAAGATCAACAAGCCACTGCCACAGGGCTCTCCCACAGGAAAGGTTATTCTCCAATATATTGAAGACTTATTTTTTCTTCAAAATGAAATCAAGCATATGTTTGTCCTCAAACCAAATTTTTCCAAGTATACAGATGTTGATGAGAACTTCAGGAAACTCAAAAGTGTAAAAATACCAAATGCAGAACAATGGCAGGCTTTTACAGATTTGATGTAGCCGTGAAAAAGGGAAAACAGTGAGGAAAATACAGGTGAAACAATCAAACGGAAAAATAAAACAGTCACTTGATTTTTTTTTTTTCCACAGAAAAAAAATTGAACTTTCTATTATAGATAGATAGTCTCAGAACATATGCGGAGCATTTCAAAATAGAGCCATTCCCTTCTTTCAAAGGGGGATGGTGACACAGCTGCTTTACAAGACCTGCGGTGATGCAAAATAGCCAGTAAAAAGCAAAAAAACCTCTCAAGAAACCAATGCATCCCCTTTAGACCATCATCTCTCAGATATGGAACCGAAACAGAGATGAGAGCAGAAGGATATGAATGCAAAGGCAAAGCCCAAAGCTTCCTTGGATCAAAAAGAGGGACTGGTAGTAGAAACTATCCCAGTCCCCAAACAACAATTTTTATAAAAAATGGAGCCTAGAACCTCACATAAGGAAAACAGTTCTGAGCTCATATAAAGTAGCAATTTTAGAGTTTTTTTAAGAGCATATATGTACATAAATAAATAAAACAGCAGAGATTAAAAAAAATCTGGCTGTTCCCTAGCATGAACAACCCCATTCACCAGCTCAGTTACTATCCAGGACCCCAAATCTTGCCAAGCGCCTTCTTTAGATAATCGATATGCTTCCTGGTTCCTTTCCCTGTAAATGTGACAAACAGATATCTCAGTGAAGAAACATTTAAGACGACGGATCTCCTTAAGCAAAGGTAACAAAATATAATTCCTGCACTATTGGGTCCCATTAAACCAATTCACAACATTCCTAGAATCACCAAAAATCTGAATCTGCCTCAAATGTTTTGAAATCAACCAGCAAAGTAGAAAATGGAGGGCTTTAAGCTCAGCAAAATTATTTGACCCTTGCCCAAGGCCCACCGAAGCCTGAAGAGAGTTAGCATGAGAGAGATGAATAATTAAGCCAGCACCACATGAGCCATTTAACTCAGAGGCCCCGTCGAAGAAAGCCCACGGAATAGATTCATTGATAACTTCAGGCTAAATGTTTCGAGGAGGGCCTAGACCTGAGGAAGAAGGAATGTTGTCATAGATGGCAGCTCCTTCTGCTACCAATCTGACAATAGGAAAGGACTACTCATTAAAAATAGCCTTGTTATGAGCAATCCATGTTCCCCATGCTATAAGAAGAGGGATAGATCTGACTTTATCATTTGGAGCCTCCTGCCACCATTGGTTCCAAGCCTGAAAGAAGTCATCACCGCGCCAACTAAAAGGAATATTAATCAATCTTAAAGTTTCTGCCCAGAGACTGGAATTAAAGGGACAAAGAAGGAAGAGGTGGAGAGCAGTTTATTCGGCTGAATTGCAGAGGGGACACTAGCTCGGACCTGATTTTCCCCTCTTTTGGAGGAATTCCCAGGTTGGCACTTTATTTTGGAGGATGCACCAAAAGAAGAGTCTGGTCTTGGCTGGGCATTTCAGCTTCCAGATTGGTTTATACCACCATCTCGGGGCTCCCCTCTCCACTTAAGACATCAACCATTTATAGCCTAATTTTGGAGAGTAAAGAACTGTCTGCGCATACACCCAACGCAATTCGTCACTTGAATCTGAAATCCGAAATGAAGAAAAGAGTAAGGCTGAAACATAACGGTTCCATTCTTCCAACCACCTGTCATCCAAATGCAGTTCCATACCTGTGAGCCAGCCTTGTTTCACAAGGGAGGTTGTTCTAGGGTCAGCTACCTGATTCAAAGTATAAAAGCCTCTTTCATTGAGAAAAACTACTAGAGCCGGAGAGAGGGAGAAACTGTCAGAAAAACTGATGCAGGAGCATTAGGCAAAGATAAAAATACTTTGTATTTTAAACTTAGGGGTTTTTAATTTTTTAGAGGGGCTAGGTTTTTATGAATGATTTGAGTGGGTTTATGTATTTTTAATTAAATATTGTAAATAATTGAGAATATGGGAGGATTGATTAGTTGAGTTTGTAAAGGGATGAGAGATTTTTCTAAATATTAATTTAGAAATTAGTTTCATTAATTATGGGTGAGAGAGGATCCTTAGGGATTCAAGAGTGATTTTAGGATTTGTTGAGATATTTGGGGGTTTGTTGAGTGATTAAAGGGATGAGAACCAAAATTGGTTCTATTAAATTTGTATAAATTATTAAGCCTCAAAGGCATTGAAAGATCAGAGAGTGACAGTGTGAGTAGAGAGCAGGGGTTTCTACTTGGGAAGCCTTCAGGCAATTTTAAAGGGCCAACGATTGGAAATCAGGCCAAGGAAGAATATTTTATGTAAGTATTGTGTGTATTAATACAGAATTTGATTTCTGAAGTTTATGCCCTTATTGGATTTTTGTTCAATATATGAAGGGATGATTTGATTCCTTTTTCTTTGAGTTTTTATATTGTGGAGGAATTAAATTTAATTCTCTCTGCATTTCAATGATAAGGATCAATGTGATATATAAGTTGTATACGGGGAAAAAGTGACTCGATGTGCTTGAATTTACATCGACTTTGTGTGAAACTTGCAATACATAATCGTTGATTGTAGAAGGTGTTGAATCTTGGCATGAATGGGTATTTTCCAATACATTTGAGTCCGCAGTTTGGTGTTAAACCCTGTGCATAAAGCTCTGTTCTGTCAAGCTTGTTTGTTATTAATAATGGCTTGTGTTACTCAGTTGAATCGATAGTGGGTCAATTGCATAGATCGCTATAGATTTAGTGCAGAAGACATAATCCTGAATAGAACTGAATTCTGTCTGGACGGAATTAATGGATGTTGATTCTTGGTAAATCAATATCGATTTTATATAAAAAATGAATCATGGCGAGTGGAGATTATACAAATGTCAAACCCAGTGTTATGAATTAAAAGGTTGTTTTTCATTATGAAGAATAGGTTGAAAAGACTAAGCAGCGTTGAATGGCATTCAGTCAATGTAATGACCAGTGTTAAACAATAACACGAATTGTCAGAAGTAGAAAAGGTAATGCGTGGTTCAAACTTGTGAACTGACATTTGAAATTGCAGAGAAGGGACGCTATTCAACTTATTCTGAGTTGAGCTGGCAAAGTTGGTGAAGTGTATCGCTGGAAAATAGTCTGGCAAGTCGTTGTAATTAGGGAACGCAGAAGAAATCGTATTGGATCCTTTGAGTTAAATCCAGATCTGTTCATGCAAGCGCTGGATCCCTGACATTGATTCCAAATATTAATGTAGAGGAAGGTACTAAGAAAGGGCGGAATTAACCAGCAACTGGAGCAGATCCAGAATTGCCAGATGGGTTCCATGGGTAATTGAAGTCGATTTTTATTATTAAAATTATTTTGGATCCAGATTGGAATGAGGATCAAAAGCTTGGCGATGGAAATTGAATGCTGAAGGAGCATTGGGTGCAAACGTTGAACTGGAGCGGCGTTGAGCATTGAACGCGTTCAGAAATTATGGTTTTCTCGAAATACTATATTTGCCAGATTGTTAAAATCTGAGCACAATTGGATGGACAGGTATGTAATGTTGAATTCAATTTCTAGTCAAAATATGAATTGCCATTGCTATGAGTTGGTAAGTTGAATAGTAGAGAGCACATCTATATTTAAGACAAATGTTCCATGAGTTTGTAAAGAGATCAGACTGGGTAGTGATGTATGGGTTTTGATCATAAGCACAACAACAAAAACATAAGCTTCACATGTGAGTTGAGTGGTTTAATATGTGGGGTTTAACTTCACATTTGGAATTTAAGACCTTGATGAAAAGATAAGGAACTTCAATTGAAGATCAGTTTGAAATAGCTTCCGCAAGTGACATTGTAAGTTGGGTGGTTAAAATTAAACAGAGATTAATAAAATATTTCAAATTATTATGATGAGTTTTCCCAGATGGGGAATTTTATTGGAATATAAATGTGAAAGTGAATTCTATGTGCACATTGAAAGTAATATTCTGGGTTTGCAGGGTTTTCTCTGCATCAAAAACCAACCCATGGATCACAACCTAGACGGACTTGAGTACCATCTCCAACATTCCAAGCTAATCCTTTTTCAATTGTTTGAACCGATGCCACAACAGCTTTCCAAACGACAAAAGCATTTTTTGAGGACTTGACTGGAGAGCGAATCTAATCCAGAATAGAAATTTGGTTGATATATTTTATTTTGATTACCGACACCCAAAGAGAGTCTGTTGAAATCAAATGCCAAGCAAGGGACTTTGCAAAGGACGACAGATTTTTAATCCCCTAACCTCCCCATTCCTTGGGTTTAGTGATTTTGTCCCAAGCAACCCATGGGGTGACATGTTCCAGTTTTGACCCTGCCCAAAGGAATTTACTGCACAGTTTATCGATTGAGGTCAATATGCCTTTTGGGACCTATGAAAGGCTAGCCCAATAAATCGGAATGGCCATCAACACTGACTTAATTAGGACTAGTCGGCCTGCCCTCGAGAGCCGCCTGAGACTCCAATGATTAAGCCTTTTTTCAACTTTAGCAAGCAGCCACTTCCAGTCACGGATTCTGTAGTTGTCAGGTTTGAGATAAAAGCCCAGATATTTAAAGTTGTCCTGCATGGATTTAACTTCAAAATTCAAAAGGCTTCTAACTCTTCCAATCTCTTCAGCAGAAAGACCAAAGGGAGTAAGGGTCGACTTTTGTTCATTAATTTGGAGGCCTGTTGCTTTAAGGAAGAGTTCCAACAGATTTTTTAATACATGAAAATCCTCCATACTCCCATTGAAAAACAACAAAATATCGTCCACGAAAAGGAGATGTGTAATCCAGAGATTTTGCACCACTTCAATGCCTTTGAGGTCGCCATGCCTTTTGGCTTTATGTATCATTAGAATTAACCCTTCCGCTGCCAGGAGAAACAAAAGAGGTGATAAAGGACAGCCCTGCCTGAGGCCACGTTCCGGGTTAAAATAGGAGGTTGCAGCACCATTAATCAATAAGGCAATAGTAGAAGAGGATACACAGCTCATGATCCATCTAACAAAATCAAATCTAAAGCCAAGGTGATTGAGTAAAAGTCGCAGATACAACCAAATGAATCTATCATAAGCTTTAGACAAATCAATTTTTATAATAGCCCCTTTCCTTCCACTTCGCTTCAGACTGTGAAGATATTATTGAGATACGCCTACGGCTTCATGGATTTGTTGACCATTCAGGAACCCAAACTATTCCGAGGAGATGTGACTGGAAAGGAAAGGCTTAATCCTAGAGGCTATGACTTTCGCAATAAGTTTATATACACAAGTGCAGAGAGAAATGGGCTGGAATTCAACAAAGGAGTTTGGCTGATCAGATTTGGGAATCAAGGTGAGGAAAGTGGAGTTGAAAGGGGGGAAAATGGATCCCGAGGCTCTGGATTCCTCTACTACAGCTACCAGCTCATCACCTAGAACATCAAAAAAGTGCTAGAAGAATTCAACAGTCCATCCATCCGGACTTGGACTTTTGTCCCTTTGCATTCCTTTGAGAATGTCCTCAAGTTATTGTTTCGTAACAGGAGCCATGATAGCCTCGTTGCCTTCTTCATCAATGAAACTAGGAAAAAACTGGGCAACTCTGATAACTTTTTCTATGGACGCTTCAGCCGGGGCTTTAAAAAGGTCTTTAAAGAAACGAATACCCAAGGAAGCCAGATCCTCAAAAGAAGAAGCTTTTTCACCATTGTCTTTAGGAATTTCCCAAATTGTGTTTGCAAGATTCTGACCTTTTGCATAGTTTTGAAAGAATTTAGTATTCTTATCTCCCGCTTGAAGCCAGATCGCTCTGCTTTTCAGGCACCAAATTTCTTCCCTGAGCTGAAGGATGCTTCTCCTGGAGGCCTCCAACTCCTTAATTCTTGTCCTTGATTCCACAGAGGTATATCCTCCCCCTTCAAGGTCTTCCAACAGTGCAAGTTCAGTATTGACCTTCTTAAGCTCCTCTTCTTCCTTTGCCTTTTTTTTAGCAGCCCATGTTTTGGAGGCTGCTTTCATTTTCTTCAGATTGTTCAAAAGAAAGGCACTCCTTGAAATTTCAGGGCTAAAGGTATCTTTCTCCCAAGTTGCTGAAAAGAGTTCATTATACGAGTCATCCTTGAGCCAGGAAGAATTAAATCTGAAGGGGATTCCTAGTTTTTTTCCATCACCTTTAATTTCCATAAGGATAGGAAAGTGGTCTAAAACACCACCTTCACCTACCCAATGCCGATAGTTCATAAGTTTATCCACCAAAACTTCGCTTAAATAAAAACGATCAATCTTCTTACCAACCTAGTCCTGCCCAATTCTTCTGTTTCTCCAAGTAGGTCGCAGCTTCAGGAGGGGAGTATCCACCAGATGGGACAGGGCCAGATGGTTCCTGAAGAATTCAGTTAAAGGGTCAGCTCTGGCTAAGGCGCCCCAAGACTCCGCTTCCCCCAAAGAAAAGTTCAAGTCTCCACCAATGATTAAGTTGGGATGAGCAAGCCAGGAGGAGCTGAAGACAAAGGTCCAGAAAATCTCTCTGTCCACACAAGGCCCATAGATATTTATGGAGAGAAAGGTAAGATTGAGCTCACTAGATAAAAGCTCCAAGGCCAAAACATTCACAGAACCCCAAGAAGAGACATATTTAAGCTTCTTAGGATTAAAACCAGTAACCACACCCCCTGATCTCCCTACTGCATCGAGGGTGAAAAAGGACCAGTCAGGCAGAAGCTTGGAAATAGAACAAATTACCTCATCCCCTTTCCCCAGAGTTTCCTGAAGCAAAACAATATCCGAATTCTGAGAACGCACAAGTTATTTAAAGGCTAGCTTTTTTGGCTGGCTAGCTAAGCCTCACAATTGAAAGAAAGGAAAATCACGGCACATCTTCTGGAGGTGGTCGCTCTGCTCTAAGCACCCCAGTAAGAGACATCTGTTTACCATCAGCAATATCCACAACAGCTTTTGATTGAGCTTTGGAAAGGTTGGATTTTCTGCCTCTCATTTTCCTAGCCCCTATCACTACAGGATTCAGAGCGAGACCACCTACTGCCAGGCCAGACCCAACCCTGTTTGCCTGAGGTCTGATGTTATAAGGAAGAGGGTCAGAAGAAGAGATCTGAGAATAGGGGACCTGGGGAACACCAACAGCTAGAGAGGAAGGGAAACCAGAAGGGTCGGGAAAAAACAGGATAACACTATCATGGGACGACAAAGAAATGTTTAAAGCTGATAAATCATTTAAAATTTGTCTGGAGGGACCAGGCTCAGCAAATTCAGAAAAAGGAAAACAAGAAGTGGACTGAATCGAGAGAGGAACAGAGGAACACATACCCGCCTGAGACGCCCCAACTAGTTCAGAAACTTGTAGGGGAACCAGGGAGTTTGCCATATCCTCAAGAGGGAGGGAGGAAGGGCCTGCAGCTACCTCCTGGATCTGTTCCGTGATCACCACAGGGGGAGGAGGAGCCTCCTGCACCATAAGACTAGGCTCTGCAACCTTGGGAGACTCATCTAGATCTAAAAAAATGACCTTCTCCTTCCTGTACTGCTTTTTCTGTCTGCACCTACGACGGTGACCGAGCGGACACTCCTTTTCCAAATGACCTGTCTTATGACATCTGTTGCACTGAAAGGGAAGGTGCTCGTAGTCTAGAGTCTGCAAAAACTCCAAATCCCGGTAATAAAGCATCATCGCATCCACAAGACCTTCCCTAGGATTCAAACTCACCAGGATACAGGCCACACTCTTATACCTGGTTTGAATGTATGACTTGTCAGCTTCTAAAAAGGTTCCCAGAGTGTTTCATATTGAGACAAAAATAGAGTTTGTCCAGAACTGCAGAGGAAGTCCAGGGAGCTTGACCCATACCGGAGATTCCACCATTTTTTCCTTTTGAGCATCGAAAAGGGGGGTCCATCTTCTGAAAAGAATGGGTCTCTTCCCAAAAAACCAGTTCCTTTCGAGAACCAAATCCACTTGTTCTTTCCTTTCAAACATGATACTGAACCAACCCCTTACAAGGATTGAAATATCTACAGGCATACCTGGTGAGTCTTTCCACATTGATTGAGCCCAATCAGTGATGTAATCTGCCGAGTATTTCCGGCCCCTTACTCTTCCAACAATCATAATCTCAGATAGTTCCATAACTTTCTCAATGCCAATGTCCACACCCAACAGACATTTTGGTTGGGCTTCTTTCGTTTTAATGGATTTGGATTTCTTCCGCTTCTCTCCCACAGCTTTCTTGAAACCCTCCTCTTCTACCACCGGGTTGATTTTAGGAACATCAGCCTTTATAGACTTGAGCAAGATCTGCCTGAGGTCCTCAAGGGATCTGGGAGGTACAAATTCCTTACTTAAGCCCAGTTGGGCACAGGCCCTGGATGCAACTTCGAACCGGGGGGCATGCTCCTGATTTTCAGAGGCTGATGATTTTGGAGGGAGATCGACCGCCTCATTCGAGGAAACCCTTTACTAATCACAGGGGGATATAACCCCATCCCTCACAGGAAAGGGCAACCTTCCTTCATTCTGTATTGCTGGCGCTAGATCCTCAGCCACCCCTGGAGGGGCAACCTTCGAAAGAACATTCTCCACCCCAGGAAAACACAACCCCACCGAAACCTCCTGAGGAGGTCTACCCAAAATATCAATACCAACAGGGTTGTCGACCCCAGGCAGATGAGGGCCCAGAAAAAACTGAAAACCACTACAACCCACAATGTCTTCTAAACCTCCAGTAGAAACAAAGGGAGCATAGTTACCTTGAGGCACCGAGAAAGGCAAAGACCTATCTGGGGTGATCACCACTTTGAAGAGTTCTTCGAAAGTTTGAGGACATCCACTGCGTGGATACTGTGGACCATGGAGACAATGCCGACTCCAGTAACCGACAAGGGTTTCACCTACCAAACCAACCCCTTGCGAAAAACCTCCCAAAGCCGCCTCAACAACGAGGTCATGAGAAATCGGGTTGGGAAAAAAGTGCTCAAGGTTTTTCTTCGAGATTTTGAGTCCCCAGCAGGTAAGAAGGTCTTCAGGAGAGGGTTCTAGATCCACCGAGACACTATCGAAACCCATTGTAACCGCCGACTAACCCTCTTAAGGAAACACTAGAAAGGCGCAAAACCCTCTTAGCCACAGAAATCCTAACTCCTAAACTCCATTGAGGGTAACAAAAAATGCATAAAGGGAACAGATCCATACTGATAGCTGTAGAATTAATCACCATACGTCTGGCAGCTGACCGCGAACCTGGAGTAAGAGACAAGGAAGAGCGCTGGAAAATTCTGCAGAACCCGTAATCGAACCCCTGTCACATCCATCCTCTCGTCGAACTTCAGAATATGTCAACAGTAACTTGATTTTTACTGCTGGAAATGTTCTTTTTACAGTAGTAAAAGAGTAAATAAGGAGTGTCAAAGTGTATCAGGATGAAAGTATAGCGTGAAAGTGTATCCGGAGGAAGAGTTTCAGTCAAAACAACTCCAATAAAGATATTTTCCAATTTTTCGGCAAGCAAGACAGCTAGCCAGTAAAGGATCCTTAATTAGTTTAAGTTGTTCTATATTTTTTGGATAAGAGGACAGCTTGCTAAACTATTAATCAGCTGTCCCTATTTATATGTAAAGATATTTTATTTTTCCTAGAGTTATTCCTAGATCTCTCCAGGATATTTTGTAAACAATATTATGTATAAATACTTCACTCTTTGAAGTATTTGGTGTGGAATAAAATTGCTAAGATTACTATAGATTTTTGTTGATACATTGGAGGCCTACATGTGTTGATTTCGAAAATAGCAGACTGGACAAAGCTAATTGGACATCATAATTCAGGATTCTCATGATAAGTTAAAGAGTAAAGTGCATCTATCTTTTCATTGTTTATTTTCTGAAGTTCCATTCATTTCATTATGTGTTTGTTCTTTCTTAATGAGTAACTAGGAATATTACTTCAGAACTAGCTTATGGCTCCTTGTCTTAACTAAGTTACCATTTAAACATTTTCAACTGATTTCCGGTGTTAGGAATTCTTAACTGCTTCTACTCCTGTTTGACTTCTGCCTCCTTCCTCTATTATCCGGATTAAAGGATCCTTCATTGCCCTTTGTCCCGACTTCACCATTTCATCAAAAAACCTTTTACCCAAAGATCTGAGGGTTATCTATCTTGCCCTGAATACATTTGCATCTTGTTGGCCTTGCCTTCTAGTATTTCTATCTAGACTTAGACTCCATTAGCCCAATGGTCAAGTAGATTCCTCCCTAGTTTACCTTTAAGTGATTTTTTCCGACCAAACCAATTCAAAACCAAAACCAATTGTTCTATCATAACTAGCCTAAAACATTAAACAAAAAGAAAGTTAAATCATAAGGAGAGAGCCCTCTCTAAAATTTAGGAAGGCTAGATCCTAAATTTCCAAAGTAGGTTTGTGGTTACCCCTAGTTTTCTTAAACTAAAAACCAAAAGCCCATAATCTTGAGAAATTACTAGGGTGATAATAGGGGTGTTTAGTGCTAGTATCAAAGGAAGTGGAGAAGTTCGATCAAGAGTGGTGCAAGCTGGTAGAAGCTGGCTTCCCATCATGCTAGGATCCACAGTTAGGCACACTATCTACCCTAACGGCCTATGATCAAAAAATGATAGAAATCATGTGCAAGGCGGACATATCGCTAGAGAAAAAATCTCGGCTAAAGGCAGAGACCATAATAGCTACACTGCGCAAGGAATTTTTCCTTCTCTGCCAGGTTAAGAAATTATTTGTTGTCCGCGTGGATTATATGGAGCTGAATCAGATGCAGTCTATGTTTTAGACCTACAAAACGACACCAACAACAGGGGAAACGCTATGGAAAAAATGCTACGAGTATGCAAACCCTCTAGTCTCCTCTACCTCGTAGAAGCTACTACCTCCTTCGCCTCGTCAGCATGTATCCGCTTCATCTTCAGTCCGCTCACACAGTCCAGAAGGCTCGGGCACTCCTCGGCCTACCAAATGATGGATATCATGATCTGGCCCATGTGAACAGTTTTTAAATTTTGGTTTTTCACTTTCTATGTAATGTAAAAATGGGTGAAATCTCGATTTCACCCTATGCACTCTCTGTATTTAATATGTTCTGTTATGTTCTTGTCATAGTCTATGTTGGACCATACTGTTCCGGATGAGATGTCGTTATGCCTCATCATTTTTTTATTAGGATTGGAAACTGAAATATCAGCAGGGAATATTTTTTTTTGAAGAAATATCTGGTCTCGTTTTCCATGTAAACAGCTATAAAAGACCAAACCGCAGACTGAGTAAAGGTTCTGAATTTTCTGGCAGTGGAAGTGTGTATTCTGCATAACACATTTTGTAGTTTTGAGGTTTGCTCTCAATGTATATCTGAAGAGCCATTTTGAAGAATAATATAATGTATGTTTGTTGCGAGAATGGATTCCTACTGAAATGGATGAACAATATGTATGTCTTTGATGTGTTTGTTCAGTTTAATGTTCATTTCACTCATATTTTCCTTCCTGTTATAATTGCTTTCGGAATGCGGGTGGTCTATAATCTATGTATGAATTTATATTTCAATGGTACTTGTATCATGACTTACAGTAACACCTTAATCAAGCTCAGGGCATGATTTCCGTTCTAAGTTCTTTATCTTTATCGTTTTCCTCTTAAGTATTTTCGAGGGTGGATTATTATACCTTTTAAGCCCACCTCAATCTGGCTTACCATACTCATTCTTCATAGTCTTCATCCCGATTAACTTTAATAATTGTTCATTAGTTTCACATTTGGCCCTATTTGCAACAAGTCTTATTTCATGACTGCTTCAGGCCCATTCTGAGTAGGCCTTTCTCCTTACAATCAAAGTCCCCAACTACTACTCTATTCTCTTTGAGATCCAAGATCACCTATTAAATATTTCCATCCATTTAATATCAGGAGGTTCCCTTTATAAGCATGAAAGAAAACCTGAATAAACTCCTATCCTAAGATGTCCTAGGCACTAGTCTTTAGCAGCTCAAGGTTGTCTCTAGGAGTGACAACAAGAGGATAGATAACTACTTGATGAAGTTTGGCTTCACTCGTAGTAATGTTGATCCAAACCTTTACTTCAAGGTTGATAGAGAAAAGCCTCTCATCCTAGTGATGTATGTGGATGACCTTTTCCTGACAGGTGCTGACCCTCTCATTCATCAGTGCAAGAGGGAGCTCGCTGCTGAGTTTGAGATGAAGGACCTAGGACTGATGCATTACTTCCTAGGCCTGGAGTTCTAGCAGAGACCTGGCGAGATTTTCCCTTCTCAAGGAAAATATATTGTGAAGTTTCTAGAAATATTTGGTATGGTGGACTATAAGTCCGTGTCAACACCGATGGAGTTCAACTTTAAGAAGTTGAGTGGCAGCGCTACTGGGCCTGTGCTAGAAAATCCTATTGAGTATCGTCAACTCATAGGGCCCTGATGTTCTTAGTGAACACCTGTTCAGACGTATGTTTTGTAGTGAACACTTTGATTCAACATATGGTTTATTCTCATCACATTCACTGGGTTGGTGCCAAGAATCTGTTGAGATATCTTCGAGGCATGATAAACCATGGGCTGAGATACACTGTCAGGAGCGTGACACTCCATCGCTATACTGATGCCGATTGTGCTGGCAGTGTGGTGGATCGTAAGAGCACATCGTGATGTTGCCTCACACTTGGTTATGCTTCGATGTCATGGATGAGTAGGAAGCATAAGTCAGTAGCTTTGAGCACCGTGGAGGCCGAATACATTGCAGCGAGTATGGCCTGTTGTTAAGCAGTTTGGTTGCGAAATCTCTTCAGTGAGCTATTCAGGCATGTGCTAGATACCACCATGATACTCTGTGATAACCAGAGTGGGATTCGGATGTGTGAGAATCCTGTGTTCCATGATCGATGCAAGCATATTGATATCAGGTACCACTTTATCCGAGATATGGTATAGTGAGGCACCGTAAGGCTCGATCATATAGGAATTGATGAGCAGGTCGTGGATATTCTCACAAAGCCCCTGGGGAAGGTCAAGTTGCTAACCTTCCGTGAGAATCTTGGAATCGTGGAACAACCCTATTCTGAGGGTCTTGTTGGACGATGAGCTTTAGGAGCTCTGGGGGGCCTTGGGGATAGCTCCTTGGAGTTATAAGCACACACGGGGCTAGGATTGCCAAACCTTGTGGTGCTTCTACCCCACCTTTATGATGTTGAGTTGGTTCACCTCTCATGATCTGTGCCCCATATGCATCCTACCCATTGAGTCCAGGACTCATGGGAAGTACCTCTCATTTGGCTAGTGGGGTGGGAAAATCTAGAGACTAGTAACAAAGACTGATGGACGCATCAGAGATTGCCGTACTATTTATCTAGGATGTCACGTGTCCAACCACTTGATCTGGGATCAAGTCTAGTGAGGTTTCGAACCTCTTACTGACTTCGGGTCAGATAAACCAACTTCGGGTTGGTATGAGAATCTTTGATTCTTATAGAGGTTTCAGACCTCTAGGCCGAATTTGTCAGCTGGGAATGATGTCTTTGTGACTAACCCACCTTTGTTCTGAAATAAAGAAGCCAGCAAAGCAAGTTACGGTGGGATGACGCACAATGTTTGGATTGCACAGGTGGATGGAGTTCTCCCTAGTTGAGAGGGAGTGTTAATTTTGGACAACTACGTCCAAACTCCATGCTATGATGCTCAGAGGAAGATGCCAATATTTTTATTGGATTCATCTTTTGGAGAGGTGCAAGATTGATCTAAATATCATCTTGATTTGATGAGTAGAACATTTATTTTGAATTTATTCAAAATATGTGCAGGTCGGCCTGAAATGAAACATAGGCTTGAAGCCCCAGCGGTTGTGTCACACACCCTCGTTAATGGATATAAATAGGTCAACTTTGGAGGTCATTTTCACCCATCTAATTGGTTCGATCATCTATTAGAGTCTCTTCTTCATCCACACATGGGAAAATTACAACAAGAAGATTTTTGTTCTGACCTAGGGTTTTTCAGCACAGATTTTACCAGCGTTGACTTTGGTCAATGCTTGGTCAAACTGACCTGAAAATTGGTCAAAATTCGGATTTCCCTAGTCTACATTTTTTGGCACTGAAATCGAGGTTGATATTGACTTTGACCAGGCTGCGTTCACTTCTTGCTGCTGTTGTTTTTCAGTTACCGTTCACTGGGACAAGGTTGACTTTGGTTGACTTTGGGTTGACTGGCATAGTTGTCTGAGAGGGTTGTGTGACACTTCTAGTTGGCTGACCGTATTGAGACTTTTTTAGTTGAAGCATTCTTTTGACCGCCGTAACACACCAACACACATATTTTTTTGGCTTGTCTTCTGTCGATCTACTGGTATGTTCTATATGCATTTTAATTTCTTGTTTATGTTATTGTTGACTGACATTGGGGATAAAAGTAAAGTTGGATCAAGCATAGAACATCTACAAAAATTTACAACGATCTATTCCTAACAGGTTCATCTAGGCTCATCAAGGATTGCAAGGAGAACCTAGTTGCAAAATTCGACATGAAGGATCTGGGACTAATGCATTATTTTCTGGGGTTGGAATTTTGGCAGTAAAAGGGTGAGAACTTCTTTGGTCAAGGGAGATATGCTAAAAAAATTCTGAAGATGTTTAGGATGCAGTATTGTAGACCCATGACTATTGCAAAGATCACCAACTGGAAGAATATTGATGCGTCTAAAGATGATGAGGCTGATCCTACCTTGTACAAATAGCTCATAGGGTCCCTGATGTATCTGGTGAACACTAGGCCAAACACCTATTACACTGTCAACACCCTCAGTCAGTTCATGGTGGAACCAAGGAGGTCACATTGGGTAGTAGCCAAGCATGTTCTCAGATATATACGAGGAACAGTCGAGCATGGATTAACATACACCCAAGGCAATGACATCAGACTGAGTGGGTTCACTGACGTGGATTGGGCTAGAATTTTAGTAGATTGGAAAAGTGCCAGTGGGTACTGTTTCAATATTGGATTAGGGATGACTTTCCGGTACAGTAGGAAACAAAAGTTTGTAGCTCTGAGCTCAGTTGAGGTAGAATATATGGCAGCCAACATAACTTCATGTGAAGCCATATGGCTTAGGAAATTTCATGTGAATCTACTCAAGGAAAAAATGAAAGCGACCAACATTCTTTGTGATAATCATAGTTTCATCAAGCTCTCTGAGAATCTTGTGTTTCATGATCGGTCGAAGCACATTGACATCAGGTGTCTTTTTATCACAGACCGTGTCCAGCAGGGAGTTTTACAGTTGCAGTACACTTTGACAGGAGAACATGTGGTAGACATCCTTACTAAGGCTCTCGAAACAACAAAGTTTTTTTTATTTCAGATAGAAGACGAGGATGGTCAAGAATATGTTTCAGTAGCAGAAATGGACAAGTGCAAAATTTGAGAGGAAGCTTGAATACAGATGAGGCAGTGACAATGGCAACGTTATGGGCAGTAGTACATAAGGCAACAACGCAGCAAATGAGTGGCAACAGCCAAGCATTAGCAACGTAGAGGATGTTTCAAAAGTTAGAGCAGTATGCAACGGAAATATTGCTAGAACACTTTCCTTGCTAAGAGGGAGTGTTGATTTTTGTAGCATGAGGAAGTGATCTAAGTCTCATATTTGGTGAGGAGGCTTGGATGCCAGTATTCCAAAGAAACCAAAAACCGTTTGTGGAAATTCCACTCGGTTCATGTTTTATTAAAATAATTAATTATTTTAATGGAGACCTGTTGAAGCCTCAAAAATCGCTGCTTCGAACATTAGGGGATAACCACCCGGTCGGGACCTTAGGACAGCTCCTTTTCCGTTTGGTGTGGTGGCTCTGACTGGATTGATAGGACCAGTTTCCTAATAATTTAAATGGGTTGGTAATGGAATGATTTGGTGAAGGGAAAATGGGACTAGATGACTAAAATAAATTGTCTAATCTAATATAAAAACTGATAAAATAATTCTAAAACTAACCCGGGTATCAAATGTGAATATAACTTTCAATTGTTTCAAATAACCAATAACCATGAAAATGTATTATATCTTAATTGAAATATGCAGTAACAAATAAAGATAACTCTGTTTAAGAAATTAAACAGAGTTCTAATAACATATTGCATTCATCATTTATATATCATTTGCATATACTGTAAAAGATAAATATTTCTACACACTCAAAAATGATATGTATAAAGAAATATTGTGAAATAAGTACACATAAATGATATCAGTTTTAAAAGAAATATATCTTAACATAAGAAAACTAGCAGTGAATAGATAAAAATACCATATCCATCTTGATACTTTTTGATGCAATTCGATGTCCAAATCCAGCAACTTCAATGCAAAATAGACCCCAAGATACATAAATGCAATTCTTAAAGGCAATTTTGCATAGAACCACCAGATGTGATCCTTTATAAAAATAAGAGTCAATGGAGTACAGAAATGTAATCTCCAAGTCAAAATATTACAAATTCAGGAACCCTTTCTAAATAAATGAAAGGGGTTTAAATAGGTACTTAATAAAACAAAATAACTAAAACTATTCCTACAATCTATCTAATAAAAAATCTAGAAACAGAAATGCGATCTTGAAGTGAACTGATTCATTGATTATATGTTGTGTTTGATGTACCTAGATGGCAGATTTTTGAGCATTTCCTTCGCTTCTTCTGGATGACTAAGCTTTGAGTGTAACTGCCCTGTGTATGTGGCATCAAAGAATTCAGGAATAATGCAATCGATGGCATTTGAAAGAAATTTAATTGTTGTTTGCTGACTATGAGGCTTGATAAGGTAGGTCCACATCGTATCCCACGATATTCCTTGTAGTTGGCCAATTTGCTAATTTTATTGATTATTTCTTGTTTCCATCTGTAATCAGTTTATTTTACCCTAGGTAACTTGCCAGGGGTACAATCTGAAATCAAATTGATTGCATACAGGCTATTATTCACCAACTGTGTTACATTGTTCATCATACTTTTAGCTCTGGATGTAGCTCCTTCTGCTTTGATTAAATGCTGCGCCCATTCTGCAAAAATAATTTCCTTATGTCTTTCCACAATCCTGTGAAGGTTTGAATTTCTTCCCGACTCTGAGTCTTGCCATAAAAGAAATTCAGATTTTTTTTCATTAGCTTCATCAAATTCAAGTTTAAGACTGACTCCTTCATCTACTAAGGAAGATGTAATTTCACACAAGGATTCTGCTTCTGCAATCTTTAGACAAAATTCATTTAATTGCTGAGACAATAACTTGTTTGTCTCCAGGGCTTCATTTTTTAACTGATCCAAATTAGGATAGTTCTTAAACTTATCCAATCTGGATTGAAACATCTTCTCTTGCTCAATCTTTGAAGTCTTCTCATTTTGCAGAAGAGATTGTAATTTTTCTACCTCTTGGTTTAGCTGTTGTTGCTTTTCTAAGGTCTGTTGATCAATATTTTTCTTTTCAACAACAAGCTGCTCTTCTAGCTGTTTGGATTTGAGCTCTTCATCTTGCAATTACTGTTCTAACTGAATAATTTTCTGCTGGTTCTCTGTAACCTGTTCTTCTAACATAGCTATTTGCAAATATTTTTGTTTCATTAATTGTGAACTTCAGAGGCATTATATATAGTTGCAGCACTATAGGCACCTGCGTATTGAGATAATTTAGTGGGATCCTTAGATGGATTCACCTCAGCATTTTTATAAACAATATTCATAAACTCCACCTGTAATGTCGAAAGTGCATTCTGATCAGTTCTCCTCCTTTTCCTTTGTTTTCTCACAACAACCTTATGCTTAGGACTGTAAAATACATCCAGAGGATGGATTTCTTCTATTTTCAACATAATTTCACCTATGGGAATTTTAGGAATAACTTCTACATCCTGGTCTTCCAGAACATTAACTTGGGGATTATTCTGTTTTCCTATTTGTTGGGCAAATTGTTCATATTGGCTTAGCAAATTAGGAGAAACTATAAGTTCAGCAAATTCAACTACCTTTTTAGCAGCTTCCTCTCTTCCAAGTTGAGAATCTGGATTATTGTTTATATCTCCTTTTGGTGCCTGTTCAGTAGCTTTACTGCTTGTGCCTCCTTTCTCAGAATGCACATTGGTATCAGTACCAGTGCTTTCTTTTCTTGTCTGGGCTGAAGACTGTTGATCCGTATGTACATCAAGTTTAGAAACTATTTCTTTCTTCTCAGTATTAACTTTGCTGCTAATGTCTTATTTCTGTATAACAGGATTAGTTCCTGTTACTTCTTTCTGTGTCTGTATGATGACTTTGCTGGCAGATGTTTCTATTACTGTTTTGCCATATGTATCCTTTGTTTCCTTCTGTTGTGATTCATTCTCCTGCATAGGAACTCTTAATTGATCCAGAAGAACTTTGAGAAATCTCTGGCTTCTAAACAACATAAACTTATTCAATTCTTCAGCCTGGAATTTGGACTTGTCCAAATAAAAAACTTGGGACAAATTATCTACAGAAACAAATAAATCATCGAAAATATCTCGTTCATGTTCGAACCGAGTAATTGAAACAACAGTAGTAAAATCAAATGCCACCTTCCTTGGATTATATTGCCTCCCAGGGATTGTTGAAAGTTTAAGATTGGTTAGCTTACCAACTTCTTTTTCAACATGAACAAAATTACTGAGAGTATAATCTCCACATTTAAAAGGAAAATTAGGCCACATTAGCTTCTTGTTGTTCTTCAAAGTCCTGGACATGCCTTTTACTGTCAGCTGATATGAAATTTCCTGTGCTAACAGTTTATCTGGAACATACAAAGGAAGAATGTGTGGTTCTACAATACTTCCGAAAACTCTGATATATGTGAATCTTTCTTCTCCAAACCAATCCCTAATCGAGGATAAATCGACTTTAGCCTTCTCAGAAAACCTAGGAGGGAATCGACCAAAAATAGTTTGATAAATCGGGATAAGAAAACCATGACAAACTCTGTAAACATGGCTTTTGAAATGCCCCTTCCACAAGAACTTGAGATATATATGAATAGTAGCAGGATCTTTAGGGGTCCATTTCCATCCTAACATGGGGAATTCAGAATTGAAACAAAGGGCATCTAGGATATAAGCACAAAAGTAAAAAGGAGTAATATTTCCTGAGCTTTTGTCTTTCCTATACTCAAGAATCCTATTGGCTATCTTATCAGAAAGAATGAAAGCCCAGTCCATTATCTCGAAATTTATAGCAGAATGTATTAATGGCACCATTTGTATAGAAAACCTAGCTAAGTTATCATTCCCAAACAATCTGCACATCATTTTTGCTGCATAACAATATGGAGGCAAAAGAGACTCCATAGAGTACATACCTGATGCCTCGTGTTTGTGCTTTTCGGGAGCCCTTCTCCATTCTCTAATAGGCTCTGAATAATTTTCATTATTCGCAGCAAATTCTTTGATGAAGTCTTTGTTGTAGATTTTCTATGGGTCTGGAAGGTGATACATTGCTTTAATGTCCTCTGCTTTGAACGACCCGAATGTTGCTCCAGAAGCTGAAACAAAGGTTCTATTTTGGATAGCCACATTATCAATTACCCATCGAATAATATCATAATATGGAAAAATGTTTGCCTGAGCTGCAATTAGGTGCAGGAATGAGTTTTCTAATGCACTAAGAGGAGTCTCAGAATCAGAGTCTGAGTCATCTTCATCAGGAACTGTTGCCTTGGCCTCAAAAACTTTAGGGTTTTCCTTTTCAAGCAGGTTATATACATTTTCCCACGTCATCTTACCAAGTCCTTGGCATGAGGTGTCTATAACCAGCTTAAACTTCGCTCGATTCTCTTTAGGTACCATGGTGAACATAGGAGCTTTTGCAGCGACGACAACTTTTGATTTCCTGGATCTCTTCGACATTTCGGCATCATGTAACGTTTCCCTCGTTTTGCGAATGAAAGGATTAGACGTTCTTATATTGTTCTGCAACGAAGAAAATCTTTCAGCCGAGGTGAAAACGCAATAATGAGAACAGCTATACAAAAGGATTCATTTGTTTATTTCCATTTATTATCTCCGTGGTTAAAACTTAAATGTCCTCTAAGGAGTCACACTCACATATTTAAAACAAAATCATTTTCCATTATTCATTTGATTTCTTTATTCAATATCATACGTACAATCGGGAGTTGGTGTTTTTGAAATAAGTGTTAAAAATTACCTTTTGAATTCTTGCGATGCGATGAATAAATAGTATATGAGCATTAAGTAATAATCGCGTCGCGAATCTTCAAAGGTACCAAAAATAAGATAATATGATTTATGCCTATTTCCGATTGCGATGATCGCATCGGGGATTTTCAAATGGAGTGGATCGTTAATGAGTTTCTCCGATTTCTGATTGCGATGAGGTGGGGTCTGCCATGTCAGAGTCTTTTAATCAAACAAATATAACTTTTGTTTCTCCACAATGCAATTGCGATGAAGCGCATCGCATTGGGATTTTGCAATTGACCACATAGAATTTGTTTAAAGTTTTTGCGAAGAGCGATTGCGATGAACTGCGTCGCATCGGAATATTTCAAAGTAGATATGATCACTTTAAATTTTTCCGATTTGCAATTGCGATATGACTCATCGCATCAGAGTTTTATTATAATAAGTCAATGAAAGATCATTCTCCGAAATGCGATTGTGATGGACCGCATCGCATCAGAAGTATGTAGAAAAAATATGAAACTTAAAGATCTCTTCGATTTGCAATTGTGATTGAGTTCCATCGCATCGGAGTTTTACAAAGTGAATATAAGACTTAAAGATCTCTTTGATTTCCGATTGCGATTACTGTACACATCAAATATTGTTAAATATAAAAAATTTATGTAATATTTTGATATGATAAAAGCTTTATATCTCATCGGATCGGAAATTTTTTCAATGTTGTATTTGTTTATACACACTTGTTAATAAATATATGCAATATGTCCTCTTATCAATGAACTTCTTATTCCTAATTTAAAAATGATCGGATTGTTTCTAAATCTTTTATTTATATCTAGAAAGCAAGATAAAAAGGGGACCTATTTCTAAATGAAATTTATTCTAGAAATTTAGAAATGGGGAAGGTTGTTGTACAGTACAATAAGACCCTAAGTTTAAACTTAGGGAAATTAAATAATTAATGGATATCAATAGAACACAGTGTGAATCTTCTAGAGAACAAAGATCAAGTCAAAATTTAATCTGAGCCATTGATTAGACTTCTAATCTGGGTCGTTGATTTATCAATGAGAAGATTATAAGGGAAGGGTTGAGGGCCATTTGGAAAGAAATCCAAACGTACACTCAGTAACCCGAGGGAAGTCAATCTTTTAGAATTTAGAATTCGATTTCAGAGGGAGAGTTGCAGGGTGGAGGAAGCAGATGGCTTAAGCAACAGTCAGATCTTGAGGAAGAAGGTCACAAAAGCGCAAAGGGGAAGCACATAGGGAAATCGCAGTAGTGCCATAGTCTCATGCAATATCTTCACAGGGAATCACGTAGAGGTGACGTAGTGAAGGCTAGTGAGCCTCTCAGGTGTTAGAAATTATCTGGAGGTCAGGAGAAAATTATATCACATGTTTTCTTGGAAGTTTCTCAGTCATTCTGCTAGTCATTCCTTGTAAAGAAATTGTTGTTGAAGATTAATATATAAACCCTCATCTACTGCACCAGTTTTCCTACATTGGGTTTTTCCAGGGACAATTGTCCAAAAATAACTGTGTCGATGTGATTAATTCTTATGCTTGTATTGCACTATTCTTTTCTGTATATGTACTTGTGTGATAACTGCAATAGAATTTATTTTGAAATTTACTGAAGGGTTTATTGTAAATAACTTATTGTGAAAAATAAGTAGGAGAAACAAATCAATAACTGTAGTAGAATTTCAGATTTGAAATTTTCACAAGAGAGGCTTTTGAGTCAATCAAGCAAGCCAGTATAGATGCTCCCTGTTTAACTAATCCTAACTTTTTTGATAATTTTATTTTGTATACTTTTTCATTTGAAACATTTTATGTTGTTGTACTAACACAACTCAATGATAAACAAATTGAGGCACCTATCTCTTTCTTCAATTCAAACTTTCAAGGGGCAAAACTGAATTATTTAGAGGTGGAGAAACAAGTCTTTGTTGTTTTCAAATCCATAAATCATTTCAGGCCTTTTCTTCTTAAAAATCACACTAAAGTAATAGTTCCATTCTCAGGAGTGATACAGTTACTTGTCCAAAAATAATTAGGAGAAAATAGAGCAAATTGGGTCATAGCTCTGCAAGAATACGACATAGAGATTAAACCAGCTAAAATTCTCGGAGGACAAGGTTTTTTGCAGATTTCTTACTGGAGCTTCCAATATATTAGCAGATGAGGACTCAAGTAACATTTTCCACATATCTGAGGTAAACCTTACTGATACTGAGTCCCAATATGTTGATCTCATTTTCTATTTAAATAATGGATATGCTTCCCCTGAACTCAATTACAAAAGGAAAAGGGATTTAAGATTGAAACCAAATCAATATGAAATCATTGATGATGTGTTATTCAGAAAAATAAATAAATATATGATTATGTTTTGTTGATATTCTTAGAAAAATCTGAAGAAAAAAGGTTTTGGAAGAGTTGCACGACAGACCAGTTGGTGGACACTTTGGAGGAGATACGACTGCTCATAAAATATTGCATGTTGGGTATCACTGGCCAAATTTGTTTAAAGATACCCATGCATATGTAGGAAAGTGTAAAATTTGTGAGATGACTGTAGGAATATAGAGAAAACCAGCCTTGTCTCTTCAACCAGTCAACATTGAGCAACCTTCTAAACAATGGGGATTGGATATAATAGGTGGGATTGTTCCTCACTCTTCCAAGCAACATAAGTTTATCCTTACTGCTACAGATTACTTCACCAAGTGGGTGGAATAAATTCCACTAAAGGCAGTCAATTATGACACTATTATTGAATTCATTGATCAGTTCATTATCACCAGATTTGGCTTACCCAATGCACTTATGTTTGACAATGCATCTTACTTTTCAGGAAATAACATGAATGAATTTGCTCTAAAGAGAGGGTTTAAACTTAAATAATCTTCTGATTACTATCCCCAAGGGAATGGTTTAGCAGAGTCAACTAATAAAAACGTTATCAGAATTATTAAACGAACTATTGACCAGATCCAAAATAATTGGCATAAAATTTTGAAATTTTCTGCATGGGTTGATTGAATAACAAAGAAGGCCTCCATAGGTACTTCTCCCTTTAATTTGGTATATGGGAAAGAGGATATCCTTCCTGCTAACCTAGCCCTTCCCTCATTAGCCCCATTCTAATTCATCGAAGAGAAACCTTCTTCTTCTCTGCAATTAAGAATTTCTCAAATACTTAAGTTAGAAGAAGAAAGGGGAAAATCCAAACAAATACATGCTCACCATAAACAAATAGTAAAATATTCTTTTGATGAAAATTTAGTCGATAAAAAATCTTTTCAAATTGGAGATTTAGTCCTCAAACGGGACAAGACACATAAGGAAAAAGGAAAGCATACTAAATTTTAAAAAATGTGGCTTGGATCATTTCAAATTGCTGAAAAAATAAGCCCATCAACTTTTATGTTGCAAGATCTACAAGGAAAGATAGATTCTCTTCCTGTTAATGGGCTTATTCTGAAAAAAATATTTTCTTAAAAGAACATTTTTTTGCTGTAAATATGTAGATATTTGCATTTACATACTCGTCTTTTAGAAAAAATAATGTTAAGTAACATACTTTTGGATTTTTATCAATATCTCTAATCATATTATGATTTTTTCACTTTGAAAGTGGGAATTTTTAATGAAATGATTACAAAATTGAAAATTGGATAATTATAATAAAACTTGGAAATATTTTCCATGGAAGTTGTAAGTTCTTTTAACCTCAAACCTTATAAAATCTTTGATCCTATTATCAGTCAAGAAAAGTTTTCTTTTAAAAAGTAAAGACTATTTTGTAGGTTTAACATCTCTAACTCTAAGTTGTCATCCAATACTCTTAAGGAGTCAATGATTCTCCCTATCCATTAATCATACATTTTTTAGAGTGCAATTCAAAAAATATAAGAAACTTAAAAGATAAGAGGTCTCATCATGAGTCTGCTTTCCATGGTCATGGGAAAATAATAGGCTGACATTACCATTAAGACAAGGAGTCTCATCACGAGCTAGCTTGTTCAACTAAATTACAACCTGTAAATGACAGTGTCACTATCTGGCTACCAAAATAGGCAAGTGGCTTTTAAGTATCTTTAGAATAAAAAAAATAGAAAAAAGGTAACCCTAGATGGGACACTGGATCATTGATGGTTAAAAGGTAACCCTATCGAGGCTATGGACGCCTACTGGCAACAGAGGCTCTACCTATGACATAATGAGTATATCAAAAGGCTAAGTTTCAAATCCCCCTACTTTATCTTTATAACTGATCAATAACTGATACAGATAGTTACGATTTTCATATGAGTTTTTTTATTCAGAGTAATTTTATTTATATAACACTTTAAATATAGTTTTTCTTTCCTAAATCGTTTTTACCCATTAAAGTTTTGTAAAATTTCATTATTATATATTAGAGATAACTGGTTCTTCTAGTGAATCGCCAATTGTTGTGCTATTCAACAACCCCCCCCCCCTCCCCCCCCCCCATTATTAATAATAGTTAGCTTATTAAATAATGGGGACCCTTTTAAATTTTACTCTAGGATAATAAAATAGTTTTATTATTCCTTAAAAGGACAAAAATTTGTTATAAGAAGTCAAACTTCAATCCTATTGGCCGAAGGAATTAAACAAAGCTTATTGAAGGCTTCATCGCATACCACATATCGCAGTTTCAAACAACAAGACCAAAGTGCCCTTTTCAAAGAGTTAAGATGCAATGCCGCCCAACTTATAAATAAAATTGCGTGAAGGAGTTTAATAAATGATAACAAAGGAAAAATATTTCCAATTAATATAAAGTCCACGGTGGGTCCCATCTATTGGCCACGTCACCTATTACTTCCCCACCATTGCAATATGCATTTCAGTGTATTGTTGGTAATGCTCGCTCCATTCCTCGATGCGATATATCGCAATCGCAATACCGTAACGCTTCATTGCATTCTCCTATTCCATAATCTTTGCAATTGCGATACTATTATTGCATCACAAAACTTCAAACACACTTGGCCCTCCAATTCCCCGATACGTTAACATTCTGATAAGTTCTTACCTTTCTTATTGGTTTCTAACTAGGATGAGAATTAATCCCATATCAGTAATAGGAAAATATCGCATGTTTTAAGTAGTGGTTTTAAATAAATCTGCGATGTGAAATCTCCAATGAGGCATTGAGCTATCGGGTAAACCACGTGAACCCATGTTTTCATTTATGACTGAGGCATAACTATATTTATGTTCTTCTAAGACTTCTTACAGTGATATCGCCAATTACTTCCTTCATCGAATTGTTTCTCAACCTAAGGTTCTTCCCCACACAGACATGGTGAAGTGGATAATTGATAATTTGAACATTGTAGAAAGGACATTTCTAACTTCAAGGCAAACAATGATTGGATCTTTTAGAGTTGAAGACTTGCATAAAATGTATTATCTTCCAGACCCACAGAAGATATATGATAATAATTTCCTCTAGAAGTTTGCATATGAAGACAAGCTAGAGTCAGAGCCGATAAGGTAGTGGAGATGTGATCTGAATAAGCACAAGCAAGATGATAAGGGTATGTACTCCATATCTTCTCTTGCTGGTCCACATTGCTATACCGCTGGTATGATGTGTAGGTTGTTTAGGTATCTTAATAAAAATAAGTTTTCAGTTGAGTGGGTTCCCCTCATTGATGCTATATCAGATTCCTACATTATGGATTGGGCCACTATCCTCTCTAATAATATTTCCTCGGAAATCCTATTATAGAGAAAAAGCTGGAAAGTCACTAATAAGACAACGCCCCCTTATTATATGAGCGTATATTATGGACGCCATGTGCTTTACCTCTTATTTCCCAACCATGGTATGGAAATGGCCCATGGAAGACCCTATCCCTATCCATATCTAACACAAAATCCTATGGGAGTCTAATTTTCAATCCCATTTTTATAAAATATATCATGGAGTCATATTACCTCTACATCGAGATGTCTTTGGAGAAAAATCCCCAAGATTGTCTAATGAAGCCCGAGATGATTTAACATCCATAGGACAATGGTTTGGAGAGGAATTGTTTACTTATGTTAGGGTTTTTGGTAATCTATCCAGGCGTCATGTTCTCCCACTTTATGTCCATGATAAACTCTTGGCTAGAGAAATTTCCTAACAAACTGTAGGAAATGGACTAACCAAAGTCCTGAAAGAAGCCAAGAAATATTCCTGGCCATCATTCCCAATCGATTGTGGCATCTATGCTTTAGATAATTACAAGCATGTTGGGCTTGAAATTAACCAAATACTGTGTTTAGACTTTCCCAGCATGCCCGACAGACAATTTGACCCAAACAAAGTGGCTCAAAGTTTTACAACTCCGGTTAAAGTTAGACAATTCATACATGAGCCCAATGACTTTGACGATCTATTTTAGTCAGCCGAGACATACCAACAAGTAGAGAAGTTGGCAGAAAAAAATCTCTGTCTAGAACAACTTAATGAGTTTAAGTAATACATGAATAAAATATTGGAGAATCTCCCTCTTGACACATTGAGGGTTTCTCAACCAGTTTTACAAATAGAGCAGGATTTAGAACAATCTTCAAAGGACATTGATGTCACACAGGGAACAAAAGAGACCACATCTACAAAGTAACAAACTGGTGAAACATTTTTTAACAGTGATTTAGATAATGTCTGGGACAAATTTGATAGGAAAATTAAAGGATCGCAAGAGGAAAATACCCCTGAGCTAAAAGAAACAATCAACACTCCTGAGGGTAATAAGCAAAGCTTGCTTACTGTTGGGGCTTCTAACAAGGTTTTTTACACAAATGATGTTTAATTAATCCCGACATACGCTTCTTCAGAAATTTTTCTTAAGATTGAAGAAATACCTCCTCTTGACATATTTCACAGTCCCAAACATAGGGTTGTAATGAGTAGGCAAAGGAAGAGGAGGACACAGTCCCAAGCATAGGGTTGTAATGAGCATGCAAAGGAAAAGGAGGAGAGTTGAGCAATCCCAGGAAATATTTCCTAGAAATATACTTATGGATGTTGTATGGAAGGATCCACAAACCAATCATTCTCATAACTTAACAAGGCTATAACAGTTTGTAGGGGCTTATGCAACTGCTACCATTGACAAAGCATTAGATGTGCAAAAATTGATCAAGGATTAAGATGACAGTATCCAACAATTGGAACAAGAGTTATTGAAAGAAAAATAGAGCATCTATCATCAGTGGGAAGCACAATTATCACAACTGCCACACAACTTTGATGAGATGAAACTTCAACATGAAACTGATATCAAGATCAACGATGCTCAGCTTCAATAACTCCAAATCACAATTGAACAATTGAAGGAAAATCATAAGGTTGAAGATTTTAAGAAGGAAGCAGTGGAAATGAAGACCCTTTTAGCCCAACAACAGATGTTATTTTTTCAAAAATTGGCAGTCATCGATGAACTATGCAATAAAAGGGATTAACTGATGAATCAATCGTCCGATCTTAGGATAGATTTCGATGATGTTGATGAGAAGATTTCTGAATTTATCACATGGGAAGACAATGCAGAAGGCAGAGCAACGAACCTTCCAAGAACAGAGGATTCACACAAAGAAATTATCTTTACAGATTGGGATATAAAACTAAAACAAGAAGAAAGGGCCATCTTTAGAGCAAGGGATCTTGTAAATAATAATACTGAAACTGTCAGCGATAAGTTGTTTGGTCTCGATCTTATTCAAAATTCCTAGTCGGTTCCCTTCCCAATGAAAAAATATTAATGAAATCATGGCAGGAATGGTCTATGAGGAAGCGGGATAACATTAAGAAATTGTCAAAGTCAGATCTAGAAAAATATTGGCAATATCTGGTAAAGCCACATAGCCAATGGCTAATGTTGCGCTGCCTTGCCGACACAACCTCTCACATGCTCCCTGCGCTTTCAAATGCATTGTACACATGACAGATGCGCATAAGCCCAGCTCAGCCTCCTGAATTGAAGTCGATGATGGATATCTACGAGCTCAAGCAACAAATGGGAAAGCATCCAATGCTCCATTCTTGAGCTTATTATTCAAACAAATTATATTTTTGTTTTGTTATCTCTTATTTTAAGGAGGGTTGTTCAAACCTCTTCAAAACTTTATGTATTTTCTATTTTTAAATTTCTAGTCTTAACTATATAAACCCTTTCATGTCTTGAAGAAAAGGGGTCTAAATTTTTGTAAGGAAGGCTTTGAAAAGTTGCACTATTGTGCTTTTTAAATCATCTTAATAGAAAGGTTGGACCAAGGCTATTTCTTTCATGAGCATAATTATGATATATCGGGTACTTCTATATTTATGTGATTTTTGTGTTTGCCTGTGATTGATAGTCATACTTTTCTTTAAATTGTTCTGTTATATATATTCTCTAAATACAATTGAGCATTGATTCACTGCTGAACATGCAAGACTGCCATCTTCAAATATATGTACAAGACAACCAGTTCTTTGATGCAAGATGCATTTAACCATTAATTTGATTAACTATTTAATCAAATTAATTATCTTTACCTGTTTTTATTTCTTTAAGTGTTTGACAATCTATATTATCTTTCACTTAAGAAATTCACTGAAATTTCATACAAAGAAGAAATGAATTCTCGGGATATAGATAAATAGACATATAGTTAATTAGTTAACTGTCATTTCCAATTATGACACTCATCTCACAATTTTTATACCTCACACCCACTCAATTATATTTCAAAGGGAAACTGGTCCCATCATCCCCAGTCAGAGCCACTATTCCAAACGGAAAATGAATATTTTTCAAGTTTTGGACTGGGTGGTTATCCCCGATGTTAACGCAGTGATTTTCGAGGCATCAAATTTTTTGGCGATTGAAGGAGGGATTGAAGACTATGAATGGAATCAAGGTATAATCCCAAATCTAAAGGCCATCAAAAGAGTCAACCCATCTCCAAATCACCTTCAACTTCAAGGTCACACTCAAAGTATCCTACCTCTAGATCTGAAGTTTTCCATTCACCTCTAAACTATCCCGGTACATTTCCAGAGGTAATCACTCAAGATTAGACTCTAGAGTCACCTGAAGTCCAGACTTTGATTAAGAAATTAGAAGAAATTTCTATTTCAAAATTAAATCACGTTCAATATGAAACCTTAGAAGGAAGTGTAACCTCCTCTTTACATGTTTCTGGTGTACTAACTAGGTCTCAAAGCAAACAATGTGGAATTACTCATTTTGACTTTCCACTCCATTCTCACTAAAGGAAAAATATTGCATCAGAAGCTCAAACATCCACCAGCGAGATTAATTCATCATCTCCACCACAAACTCCTTCATTCATTTCTCCCGCATTTCCTTCCTCCCAACCAATCACTTCATCTATTCATATTTCTCAAACTCAGACAACTAGTGTTGTCACAAGTAGTACTATTTCTGGGGTTATTTCTTCTACCACTACATCTTCCTCTAGAACTCCTAACACATCTTCTATTCCCACAACTCCTATAATGGCAGCTAGACCATGGAAAAATCCAAGAGTTGTTCAAATGGCAAGTCCTCTTCATGATTTAACTAAGCACCCCAAAATATGGCTACCTAAGTATAATCCTTATGATGGAATTGCTGCCGAAGAACACCTCTGTAATTTCATGTTAGCCATGAAGCTTAATGGAGTGTCTGAAGAATATTGTGTAGTTAGGATGTTTCCTTATACCTTCGAAGGATCAGCACATTCATGGTACTTTTCGTTACCATTAGGTACTACTACTAGCTGGGATACATTTGAAGAGAAATTCTTAACTAAGTTTGGTGATGATCGCAAGACTTCCACTCTTATAAATGATCTTTCCAATATAAAAGAAAATTCAGGTGTAAAGATCAAAGACTTAATTCCAAATTCAAAAAATTGCTAAATAAAATCCAAACTTCATCAAAAATTGGTATTGATGTGCAAATCAAAAGGTACATATCCTCTCTTCCTTCCAATATCACAATTTTTGTAGGTAGAGCTAATAAAGCCACTTTGGTGGAAAATATGAAAGAATCCCTATCTGTTGAGAAAATAATACTTGCACTATAAAATAAGACTGCTTCGGAAGAAATAAAATCGAAGACGGTCACATTCAAGGATGAACCAAAGAAGAAAACTCCTAAAGATACTTTTGATCTTGAAGGATTACAAAATTCCTTAAAGCTATGTCAAATGAAATGGTAGAAATTAAAAAATAGTTCATTGAGTCTTCTAAGAAGCCTTTTAGGACTTTTAAGAAATATCAAACATCAAATCCTCAACCTCCAAGCATCATATCCAATGTTGAATCTGATTAGGATGAAGATGACGAGGAAACAAAATTATCAGCCGATGAATCCCAAGATGATGGATTAGTTGAAGTACATGGGTTATGGGATTTTATTCTTCCAAATTCTAATAATGAAGAAGATCATGAATCCTTCCTCGTTAGCACCCGAATTAAGGGGCCTACTGATACATCACAAACAATTCAAAAACAAAAAACCTCTACTTCTGTTGCTAAATACAAAGTTATTACCAAAAAATCCCCTTCCACATCTTCTCAATCAGTTCCATCTTCTTCAAAAGCTCCATCTACATCTAAGAATTTGGTGGTTTGTGACACTACTGAATACAATTTAGTGGAGGATATGGAGAAACTCAAAGAAAATATCTCCTTATATGAATTAAGTAAATTGAAACAACAACACAAGTTTTTACTTAAGGAATTGAATGCAGTTCCTATATCTCCTTTACCTACTGGTGTCACATCCAAAGCTTCTAAAGGAAAAAGAAAACCTCCTAATGATTCATTAGAAAATATTGATCCCACTAATGATATCTTGATTGGGGATAGATATAATTCACATACTCCCCCTTTCCTTTTGAAATTTCCAATAAAAATGTGCACAATTGCTTGGTAGATTCAGGGGCGTCCTCAAGTATAATGCCATATTCAGTTTGTCTAAAATTAAAGAGTTCACCCAAAAATTATTTTTTTCAAATTGTTTAACTCGATAGAACCAAAGTCAAGGTATTAGGAGAAATGAATTCCGTTCATATAAGACTCTCTTCCAACTCAAAAGTACATCAAATAATTGATATACTAGTTGATGATATTCCTGATGTTTACGGTTTAATTGTAAGTAGAGATTGGTCTAAAAACCTCCATGGTTACTTTTCTATAGACTGGTCTCATATGTGGATTCCTTACAATGTAAAGCCAAATTAAATTCGAATTGACCAAGAAAAGCATATTAAATATTCAGTAATTGATTTTGATGAAGAAAACAAAATAGTGGTATTTACAAATAATATCCTTGGGAACTACTTTTCTAAATCCTTTTTGGGTAGTTTTAATGCGCAAGAATCTCCTTTCTCGATCAATTCTGTCACTTCCCAAATAACAAAAAAATCACTTACATATTCTTCAAAATGTGTAAATATTTTAGAAAAACCATTAGTTAAATATTTATTTTGGACTTTGTATTTTGATGGCTCTAGATCTGTAGGAATTTACAGGGTAAGTTCCTTAGATCAAGAACCAAAGGTCACCGCTCAAAAATAGATCACAAATCAGTACACCAGTATAATCACGTGGTTAAAACCCTCGAAGAGGGAAACAGTCCACGACCTGAGCCAATGCGGCCACTTCAGGCAATTTATTAATATAAAAAGAAAAGTTACATATGTTTCTCTCATAAATGGTTACTGGACAAATGACCCTCCATGCTCTTTAAATAGATATCATGGACCAATCGGGTGTTAAGCCACGGATCAAGTGTCGTTAATACCGAGGAGAGAGATAACCATCGGATCACTACAAATCGTGACCGTCAGATTATAAGTTACAAATGTACATGGTAAAGAAACACACTTTACCTAAATCTAAATTAGACTAAGTTATTCTTAACTATTTTTTATGTGTCGGAATATCCTAACATCCCCCCTTAAGAACAACTTGGGATAGGATTGAAGGATTTACAAAGGTGACACAAAAGGAGCCTATTTCCTATGTGTCGAAATATCCTAACATCCCCCCTTAAGAACAAATTGGGATATGATTGAAGGATTTACAAAAGTGAAATAATAGGAGAAGGAAGGAGGCAATAGAGTCTATCCCCCCTTAATGAAAAATTTCCTGAACTCCAAGCATGGATCAAAGTTTGGTAAAATTCGCTTCTGTGAGAGCCTTTGTAAAGATATCAGCTACTAGATCATTGGTTGGACAATACTGCACTTCAAGAACACGATCATGAATGAGCTTTTTGATGAATTTTATGTGGAGTTCAATGTTTTTCATACGTTGATGCTAAACTGGATCTTTACATAGCTGAATGGCACTCTGATTATCACACCAAAGTGTAGTTGGATGCTACTGATGGAGACCAAATTCAGACAGGATCTAACAAAGCCACATGGCTTCCTTACTGGCTTCAACTGCACCATGATACTATGCTTCTGCTGAAGAAAGATATATGGCACTTTGTTTCTTACAAGACCATGTAATAGGTCCTGAACCAAGAGTGAATACATATTCTGCAGTAGACTTTCGATCATCAGGGTCACCAGCACAATCAGAATCAGTGAAACCAATCAACAATGGAGATGCTCCTGCACTGTAATGAATCCTGAACTGAACTGTACTGGGAATATATTGAAGTATTCTCTTAGTTGCTTTCTAATCACTTTCATGAGGTTGGTGCATAAACCGAGTGACAAGACCAATGGCAAAGGAAAGGTCAGGAAGGGTATGGGTTCGATACATAAGTTTACCAGCGAGTTGGCGGTATACGATAGCATCAAATTCATGGGTAGTACAAGTGACTGAAAGCTTGAATACAGACTAAAAGGGAGAAGGGGTTGGCTTACAGTCTTCCATGTGAAAGTGGTGTAGAAGATCACATGCATACTTGTATTGAGAGAGGGTAATGCCTTCCTTGGATTGCAAGACTTGAAGACCAAGGGAATAATGCAAGTGTCCTAAGTTTGTCAATTCAAACTTCTTTTTGAGGCTAGAATTCACATGGTTTATATGGTTTGGATCACTACCAGTGAGGATAAGATCATCAACATAAAGAACAAGGATGGTGAAGGACTTACGCACTTTCTTGGTGTAGATAGTATTGTCAGAATGACACCTAGAGAACCAATTATCTAATAGAAATCTATCCTTTTTGGCATACCAAGCCCGAGGAGCTTGTTTGAGACCATAGAGAGACTTCCTAAGGCGACAAGCAAGGCTAGAGTTGTTTTGGATAAAGCCAGGGGGTTGTTCCATGTAGATTTCTTCATGTAAATCTCTTGTAAGAAGGCGGATTTAACATCCATCTGATGGACTTCCCATTTAAAGGAGGCATCAAGGGAAATAACAAGGCAGATAGAAGTTCATTTTGGAAACAAAGGAGAATGTTTCAATATAGTCAATGCCTTCAACTTGTGAAAATCATTTAGAGACAAGACGAGCTTTATGTCTATCCACTTTCCATTTGGTCCAATTTTTTTTTTGTAAACCCATCTGCATCTGACAAGTTTTCTTCCTTTTGGAAGAGGAACAAGATCCCAAGTATCATTCGCCAATGAGGAACGATATTCTTCATTCATAGCTTCATCCCAAGCTGGATGACAAGAGGCTTCTTCAAAGGTTTCTGGATCAGGATTTTTTGGTACTTGAGCCAATAAGGAAGAGGCTATTTCGAGATGAGAACATGTACATTATCGATCGACAAGGTCACCTGCAAGAGAACCTGCTACATCCCAAGTAGAGTAGACCCATCTTGGAAGCGGTGGAGTAAAAGGAACAATTTCAAGAGGTGGAGGAGGATTTTCATCCTCGCTATCATCATCTGAACTAGAAGGAATGCTATTAAAAATATAAGAGAGAGAGAGAGGTGGCACATATGTTGAATCAGGCTCACAGGCCAAAGGCGGCACACCCGCCGAACTAGGATCACAGGCCAATATATTTTCATCAAATTTTACATCTCTTCTAATGATTATATTTTTGGATTTTGGTTGACGAAGTCTATATCCTTTGACATCTTTAGAATATCCAAAAAAATGCATTTTTCACTCTTAGGTTCTAAGGCTTTATGTTTTGCATCTGGAATATGGGCCCAAGCATCACTTCCAAAAACAAGAAAGTGACTTACATTTGGTTTGATTGAGCTCCAAGCTTCTTCTGGAGTTATATTATTTAAAACCTTAGTAGGAGTGTCATTTACTATGTAATTTTCACAGTTAATGGCTTCTTCCCAAAAATTGAGACCAAGTCCTTTAGATTGAAGCATACAATTAGCCATTTCTTTTAAGGTGTGATTCTTCCATTCAACTACACCATTTTATTGTGGAGTATATGGAACATTATGTTGCAATTGAATGCCATGCTCAATGCAAAAGTTGACAAATTTGTTGTTAACATATTCTCCTCCATTGTTTGATCTTAACTTAAGAATTTGATGTCCAGATTGTTTCTCAACAAAGGTGACGTAGCCAAAATGCTACACTAACCACTATTTTCATATATAAATGCATTTCTATTTTTCCCAGGAAATTTCATTACTATATTTAATGAAATTCTATTCAAATCAAGTTTTTAAATCTACTTTAGTATGGTGACATCCACATTCCTAAAAATTTTCTACCTTTTCCCTTTATAAGGAAGCATTACTTCATAATAAAAATCAATGTTTTCAACCCATAAAAAATAATATCCATCTTACGGAAATTCATATCCATATATTTAACCTTGGTTAAATACTCATTTTTCAACCATAATATATTCGGTCCCATGCTTAACATTTCATTACTTTTTAGAAATTCGACTTTGGTTAAAAACCTAAAGAACCAACATAATATTATATCCGGATCCCACAACATTTACCAACTCACCTTTTTTATTTTAATCGATCTATCTGCTTCCTTCATCCAACGACAGTTGCAAACCCAAAATTAAATGCTTCTAATCCAATGAATATCACATTCCATCAAACACAATGTTTAAGGTTTTAAACCTATGCGAAATAGGTAGTATTGAGGCACCACGTGTTAGCCCACAACCACTATCGCGTTCACAAGGGAAATTACCACTTACCAGCTTGCACCCACGCAAAAACCATTTGTTGTTTTGCAAAAATAGATTCTTCGCTCCTCTGCACCATCGTTTCTGCTTTCATTTGATTCGAGTTTCTGAACGGAACTATGGTTCCACCCTGAATAACTTCACAACAACTACGCCATACATCTTCACTGTTTTAACAATGCCAACCTTTATGCAGGGTTATATCAATACATAGTTCTAGAATTCAGGAAATTCTACCAGTTACGAAAATGACTAAGTACATTTCCAAATTGAGTAAATTACTTACCGGTCTTCAAACCCACTCCGACATTCAGTCAACGCATGGTTTAATCTCTATTATTCATCTTCTATGGTTCTTATCCATCGTTTATAAATAAAATAAAACCCCAAATGTGACTTAAACCTCTGGATCTCACTTCACTGTGTATACACAATTGAATGTGTAATATCTCCTTGAAATGCTTTATACGATGTCAGCCCCAATTGCGAAATGCATCTAGGTAGATTTTATACCTCAATTTAGAAGTCCAAGTAATTTTTTTAATGGCATCGATCCATTATGTGATCGATGCTAATTTTCTAAACATTTACAAATCACATAGAATCAGTAAATGGATATTCGATCTCTTAAAAAAACACACAATCTCTTAAAATTGTAGCTTGAATATAAAATGACGAAATTTTCCTTGATCCTGCCAATTTCACCTACACACAATATACACTCAAAACACAAACTCAAAAGTTGAGTTCTTTGTATTAAATCCAATATTTACATAGGAATTATTCCTTGGCTTGATCTTCTGTATCAGTGGCCTTTTCTCTAAATCCCTCACAGGCTTACAAAACAATTCCTATCTATCTAAATCCTGAATTTTTCTCTATATCTTCTTTTTATGCCTTTGAGGTTTACAATTTATACAAATGCTTCTGAAACCAATTCTGGTTTCAGATTCTCTATTTCCTCAACAAATTCCTAAGAATCCTCTGTAATCCTAAAATCTCTACTTAATCCCTAAGGACTCTCGTAAATCCCCATATTCATGAAACTAATTCTAATTTAGAAAATACAATTAATTCTCAAATCTCTCATGTTCAATTTTCGAGAAAATTTACAAAAATCCTCTCAATATTTAATTAATCCTATTTTAAAATATTAAAATCATTCAACTCCAAATAAATCATTTACATGAGAATCCACTTTTCTAGAAAATACAAGACCCCTATGTCTACTAAATTACAATAAAGTTGCTGAGCCGGATGCTCCTGCATCAGACTCCCAAAGTAGAAATTAATCATGATATCCTGATCATGTGCTTCCAAACTTTTCCCTCCTGGATCCCATATTCTATTTTGCTGATGTCCATAAGCTGCATTATTCTTCAGCTGCACTTTTCCAGGCTTCCATATTTTATTTTGCATCTTCCCGCTAGATATGCTTTCACAGTCTGTTCTGGTCTTTTCCTTGTTGTTGTTTCTTTGCTTTCTTGCTGCTATCTTCTTCTGAGACACCTTCATCATCAACCTTTTTATACTTTCAATCTCTATGTCCAGTTTATTTTCTGTCTAAAAATCACTCTGCCTTTTGTTGCTGCTTCCAATTTCTGCTACAAATATTATTGTAGATATTGCTCCAAATATTATTGCTTTGGACATTGTTGTAGATGTTGCTGCCTCCCAAACTTCCTGAATGTCCCTTAGGATATATCCCTCTGCAACATCCCTCTTCTACTTACCACCTGCAAATTTATTTTTAAAAACTAAATTACCTTCTGATTCTTTAAATACAACAACATAACCATTCACTGTTCCTTGTATACTAGTAAGCATAATCAAATTTGGCAAACTAGTATCTGCTCATGCCTCTTCCACAACTTCAGGCATTTTCACTTCAGTGTCTGCAATTCCTTTCTCTGACACAATTTTTTCCAACAAGCATTTCAGCCATTCTCCTTGTACTTGTTTGATCTCAAACACATCATCAATATGCTGCAATTCAATTTCAACATAATCTTCTTCTTCTTCCTTGAAAACCTTCAAAAATTGTCCTTCACCTCCTTGATTGATTCTGGAAATCAATTCAAATTCCTCAAACACTGTATCTTCATCCCTTATCATAATAGAATTTTGATTCTTCACCACTTTGGTAGTTCTAAAAGTCTACTTATAGTCTTCTCTTGGCCAATCGGATAAGCCAAATCCTCCTTGTCATCAATAATAACAAGTTCCTTCATATGAGACATGACTATCTCACCTTCCTTGGAATCTATGAGTTCCATCTTCTGCAACAGTTCATCTTCATTCAAGACAACTCCAAGAGATGGATTGTCTTCTACAACACCTGTAAGCACAGTCAAATTATCAATTTCAAAATTACAGGACCTAATGGTATCATTTGATGATCCGGTCACCAAATATTCTTTTTGCAGTTCTAAGTCTCTTTTAGGACTCATAAAATCTCCATTGTCTTTCTTCCTAGCCTCCAGGGTTATCTCCATTGAGCCAATCACCATGATAGAATGATGATCCTTCACTATGTTTTCAGCTAACATAGTTTCCCTTCCATTGGATTCTCTAACATTTTCCATTTGTTGTCCTTCTTAATCTGCATAATTAACACACGAATTATCAGTATTAAAAATACAAGGTTTCAATGCCTCTTCCTCCTCTGGAAACATCTCAATATGCTGCTTTGAGTTTTCATTTAACTCCTTTGTCAGCACATCAGTGTGCTAATTTAAATTCTCCATGAGACTTTCAGCTAGTCTCTCCTTCATATCATCTGTTTCAAGAATGTCTCTATGCTCTGGTTCACAATAATGAACTTCTTCAATTTGTTGAATCATTATTACATCCTTACTCTTTGTTTTTGTACTGTCATTCATGACAAATTCTGTCTTTCTCTTTCAGCAATTTATCCTGAGTATAGATCCTCTGCTTTTCCAGTTCTCTTCTTTGAAGATCTAACTTTATACATAACTAAACAATTTCAATTGGAGTAGAATTTGGAAAGTTCACACAAATTTCCATACATTCACTTGTTTTTGACCAATCATCAGGTGGCCCTTTTTCCTCTGGTTCAATATTCTACTGAATATTTCCATGAGACCCCTCTGTCTTCTTTTCTTTCTGAGATCTTGCTATCTCAACATTAATCTGAACAGATTTCAGATTCAGTTCCTTCAAAAACTCTAAGGCTTGTTCATCATCCCGTGATATACCTGCAATCATACTCAAATCATTGGTTTTAAAAACACAAGACCTTTCAGTCTCGTTTGCTTCTTCAAGCACCAAACTTTCACAATGTCCTTTCTGGTTTCTGGTAGATCCTATTTGTCGTGACTCAATTCCTTTGAGTCTTTCCTTTTCCAAAAAAGAAATATGTATATATTCAAGTTTTCTGAATTCGTTCATCAGCTTATCATTCCATTTCTTCATTTTCCATCCATGTCTTCGGCATTCATTCCCTGTCTCTTGCAGCCATCCTTGTAGTACCTCCAATTGTACTTTCATCACTGGAATATCTCTTTCTCTTTCCTTATCACTTATCTTATCTCTATGGCATTCTTTAGAACCTCTTCTCCGATCCTCCATGATCATTTTCCTCATGAGCTCATCAATGCTAAATTTGTGATCTGCACACAACCTTCAAACCAGATTAAAATTATCTTACTTTCAAGATCTCTGCAAGACCTTGTTATTCCATTTCTAGTACTTTGAATGTACTGTTCTCATGTATTTCTGCAATTTTCTATTACACACCAACTCTCTATATCTGATGCTTATCAGATTTAGAATCTGATCTCCTCTTATTTTTTTCATCACACATGCATAAAAAAAATACTTTAACCTTCAAAAGAGATTTTCAAGCTCTGATACAGCTTGATGAAGCCAAAATGCTACACTAACCACTATTTGCATATATAAATGCATTTCTATTTTGCCCAGGAAATTTCATTACTATATTTAATGAAATTCTATTCAAATCAAGTTTTAAAATCTTCTTTAGTATGGTGACATCCACATTTCTAAAACCTTTCTACCTTTTCTCTTTATAAGGAAGCATTACTTCATTATTAAAATCCACGTTTTCAACTCATAAAAAATAATATCCATCTTATGTAAATTCATATTCATATATTTAACCTTGGTTAAATACTCATTTTTCAACCATAATATATTCGGGCCCACGCTTAACATTTCATTACCTTTTAGAAATTCGATTTTGGTTAAAAACACAAAGCACCAACATAATATTATATCTGGGTCCCACAGCATTCACCGACTCACCTTTTTTGTTTAATCGATCTATCCACTTCCTTCATCCAACAGCAGTCGCAAACCCAAAATGAAATGCTTCTAATCCAACGAATATCACATTCCATCAAACAAGATGTTTAAGGTTTTAAACCTATGTGAAATAGGCAGTATTGAGGCACCATGTGTCAGCCCACAACCACTATCGCGTTCACACAGGAAATTACCACTTACCAGCTTGCACCCACGCAAAAACCATTTGTTGTTTTGCAAAAACAGATTCTTCGCTCCTCTGCACCATCGTTTCTGCGTTCATTTGATTCGAGTTTCTGAACGGAACTATGGTTCCACCCTAAAGAATTTCACAACAACTAAGCCATACATATTCACTGTTTTAACGATGCCAACCTTTATGCATGGTTCCATAAATACATAGTTCCAAAATTCAGGAAATTCTACGAGTTATGAAATTGACTAAGTACATTTCCAAATTGCGTAAATTACTTACCAGTCTTGAAACCCACTTCGAAATTCATTCAACGCATGGTTTAATCTCTATTATGCATCTTTTGTGGTTATTATCCATCATTTATAAATGCAATAAAACCCTAAATGTGACTTCAACCTCTGGATCTCACTTCACTGTGTATACACAATTGAATGTGTAATATCTCCTTGAAATGCTTTATACGATGTCAGCCCCAATTGCGAAATGCATCCAGGCAGATTTTATACCTCAATTTAGAAGTCCAAGTAATTCTTTTAATGGCATCGATCCATTCTGTGATCGATGCTAATTTTCTCAACATTTACAAATCACACAGAATCAATAAATGGATATTCGATCTCATAAAAAAACACACAATCTCTTAAAACTGTAGCTTGAATATAAAATGATGGAATTTTTCTTGATCCTATCAATTTCACCTGCACACAATACACACTCAAAAATTGAGTTCTTTGTATTAAATCCAATATTTACATAGGAATTCTTCCCATGGCCTGATCTTTTGTATCAATTGCCTTTTCTCTAAATTCTTCATAGGCTTACAAAACAATTCCTATCTATCTAAATCCTAAATTTTTCTCTATATCTTCTTTTTATGCCTTCGAGGCTTACAATTTATACAAATGCTTCTAAAACCAATTTTGGTTTCAGATTCTCTATTTCCTCAACAAATTCTTAAGAATCCTCTTTAATCCTAAAATCTCTACTTAATCCCTAAGGACTCTCGTAAATCCCCAAATTCATGAAACTAATTCTAATTTAGAAAATACAATTAATTCTCAAAGCTCTCATATTCTCTTTCGAGAACATTTTCGAAAATCCCCTCAATATTAATTAATCCTATTTTAAAATATTAAAATCATTCAACTCCAAATAAATCATTCACATGAGAATCCACTTTTCTAGAAAATACGAGACCCCTATTTCTACTAAATTACAATACAGTTGCTAAGACGGGTGCTTCTACTTCAAAAGGCCTTAAAGACCAAGAACATGTTAAAAATTTCACTCTTCAGTTTTAAGAATTATACCCAAGTGCGTCTGGAAAAATCATCAATGAAAGTTGAGAAGTACTTGCAGCTAGAGAAATAATCAATAGGAAGTGGACAACATAAATCACTATGCATAAGCTGCAAAGGGGCTGAAGCGTGCTAAGAGGCACATTTGTCAAAAATATCCTGATGATGTTTTTCGAGTACACATTCTGAGCAAACACCATCTCAGAAAGATAACATAGGAAGGCCCATCACCATATTTTCCTTACATAGAGTTTGAAGAGAGCGATAGTTTAAGTGACCAAATCGCTTATGCCAAAGTTTGCTCACATCATCATTATGAGCAACAAAAACAGAGGGAAGACAGGATGACCAAAAGTTATCAAACTTATACAACCTTGTGGAATCATCAGCAATGCCAGTAGCTAAAATATGTCGAGGATCTTTGAGGTCCTTGATTACAACATCATGAGGTGAGAATTCTACTATTTTCCCTTCACTTGAATGAGTTATCTGATAAATAGAGAGAAGGTTGGATGACAAGGTAGGAACACATTGTACATCATTAAACTGACCATTATTGAGATGAATGGTTCCAGATACTACAACACTAAGAGATCTATCATCACCAACATAAATATGTTTGGTGTTACAATCATTTAAAGAAGAAAACATGGCTTTATTTTTGGCCATATGATAAGAAGCTCTAGAATCAATGAGCCACTCATGAGAATGAGAAGAGGAAGATACAATTAATGCATAACCAGATCTTAATGCTTGACAACCACAAGAAGAAAGTGCTATTCCTGAAGATGAATATGAAGAGTGCTCCAAATTGATGTTGTGCTCCTTCATTGCTGCTTCTAAGGCTTCCATCTTCTTAAAACATTTGGACTCGATATGGCCATCACGATTGCAAAAGTTGCAATGTCTATCTGTCTTCTTCCCTTTGTTTTTATTTGCCTTATCATTTTGGTGAGTTTCTTTTTCAGTTTGTGGCTGAAATTTCTTAGGACCCTTGTTTGGTTTCAGACCATTCTTTTTAGGATATCGCTTCTTGGGATTTTTTTGATATGATTGATGTTGGGCTGCTAAGGCTTTCTTAGAAGCGTTTCTAGAAGTGATAAGACCAAGGTGTAAGAGTTTTTCTTGTTCTCTTATCAAAGAATCACAAAAGGCATCAAAAGATGGGTTCTTGTAGGTGGTTCCTGAAGAAATGATGGCTTCTCTAGTGGAATGAAGCCGGAAACAAATAAAGAGTATGCAGGGCCAAGCTTATGAAGAATGCAATAGATGAGGCTACCATCTTCCTTTTTGACCTTACAACCTTCTAAAAGAACTCTAAGGGTCTTGAATTTTGACAAAAAATCTTCAATAGAGGATAAATTATTGGGGTCCAAAGTAGGCAACTCATTTTCAAGCTGATGGGCCCTGATTTGATTTTGAATTCCAAAGACACTATTTAGCTTGTCTAGGGCTTCATGAGGTGTGTCAATGTCAAGGATATGAAATCGAAGATCTTGAGCAATGGACATTCCTATCAACCCTGGTGCTTGATCTTGTTTATTTTCCAATTTAGCGACTTTATCATCATCAAAAGGTTTAGTTTCTAGCCCTGTGGCTATTATATAAATCCCTTTACTTCTAAGTATATCTACCATGTGAGGTAGCCATTGGAAATAATTGGTGTTGTAAAGAATAATCAGGCATGCACTTTCCATTTAAAAAAAAAAACTGAAGCTGAGAAAAACTAAAACTAATTGCTCCAATGGAAAGATCTCAAAAAATTAGGTTGTTTAAAAAAAAGGGCTCCATAAATGGCTTCTGGATGAAGAAGTTATGCCTTTCGAAAAAACTGAGTTGTAAATGCCGAATAGTTATGGGAACAGTTTGAAATTTGGTGATGAAGTTCAACTTAAAAAAAAAAAAAATCCCGCCCCTTTCACAAAAAAATTTTACAAAAAGAATTTTGAGAAAGAGACTTGAACCCAATACCTCTATTCTCATAAAAAAACTCCTCACCAAATGCATAGTAAAAATATTTTGTAAATGTTTGAAAGGAGGAAGGGGTTTTTTTATTTTATTTTTATTTTTTACTCTTTGGTGTGCGTGCCTTTTCCTGCACAAAAAACACAAAAAACTGAGCAAAAAAAAAAAACGAAATGCAAGAATTACGACAGATTGTTAGATTTTCGGTTAGCCTTACCGACAACTACCTATTTTTCACTATTTATGATTTCCCGAGATCGCACAAAGATGCGGGGAAAGAGCATACGTAGCAAAAAAAATCTCTTTTCCTATTTTTGATTTGCCAAGATCGCACGCAGGCTAAGCAAAGAGCATACAGAGAGAAGAGGGTATAGATCCGAAAAATAAACAGACAGAACTGAAATAAGCAAAAATTTTAACAAATATAACTACAAAACATATACTTTATACCTCCAGATCTAAATTGTCATAACTTGGGCAGCGGGAAACCTCTTCGTATGAAATGAAAGGCGTTATTCACTGTAACAGACGCTCCAGACACAACAAAGCAGTTCTGCAAGCCCAAAAATCTTCATAAATAATAGATCTAAAAACAGCAGTCGCATGCAATCAAACTTGCTTCGGATTTTGATCAACAACGGATGCGGCCATCAAAATAGCTCTGATACCATGTAGGAATTTATAGGGTAAGTTCCTTCGATCAAGAACCAAAGGTCACTGCTCACAAATAGATCACAAATCAGTACGCCAGTATAATCACGTTGTTAAAACCCTTGAAGAGGGAAACAGTCCATGGCCTAAGCCAACGTGGCCACTTCAAGCAATTTATTAATATAAAAAAGAAAAGTTACATATGTTTCTCTCATAAATGGTTATTGAAAAAATGACCCTCCATTCTCTTTAAATATAGATCATGGACCAATCAGGTGTTAATCCACGAATCAAGTGTCGTTAATACCGAGGAGAGAGATAACCGTCAGATCACTACAAATCGTGACCATCGGATTATAAGTTACAAATGTACATGGTAAAGAAACACACTTTACCTAACTCTACACTATACTAAGTTATTCTTAACTATTTCCTATGTGTCGGAATATCCTAACAAAATCCAATTATGATGCAGTGCAGTATGCACATTAATAATTCCAAAAGGAGAAAAAACAATGCTAGCATGTAGATTAGAGTTTGAATGCAAAAATAACACTGTTGAGTATGAAGCACTGGTCCAAGGTTTGTATAAAGAAACAGGTCTTGGTGTCACCTTCAAGTGTTTGGTGACTCAGAAATTGTTGTTAAACAAGTAAGGAACACCGTTAATTGTGTCTCTGGTCATTTGAAGCATTATCAATCCCTCATTCAAACCCTCACTTCACATTTTCTGGAATTTAATATTTCTCCTATACCTAGGCTTCAAAATGCTAGCACTAACCTTCTGGCTAATGTAGCATCTAGACTCATTCCACTTGAGGATTATAGTCCATATAGGTTTTCCATCGAATTAATTTTTCACCCATATATTCCTGACAATGTCACCAATTGGCATGTGTTAAATGATGACAGAGACATTTTAACCTTTTTAATATTTGAAAGATCATACAATGATCAAATAATTGATAAGGATGAACATGAAAGACAGTTGAAACAAGCAACTGAAGAAAATTCTCTATCTAAATCTATGGTAAAACTTGAAGATATGTATGACTTAAAAGATAGATTTAAGAAGTTTACAAACTGCAAACTTCAGAGTTAAACCTTGAAGTTTGAATTGGTAAACCTTGGAACTAATCTCAAACCACAGAAAGAGAAATCTAGGGGTTGGTCTCTCACCATATGAGAGATTAGCTTTTATTCATTTATTGAAAAGATATAAGAGTGTTTTCCCTTGGATTTATGAAGATCTTAGAACGTATGATACCTCTATTATTCAACACACTATTTCGATGGTATTTGATGACAAACCTGTGCAACAAAAATTAAGAAAAAATCATCTCAATTTAGAAAATCAAATCAAGGGTGAGTTGAATAAACTCCTTAAGGACAAAATCATTTTTCCAGTTAGGCATTCTAAATTTGTTTTAAACTTAGTGCCTATCATGAAGAAGAGTGGTGACATACGCATTTGCATTGATTTTATGAATCTAAATAAAGCTTGTCAAAAGGGAAATTTTCCTCTGCCACCCATGGAACAAATATTACAATCAGTAGTTGGTTCTGAACTCATGTCTTTCCTTGAAACAAACCAAGAATTTCGACAGATTCTCAGGGATGCAGAGGAGTTTGTTAGAGCTCCTAGAAACGATAAGAGGCAGCGTAGACAACCTGACAGGTACCAAGCCTTGGTAGCTCGGGTTGGGGAACCCTATAGTTTTCAAGAGCCAGCTCAACATCAAGTATGGGTAGATGAAATGGTCGAAGAATACAGTTCCATCATGACTAATGATGTTTGGGAAGTTGTTCCTAGGCCTCAAGACAAATCAGTTGTGGGTTCAAAATGGATCTACAAGATCAAATATGTTGCAGATGGTAGCATGGGAAAATATAAATGCAGGTTCATGGCTAAGGGGTATGCTCAGAAGGAAGGGATAGACTATGAAGAAACCTTTGCCCCAATATCCAAATATACTTCTATTAGATCGATGATATCCCTGGCAGCAGAAATGGGGTGGGAGATTCACCAGATGGATGTCAAGATTGCATTCTTGAATGGGGTGATAGAAGAAGAAGTATATATCAAACAACTGGAGGGCTTTGAGACACATGAGTAGAGGACTCATGTATGTAGGCTTAAGAAAGCCTTGTATGGACTTACGAAAGCAGCTAGAGCTTGGTACAGTCGAATTGTTTGGTCCTGCAGGAATAACTTTCATCCTTTTGCTGATGGCTTTAGCTCCCCTTGATCTACAATAGCTCGTATACCATGTGAAAATTTCTGAATCCAAATTACAAAAACCCTACTACAGTATTATGATTTACTTCTCCTACTTGTTTGATTCTCCTACTTCTAACTCGTTAATTTAATTAAAGAGTTATTTTTTTGAAATATTCAATAAAACATCAAAGTAAACACTATTGCAACCTACACATACATACAGATCAAGTACTGAAGAATGAAGCCCACATGACAAATGACACAATATTTTTCGGACAAATGCCCCTAGAAAAACCCAATGCGGGAAAACCAATGCAACAACTCTTAGAGGGTTTTATTATTATGCATAATTCTGAATACATTCAAGGGCACCAGAGATGGTTTGCCCGAACACAGAAAATCACGGCAGATGTACCTCTATCTCTTGGAGATAGAAAATATGGCTGATTCAATTGAGGATGAAGAACCTCACAGGTGTCTACATAGTCATTGCGTCACCCTTAAATGTGGTTGCTTCACACCTTCTGGATTTGCTAAAAACGAGCCCTTTCTGGCCCACTGGAACCCCAACGCTTCCTTTCCCAGCACTGTGTCAGCACTATGGCCCTGCGTGAGCATCTACGCAGCTCTAGCTAGGCCTGCATCACCTTGGTTGAGCCTACGCTGCCTCTGCACAGCTTTGGCTTGGCCTGCATTTCCATGGCTAAGCCTACGCTGCCTCTGCGCTACTCTGGCTGGGCCTACGTCACCCTTGATAGGTCTCTGCACTACTCTGGTACAGATCTGGCTCCCTACCAATGTGTCCTCGGCCTCAGATCTGAAATACCATTGTCAGTCTGCCCCACTGCACTGCAAGCTCACTTGAAAATTCTTAGCAAACTGTGCCCCATAATTTCGACTTAGCTCAAGTTTCGCCACTTTGTGTGTCTTCTCCAATTGACCCCAAGCCTTCCTTTAATATTTTTCTCGTTGAACATTCAAAAACCATGATCTAATCTCTAATAAATGGCTAAGATTAGAAAAGACTTGATCCTTGTCACTTAGAATGTTCTCACCCACATGTTTAAATTAGATCCCTTTGATTATTTAATTTCCCTCAGTTAGACTTAGGCTCTCCTTTAAAACAATTAATATTTTTAATAAATTAGGTTCCGGGTGGAATTTCTCCAAATGATTTCTGGGCCTTGGAGATCTCATGTGTTCTAGCCCCTCCACAAAGTTTCGGAGCTAGATCACATCCGATGCTACCTAAAATCTCAACAATGGTGTACTATGTTCATCTTCCTCGTATAATAGGTGGATATTGATCAATCTCTGAACATCTCTAGGGATCCATCAAGTGCTGTCTATTGTTGTGGAGGACCATGGCTCTCTACATGCACGCTACATATGCCAATGCATCCCTCTGAAGAGTTAGGACCACGTTGTTACACGTTATTTTGTCACCATGACATTTGAATGTCAATATATGTTCATCATTACCTGTATTACGCTCCCTTAGAAGTAAAAAACCCCAATGTTCTTAGATCAAGTCTTCGAATTGGAGAAAATCTCATTAAAACCCTAAAAAGTCAAACTCCGCATTTTTCCTAGCCCTTGTCTGCGGATCCATAGATATTTTATCTATAGACTACGGCACATCCTGCAAGTTTTGCTTATAAAACTTGTGGACCCCCGTAAATAGTCAAATAAATAAAAAAGTAAGTTCTAGAAGCCCAACTGGTCGAATATTCTCCCAACTAGAAGCTTCTAGAAGCGCATTCAGTTCAAGCTTTATCCTATACTCATGAGATTTATCCCTTTACTCATGGATTTTATCCCTTGGTATATGGAGCTCAAATCCCTTCATGAGAGGAATCCATCCCCCTCTTCATGGAACTGAAACTACCTCCATTTCCTTATAAATTGAGCTCATGTTTCAATCTCAAGAGTATATGGTAGCTTGTAAATGGTAGAGACACACATGTAGTAATTGCTGAAGAAATTCTTAAAAGCGCATACTCTCTATACTAGCCATTTTGGTATGAGAATGATCACACACTCATATCCATAACTTCATGCTAGTTCAGAGAGAAGAAGGCTTGTCAATCTGAGGAGGAATGATTGTTAAGGACCCTGGAAGAACCTGTATAACATCAAGGCGAAAGGTTGTAAGGTTACTTCTTATTATACAAGTTAATACAAATATATTCCATTTTCTCATCGAATTGTTCATGTATCTATTTGAGTAATTCAATTCTTAGATTCCTTGATCACTAAGATAGATTATTGCTTTCTCAATTATTATATTTTGCAGTTTCTTTTAATCATTTTATCTATCTTTGATTGTAGGTTTCAAATGCTGAAGTGACATCATTTGGAGCGACTTGATAGAAGATTTCGACAAGCACTGGACTTCAGGAAGGGGCATGTCCTTGTACTTTCTTATTAATAATTCTGAATCATAAATGATTTAGAGAAAATGGTTTGAATTTGGTTGTTTGTTTCTAGATATCCTTAGGATACTAGGGAGATCGTTCTTGTCCGTAAGAAGGATTTATCCGCATAACAAAATGGCGACTCCACTGGGGAATCTAAACTTAGTTTTCCTTTTTGTTTTTTTTTTCAGTTTGAATTTTAAATATTTTTTCTGATTTTGATTAGTCTAAAACTGGATTGGGTAGATAACTTATCAGAATCCCTGAAAAGTAAATCTGTTTTTTTTTTGTTTTTTTTTTTAATGATTTATTATTATTATTATTATTATTATTTTCACAAAGGAAAAATTCGTAACTTTTCATTGATAGATAAGTTACATGTTACATTTTCTTGTAGTGTTCTAAAAAATAAGGTTTTCATAATTTATAAACTGCCATACAAGCCTCCAGATGATCCATGTCATAAAAATAATAAACAGAGTAGCTGATGCATAATAATATGCATGTAACATCACATGTAAGCTCGGTGCATAACTTACAGGAAACATAAACATAAAATAAATACAAATATGTAAATGCCGATAATAAGTCAATGGGAAGATAGAGTAACATAGAACAAAATATCTCCCCAACGAGGTTGTTCATCAAACAACCCTCTAATTCGGTGCCTCATCAATAAAAGGCCGATGGAAAAATCTATAAATCTTGTCACCAATCTGCTTAGAAATGTGCCATGTCCCCCATGTCAACTACGTGGCTTCTTTGGACAATTGATCAGCCACATAGTTCCGAGACCTGTAAATATGATCCACAGAGATGATGTCAAATAGATTCCTGAGATGATGAACCTCCCGCAGAAGAGCAGACAGTGTGTGCGAGTGACAAACAACATGTGCATTGAACCAATTGACCACAAGAAGAGAGTCTCCAAAAATCTGGATAGTGTTGCAGAGCTTTTCTCGAGCAAAGACCATAAGAAGTCTAAGGCATAGAAGTACTGCGTAATTGTTAGTGCCTGGTCCCAATCCCATGCGAAGTTGATAATGGTGGTTTTCATTTAAGTGAAGGATTGCGCCCCCCCACATCCCTGAGCAGTGGCCGCACCATCAAAGTAGGCCCAAGGTCTATTGTGATCAATCCGTTCAGGGACAGCTACCATGGGAGGGTTGTGGATTTTCTTATTATTATTATTATTATTATTATTATTATTTTGTGAGTTTTTCCTGGCCTCCGCAGTTTTTGTTTAAAGACAGTGCGGTAGCCTCCGCAGTTTTTAGTTCAGAATAGTGCGGTACTGCACTGTTCTCCATTAAAACATGCGGACTTGTGGAAATTTTTTGAAAAATTAAGGATTCTCTTTTCAGGAGCCAGATTACCAGATTCTCTGTGTTTGCCCCAGCTTGTCTTGATTTTCAAAGTCTTATGTGTGGATTTATTTCAACAATTTTTGTGTCTGAGTGGTTTTCAACTGATTTGCATTTTATGATTGAACGTTTGCCCTACTTTCTTATTGCTCAAATATCGGAAACCTTCGTATACCTTAGCTGACTGGTATTCTTTTGTTTTCTTACTGAGTCTTTGAACTTGTTGCGAACCTTGCTTTGATGAAAATTGAATTTTATTTTCATTTGCAAATTTAGAAGTGTCTTAAGCTTGGTAAGACCTGAATGTCACATTAAACCATTGTTGGATGTTTTGATTTTTGCTGAGATAAGCATAAATTCTTCTTGGTTCGATCACAACTAAGAAAAACATCCCCAAAACGTTCTAGATAGAATTCAACATTAGTGTTTTCTTTTGGTTTTGAATTTTATATTTTTAGGAGTTTTCGATAAGAGCTTCTTTTTGGAAATGGTTTGTTAAATTATTTATAGTTTTTTGATCTGATTGATGAAGGATTTCATTTTGAATGAGTAATTGATCATCGTATGAAATTGAGTTCTCAAAGAAACCGTCTTCTTTTCAAATATTCTTGTTTATAAGAGAAATAATTGGTGCTTTGAAGTTATCTAAATCTCTCAAATCTCTCAAATAAAAAAGAAAAGAGTTGCATTTTCATATAGATGCATTTAGCATATTTTTGAGTTGGGTCATTAAAACACCATTGAAGTTTCACTTCCATACCTTCTGTCTTAAGAAACAGCCAAATTAAAAAACAATGCTTTAATTAAAATCAATCTATATATTTTACATTTTCTAGGGCTCTTTTCCACCAATATAGCTTAGGCTAGTGTCTCGGAATAGGTTGTAATTAACATTCCAAGACAGTTAAAAGAAACAAGTAGCAATCTTGCGGTAGGAAAAGTCCAATTGTAGCATGTATGCTCTGGGAAGCTCTTTTTAAAAGAGTCAAGCACAATATCATGTCTAAACCAGTGAGGTAATCATACCAATATCATCGAGAAAGATAGCAGGTGTGCACGTATTAAAAACGGTAAACCTCGGATAGACCATTGTTGAGGAGCGTCGGGTCACTTGTCGGTAAACCTTGGATTATATCAAGGAGCCTTCAAGGGGATTGAGCTAGTTACTCTGCCATTGCGTGTATATCGGATCATAGACTATTCCCCCAGGTATATTTGTTCCTTTGAAGACCTTAGTGGCTATTAACTTTAGGATTCTTTCCCAAGGTGACGGTGGAGGGAAGGTCCCACTGTACCTGGAGTAGATGTCAACTAGACTCACTTGGACTGTCCAGAGGGTTCTCCTCACTTCGAGATGGTTTAAGTGGAGAAACTTGCACCAGACTATTTCATTAATAAGGTTGTCAGGGTAACTGTTCCAACCGCCATTTCTGTATTAAATTTCACGATGTTGGATTTCATCACCAACTAGTGTTTTTAGTGTGGGAATCTACTGTTTGTGTGTTGATTGCTCTCTTAGATTTTGTAGGCATGTGATCATTTCATTGTTTCCTTAGAGACTTTAGAACATTTTGTTGAATTTGTTTTGATTTTGTGTGTTAAAACTTTTAATCGTGGCTGAATTACCTAGAAAATCATGTAGAATGCAAGGGAAACCCCCTGAGTACACACCAAGCCAGTTAGAAAAACTTAAATCTGAGAAAGGAAAAACATCAGGGACTGGATCAACTGAACACGAAGAAACATCAATAATTATTCATCTTGAATACGAAGTAGATCAACCTCAAACAACAGAAGGTACTCCAAGAAGAGTTTCAATTTCTGAACTAGCTGAACTTGTTTCTACAACTAGTGAATTATCAGTTACTGATCTTGAAATTTCTGAACCAGAAACTGAACCTGCCATATCTGAATCTGCTTCCTAGTTCATTACTCCAACCCCTCATCATCCCAATTCACCCAGAGTGAAGTATCATATCACTGAAAATCTTCCTCTTGGTCTCATTAGTATTGAAGAAGTTACTGACACTGAAGAAGAAGTTGTTCTTTCTTCACATCATGACTCTTTAGGACTTAGGCCAAGTGAATCGATTTACTATAGAGTGAAAATGTGAAGTTGGGTTACACTTTTTGCCCTTTTTTGAGAAAAAAAACTTTCATTTTTTTTCAGTTCTTCAACTTTCTGCAAGCTAAAAAAAAATTTCTATTTAGAATTTCATTTTGCGATAAAAATAAAAGTTGTCAGAAATTTTGTTATTTTTCTATTACTTATTTTTTGGAATTTTTTTATACACATTTGTAATGTCAAATTAGCGTTTATTTGAGTGTGTTTTTTAAAAATCAAAGGATTCATAAGAAGTCATGTTAATATGCAATGTTGTATTCTTTGAAAATTTGTGTTTTTGAGAAACAAAATGTGTTACAACAATCTAGACAAAGTCTACTTCAGTTTCTTCATATTTACAAAGCTAATGGATGCATATCATAATTACTAGAATTTTTTGAACTGGTCCAATATGAAAAACTGCATATTTTGAATATGTTTCGCGACGCAAGAAATTTCTTAAATATAAGTTATAAACTAAAAATATAAAAGCTACCTATTAGAGACAACGGACCAATGTAATGTACGATAATTTTTTCAATTTTTTTTACAATGTATTTTGGAAGATACAGAATTTTGATTTCACTGAATCACAATGACCTTCAGAAATTGTTTGCATCCGTTTTATTACAAAATTAATTAAAATTAGTAAATATTTATGAAATTTCATGAAATTTATATTTCCTGAAAGTAGATTCAATTCTGAAAATGCTTGTCTTGGTTCCGACACTTAATTCATAATGTTTCATGGAGTTTAGTCAGTCCAAATTTGCAGAAATGTATTCAGGGCTTGGATCTGCGTAACTAGTGATGCGTTAATTCGGTCGAACTCTTAAACAAAGTTCGGTTGAAATGTTTTTTTGTGCCGACGACATGTTAAATCAAACAACAAATTAGTTCAGCTGAAATATTTATTAAAATTTCGGCCGAACTTTTACTTAACTTTCTATCGGCCGGAAAGTACCATCGAGCCCCTCCAAAAAACATTTCACGAATATAAATTTCCGCGAAACCATTCATTATTTTTGCATATTTTCACACTTTTGGTTTGATTTTACAAAAGTCTTGATCTAATTTTGCAAAGGATTGTTTTGGGTTTAAGGACTTTTCTTGGAAGTACATTCAAATGACTTTTCTTTGAGACACATTATTTTTGTACATTTGATCTGATTTTGCAAGGAATTTTTTTGGGTTTAAAGAATTTTCTTGGAGGTACATTCAAAAGACATTTCTTGGAGGTATGTGATACAGTTTTTTGGGCTTCTTTTTTTTCTAAGTATGGATTTGGGATTAATTTCGAAAGGACATTTTTTGGTTTTGGGTTAAAGTAAATCTTTTATAATGATTTTTTAAAATGAGTTTTTGTGAAACTTTTTAAATGAATTTTTTTTGTAGGACTTGGAAGGAAATATTTTGAACTTCGTTTCATTTTTATAAGACATTTTTTTCTTGAATTTTTTAAAGTAAGTGTTTTGGATTGGAGTATGTATTTTTTACAAAAAAATTAAAATGAGTTTTTTTTTTTTTTAAATTAAATATTTTGTGATGTTTTTTTAATTGAGTTTTTGTCTAAATTTTTGAAGGAAATTTTTTGAACTTCATACTCTATTATCATGGGAAATTGAAAAAATTGTACGAGAAAATATGATCGAAAAAGAGACCCTCAAGAACGTAGAGAAGAAACGAGACAATCTCGCAAAAGAAAGATGGAAGCACTCTCAAATATTGAAGGGGAAAATCAACCTCAACTAGAAGTTGAAACATGTATGTAAATGTAAATATTATGATTTTGATATATTTGAAATTTTCCTAGTGTAAAATGTGAAGCTTAATTTTTATTTGATGAAATAATTTGAAAAATATTTTGCAATGTAAACAGAGAGAGATATTCCTCAAAACATTGATGATGAGATACAAAATTTGAAAGAGAAAGTGAAAGAGATATTGAACCAATGATTGAAGATGCTGAAAATGATGAAAGAAATTCAAGTGAAGAAACTGAATCACAAGGTATATATATATATATATGTTGAACACATGCACGTATTATTGAAATTATACATATATTTATTAATTTAGTTATTTATTGAATATGTAAACTTATTATGTACTATTCATTCGAATATGTACAGATGAAATCAATGTCGATGAGGAGATGTTAGAAAATGTTGACACTCACACATATGGAGATAAAAAAGTTGAACATTATATACGATATTGTGTTAACCGCATTTTTGAGAATTATTTCATAAAGGAAAATGTGACAGTTCAAGCCCAAATGTTGAAAGGTCTCCTATCATTAAGGAAATTAAAAGAAGCTGCGACTTTATTGGGTATTCGAAAATCAACCAAAGATTAAAAAATGAAGGAAAATGTGATACAAAATATAAATAGTGCTATAAATTCAATGAAAAGATCTAGACAGAAATTTTTTTCAGTTGTATGTAGAGAAATACATATGGAAGTGGTTTCATCAAATACTAAAGAGAATCACTTGGTAAAATCTATGGCACGAGCATTAGGAACCTCGCGAAAAAATTTGCACAAACATCAGAAATTTCGGTTGCAAATAGATGTAAATGATGAAATTTCCTGTTGGAGAGCTATTTGTATGCAACCATGTAAAGATAGACTTGGAGAAAATGTTAAAAAAATAATATATGAATATTGGAAGAACAATTCGTGTGTTTCGCCAACTGCAAGGCATGTGATGCGAAGAAGAATAGCATGAAATCAGTACGAAGAACATGAAAAAAATTTCTTCGAAACCACTCAGATAGATTTTTTAAACAAGTTCAAAGAAGAGAATCGTGAAATTCATGTTTCAATCAGTGCTTTTGTTCAACAAAAACCATGGTATGTAAAACCTATCACCGTACGCGACACTTGTTGTTGCCGTTATCATGTGGAATTTGAATTATATTATGACACATTCCTTGATTTTGGTAGAACATTTTGGAAGGATTCACCTCCTCCTTCCACTATCCGTGATTTCATATCTCAAATTCTATTTGAAATAGAAAGCGATGAACTATTTTACGAAAAAAATGTGTTGGTGGTAAAAAAATGCGATGATTGTGGAAATTTGACTAAATTTCAAAACAAATATCGTACTGATATAAATGATCAATCACTGTCCAACATGAAAGTGAAATGGAAGAGATATGAATATATCCATACATCAATTCAAGATGCAAATAGTGTTAAAAGAATTGAATTATGAGAAGAAGACATTTTTGTGATAGAATTTTTGAGAAAGTTTGAGGCAGAAATTTACAAATACACCAAGCATTCCCATAGAGCTCGATGGCAAGACTTGCAATTCAAAAAATCCCATGAAGTTTTTCCACCAGAGACCATTTTATCAGTAATTGATTTTGCAGAAAACTACACATTTGTTCCACAAAAATAAATTCAAAGTGAATACTATCATTCTGACCAAGTCTCCATGCTCGTCCATATTCTATATAGACACGCTGAACAAAATGTCGATCATATAGAAAGAACCAGTGAAAATCGCCATATTATTAAAGAATCTCAATTTTATACCAGTGACGATCGTACACATGATACATATTTTGTACAACATTGTTTTGGAAAAATTTTACGATTCCTTGAAAAATCATGCAATAACATTCAATGAACATTGGATATGGTCAGATGGATGCGCAGGACAATTCAAATCTGCACGATCATTCTTTTGGTTGTGTTGTCTTCATAAGAAAACCTGCATTAACCATTTTTGGAATTTATTTGAGACTGGCCATGGAAAAGGAGAACATGACGGTGCAGGGGCATGCATAAAATGAGCACTTCGAAGATATCAAATGAACCCCTCTGCAAGCTGACTTGTGGACATGAAAGAAGTTGTTCAATGGTGCATCGCTGCTCGAAGCCATGAGACTAAACGATCAAGGGAAGTGCGAAGGTACATTCAATTTAATTTTTATTGAATATCTAATTAAATAAACAATGTACATTTATCACAATGATTATCTTTGATTGTATTTTGATATCATATTTACATTCTTCTTTAAATTTTCCATATAAAGGTTGTTTTGGCATATTGGGATTGACGACGTAGATAGATCAATTGGAAATGACATTGAAACAATAAAAGGGACTCGAAAATTACATTCAATTAAAACAAATTTGTCCAGAAATGCGTTTGCATTGGATAAAAGAAAATATTCTTGTTTTTGTCCTGTTTACATAGACAACACAAAATCCAATGATGTTTGTGAAAACAAGATGTATGTAAAAGATTGGAAACATACATAGCTAAATACAAAGGGAAAAATGTTCATTGCAATGTTTGAAGAAATGCAATAAGAGGAGACTACAATATCATCCGATGGTGATCGAGTTTTTGATCTTGTTAGAGAAGGTAACATTTGAATTGCTTTCTAATGATAAAGATCTAGAAATAAATTTGAATATGTATAGTTTTTTCAAGTTTGTTTGATTGTACAGGAGATGTTTTTGTTGTAATTGCACCTACTGACAATGATGGAAATGTGAAGTATTATTTGATGCATTGCACTGAACGAAAAATGAAATTATTAGAAGACTATAATGATCACGGATTTCCATATGAAAGAGGATCTATTATACTGAAAGGTTACTTTTTTAGACAAACTAAGCAAAATGGGAATTTTGTTTAATTTGAAGACTATGAACCTTTGGTGTGTGCAGCACACATAAAGTTGATTGAGGTTCAACCAAAGAAAAAAATGAATATTAAGAAATGGAAAATGTAAAAATCCGATCATGAACGGATTATTGAAGATGGCATTCCATTGGAATTTTTTTGATTGAACTGCCCAACAATTTATTCTCTTTGGATTATATTGAGCTACCTTGGATTATCTGTGCAAGTGTTTGCACATGTACAAATTGTTTTGGTACATGCACACTCTAGTATCAATTGAAAGTAGCTTTTTTATACATGCATTGATGAAAATTTTGCATACATATTGGATATATGTGTATATATTCTAGAATGCAATTAACTGTTCAAGTAGTTTTACTACGTGCATTGATTAAAAACGTTTCACGTACTCAATATATATTTTCTAGAATGCAATTAACTGAAAGTAGTTTTTCTATGTGCATTGATGAAAAATGTTGCATGTACTGGATATATACACGAACTCAATGCACGTAGTTTTTCTTGTGGAATTTTTTGGTAAAAAGTATCCACAATGTAAATAAATTATCTGCAATATAATTTTGTACGAAGATTCCTTTCAGACAAGAGACTCGTAGCACTTCTTCGACTTTTGGTGGGATTTTACCCACATCTCTATTCCTGATTGAAAATCTAGTACAAAATTTGTCTGTCCAATGGTTGAATATGTTCTATGTGCATTAATGAAAAATTTACATTCTACATACTGTAGTTTGAGTGAAACTTTTTTTAAAAACTTACCAAATGTGCTTCAACCATGTCTAAAATTTGAATTTTAAAAACTTTTTGATTATATCAAAACAAATAACTTCACATGTCATGCCAATTGTAGTTCAAATATCCAAGAAAAAAAATTAACCATTTAACATTATATCACATGCCAAATGTAGATTGGCATGGTATCCAAAACTTAGTTTTAAAAACTTTTTGATTATATCATAACATTACTTCACATGATTAAGGTACTTCAACCATCCAAAACTTGGGTTTTAAAAACTTTTTGATTATATCACAACATTACTTGACATGCCATCCAATTGTAGTTCAACTATCCAATAAAAACATTTAACATTATATCACATGTGCCAAATGTAGATTAAAACCATCCAAAACTTAAGTTTTAAAAGCTTTTTGATTATATATCGTGCAACATTACTTCACATGCCATACCAATTATAGTTCAACTATCCAATAAAAACATTTAACATTATATCACATGTGCCAAATGTAGATTGAAACCATCCAAAACTTAAGTTTTAAAAACTTTTTGATTATATATCGTGCAACATTACTTCACATTCCATGCCAATTATAGTTCAACTATCCAATAAAAACATTTAACATTATATCACATGCCAAATTTAGATTGAAACCATCCAAAATTATAGATCGTGCAACATTACTTCACATGCCATGCCAATTGTAGTTCTTGACTATCCAATAAAAAAATTAAACATTTAACATTAAATATCACATGCCAAATGTAGATTGAAACCATCCAAAACTTTAGTTTTAAAAACTTTTTGATATATATCATGTAACATTACTTCACATTCCATGCCAATTATAGTTCAACTATCCAATAAAAACATTAAACATTTAACATTAAATATCACATGCCAAATGTAGATTAAAACCATCCAAAACTTGAGTTTCAAAAGCTTTTTGATTATATCATGTAACATTACTTCACATGCCATGCCAATTATAGTTCAACTATCCAATAAAAACATTTAACATTATATCACATGCCAAATGTAGATTGAAACCATCCAAAACTTAACTTTTAATTTAACAAAAAATTATAGATCACAACAGTACTTCACATGCCAAATGTACTTCAAGCATCCAAAACTTAAATTTTAAAAACAAAACAAATTATAACACATCATTACATAACATGCCAAATGTAGTTCAGAAGCAAAACAAAACTTAAATTTAAAAAACAAAACAAATTATAACACATCATTACATAACATGCCAAATGTAGTTCAGAAGCAAAACATTAATTTATAGAAGCAAAACATTAATTTATAGATGACAACATTACTAGTAGTTCAATTATCCAAAACTTAAAAGTTTTAAAAACCAAACAAATTATATAACAACATTACTTCACATTCACATGCCAAAAGTACTAAAAACATCCAAAACTTAACTTTTTGGAACAAAACAAATTATATTAACACTGTAATAAAATATGTCCAAAAATTGTAGATCTCACAAGTATCAAGTATCAAGTTTTATATATATATATATATATATATATATATATATATATATATAAGTAAATTTAAGACTATCTAAATCTTGAAATCAAATCTACAAATCATGTCCATCAAATAGAGATGGATGTAGTGTCTTTCCTATTAGGGTCTCAATCCGCGCACTATCATGCGAAGCATGGGAAACCTGTACACAATGCACATATACCAACATTAAAATTTGATGTTTTAAAAATGAGTGAGAATATATATAGAACTTCATGTAAAAAATAAAATATAAAAAAAATCATGCAATACCTCAGGAGGTTCCCTCTCCATTTTTTCACCTGCTACAAGTCCCCCCCCCCCATGGGAACGTATGCAGCGGTAAACTGTACAATATACATGTACAATTAAATATATATAAACTTATTTTCAATAATATTAAAAAAAAAGTTAGTCAACTTGTTCAAATGGTTGAAATGGTGTGGATGTTCCTATCTCCGTCACTCGAGTCCGTGGATTAAAGAAATCTTCTATAGGAACCTAAAATTCAAAATTTTAAAAGTATAAAATAACTCAAGATCAAGATCTCAATTTATAATAAAACTTAAATAAACAAAAATTTATAAATCATAACTCAATTAAAAAAACTTATATATATAAAAGCAAAAAATTGAATACTTCTCCAGGTGAATTTGGGACATCTCCTAAGAGAGGCTCCAAATAAAAATCTCCAAGAACCTAAAATTCAAAAAATTTAAAATAACTCAAGATATATATATATATATATATATATATATATCTCAATTTTTAATGGAAATTTTTGAGGTGGAATATATATATATATATATATATATATTTAACTTAAACATAAATTTTAAAAGTGAAAAATTGTCCATACTTGTTGTGGATGTGGCACATCTCCTAAGGAAGTAGAAGGTACATCTCCCAAGGAAGAAGAATGTACCGCCATCCCAAAAACATCGGATGGAATCGAAATATGTTAAAACATTTTATCGTTATATATACATACATGTACATGTGTGCACAATTATTTATTTTAAAATTATCACTTAAAAAACACTAACATTTGCCAACATATCTTGATGGTGAAACCCATTTGCATTGTTTGAGTTAGAGGTCCCAAACGTGATATTAACATTTTCGTCATTCATCATGCGTGACAACTACAAATGGTATTTTAACATATAATGATACATTTTTGTTAGATTAATGTACATACAAATAAATGTATACATGTACATACACATGTATTTATTACAAATTGTACACATGTATGTATTAAAATAATTGAACCCTAAGGTCATTAACACATACCATTCCCATGCCCTCTTCCTCATGAAGAATTAGGTCTTGAAAACCATTGCGACAATTCTTTGCATATATTCGAAGATCTTCAATATTCATGTTGTTAATATTTTCATCTGTACAATACACAAAATTGGCACGTGCATTTTCACGTGCTCTTTGTCGATTTAGACAAACATCGACTCCACCCAATCCTCTATAAACATTGTCGATCATGACATCCCTTGCTTTTTGACTTATTTGAGAAGTCGCATCCATCTTTGACCACAGAGTTTCGACCCGAAAAGGTCGACTCACCAATGGCAGCTCAGGGCGAGGCAACTCCACATCTCACTTAGCACCCTTACGGTCATACAATCAACCTTTCCCCGGACCAAAAAATTCTGACAGAAGGTCATTGTAGTTGGGTTTCATTTTCAAAACAAATTCTGCGTAAAACAATTGTGCAAAATAAATAGGAACCTCGTCGTTCCATGGGAGCCTTCCATAGGCCACAAGGTGCCTATCATACAAATAGTGAGCTATATCTGGGTGCTTGAAATATTGCACCTTCAACATTTTTCTTTTTGGCCCTTCCTTGAAATTAAACATTGACTTCGCCATAGCTTTTGTAACTCTTTGTTTTACATCCTCCC